>JAOTOL010001532.1:435000-872500 GCA_034440575.1 Imbricaverruca yamaguchii | reverse complement strand
CGGCGTAATGCGGTGCATACAAATAACAAAAGCTTCAACTATGTTTAGTGGTAAAATTGTTTTAAACAAATGAAAAAAAAAACAATGACTTAAATTGTGTATGGCTTAGCTGAACAAATACCATGGCTTCCAGTCAGCAAGACAGAAGCTGTTTATACTTAGTTCCATAATTGACATTCGATAGTGGGGTAAACTGCAATCTGCATTCCAACGTAAGTACTTGATAAATGATCGATGAATAGCAAGCCACGTTTACTTTAAGTTGTGAATATTGAACATCTCACATCAAATCATTGAGAAGATATATCGACAAACACATAGAGATGCAGTTGAAATGAACATTTGTATTGTAATAGTTCCGCAGATGTCATAGCATGTCTTCAAGTAGTATTGTGATGGAACAGAGTGGGTAAGATACATGTTCCAATTACTCCAAATATTGATGATGTCCATGGAGATATTCTAAGAAGGATGGAGATAATGTGAAAAAGGATGATTATCAAATGGAAAATTGAAGTGATTCGCTAGCTAGAACTGCACTGGATGTTAGTTCATGGGCAAGGATTGTTGGCGTAATTTGTACATGGCATGTTTGGTATATTATGAAATTTGACTGGGCTTGAGAAAAGTAGTGCAAGTATACTACTGCTGGGGTTTCTGCTGTTTGTTGCGAAATGTAATGGCAGTCTGACATCATTGTGCTTTAGTGTATTTACGAGCCCAATGTTGCATACACTTTACCTGCATGAAACCGGGTTCTGATATATTTTTCTGAAAGCAAATTCATGCCATGTTACATTCGGCTTGGTTTTTCGAGAAAATTTTTTTTTTAAGACAAAAAATTACTTGAATTTTGTGCACTTGTCGAATTATATTTTCCCATGGGGGCTGAGTTATTGTAGGTTAGGCTGTGCCACTATCTTTCTTGGATAATTTGTATGCTATATTACCCAACCCCAAGCCCACTTTTCCTAGTATTTTACCAGCCAACTGAAAAGTATGCATTTGCAAAGAAAACGAGTAGCCATATCAAGTTGACCACAAGAATGAACATTGTACTGGAAAAATAAATTTAAGAATTTAAAAATGATCTTAACACTCGTACGTCCGGCGGTCCGCGCCAACTTCACATGTCCAGGGGGGCAGATGTCTGCCCCCTAAGATCTTTAGAACTATGTTAACAAGCGACAAACTGGAAACGGCGTTGGATAGCTGGTGACGGGCTCTATGGAAAGTGTTTCGGTCATTTTTTTTGCTTCGGTCAATATTCAGGTCACTGGGTCATCATAGGTCAAATTCGACCAGATCGGGTGGGACTCTCAGATGACACATATCTCAGGACCTGTAACATATAGAAACAAACGGCGAACGCTATTCGACAGTCCTTGAAATGTACTATGAACAATAGGCGGTGTGATTTAAGGTCAGGTCAACCGAAATTATAACCTCAGGTCAAGGTCATGAAGTAGCCTAGTGAGGGCATGTAATGTATAAAATGTCAGTGGTAACATTGAGCATAGCTTCCAACTACACGCTACAACCGTTGTGAGATCATTTCGAGCGCAAATATGTAACTAGGAAACAATTGTATATTTTACCATAGCCTTATAATGGGGAAGCCATGGCCACGTCCTGACCTCAGGTCAATGCTACGACAAAACGATATATATTATGGTCCCTGATGAGATCATGACGTGTTATAAGTTTGAAATAAATCGCCAAATTATTGTGGAAGTTATGCCACCTAGACCTCCGATTGTAGTTGGGTCACTTCGTCTGACATGGTGACCTGACCTAAGATGACCCAGGGTTACAAATGTATGAGGATATGCGAAAAAGACTAATGAGCAGCCATGCGAGGTTTGGCCACGCTAACTCGATTAGTATGGCGGAAAATTAGGAAAAACCGCAGGGGGCAGATATCTGCCCCCCGGTCGTGCGCGTGTTAAAGCGTAAAGTTGCAAAATGCTTTGCCATCTTCAGCATGCTGCAGTCAGGTAGAAAATGTCGATTAGCTTCACTTTATGTTAATGTTAAAGAACTGTGAACATCCATGTTTCCGACAAAATGGGTACTAAGAAGTCAAGTTCCCATTTTTATAAAAATGCTTCCTCTGTTTGTTGGCAGTTTTCACAAAATTGGGACATATGATCACCGTTTTCAAGCTAAACCTTGATGTGAAAAGCATCAATGTTCACTTTTGAAGAAAGTACTTTGATTCCAGTCTCCTCCTCATCCTTAGGCGTGCCCACGCCTATCAAACTATTCGTACCCCTATCTACCAGTGATGCACAAACATAGCAATGTTCGTCACAGCAAGCGGAGCCACTAGCAGAGATCAGCGGACTGTCTCGACATTCAGAATCGCTTGACAACGTGTTCATCTTGTCGGCTGTCGGGAGGCCGACGAACATTTCGTGCTCATCTTGCTTCTGACTTACTTGCAGGTGCATTTGTATACATCGGCACAAACAAGAATAAGAGGGTCGTTTTTTGCGATCCATTTGTTCCTGACGATCGGATATGATCCAAGCTAAAACTCTCGCGATTATTTTTAACTGGCAGCTTCCCAAATGGAAGATATAATGGATGGCAGTCAAGCATCGCTGAGCTCTACATATGTGACGTGACGAAAAGTTTGACCAATCACGAGGCGTGGCATTTTTGAGGTGCTTCTTTGAATTATTTAAATAACTTAGGAACTATTAAAAAAGGAACACCATCATCGCCTTTACAATTAAAAATCACCAGTGAAACTTGAAAACAATACGGTCTGTCCCCACATGAAACTTGTCCACCACTCGGTTGGTGCCCACGATTGGTGCCATCGATCATGTTCATTTCAACTGCATCTCTATGTATTTGGCCATATATTTTATCAATGAAATGACGTGAGATCTTCAATATTCATAACTTAATATAAACGTGGCTTGATATTCATCAATCATTTATCAAGAACTTACATTTGAATGCAGCTTGCAGTTTACCCCACTATCGAATGTCAAATATGGAACTAGGTATAAACAGCTTCTGTTTTGGTGACTGGAAGCCTCGTATTTGTTCAGCTAAGCCAGACACTATTTAAGTCATTGTCTTTTTCATTTCTTTAAACTTATTTTACCAATAAACATAGTCGAAGCTTTTGCTGTTTGTACGCATCGCATTACGCCGAATTTGAAACAAAATTGCTAAGTGCTGCATTATCACCATAGTGGATTTGCTACCCTTCCAAACTTCGTATTTTCGTTAAAATCGATAACATTTCAGTATCACAAGCCCTCACCTTAGAATCCATGACACGAAGTCTGTTGAAAAATTTCGCGTGGAACAATACATCCAAAGGTTCCCTGCTTTTCAGGGTTTAACGCATAAAGACCACGACATACGTGACGCCATTGCTAGGAGAAGGTTTTTAAATCGACGGCAACCCCTAAGCGAAATTATCAATTTATGCTGTAAATGCTTGTCCTGTGACTAAAACATCTCAGTGTTGGGTGTAAAGCATCATTATCGTTTTTCTCGCAACCAAAAACCCATTACCTGAAACTTGACCGTTGTCCAGTTGTTCGCGTGCAAGTGAGATACGGGCATGATTTAGCTGTTGAAAAAAATGGAGAATAAGTGCTTTTCCCTTATCAGTATTGGATATCGTCGCCCGTGATTATTCATGACTCTCCATGACTTTTCGATTTTGCGATTTTCGAAATTGGAAGTTTGCGTGTAAGTATTCTGTCATTGAAAACAAATATGCAAGATAGAACAACGAAATAAAGTAATGTGACAGGTATCGTGGTGTCCTTAACACCAACCACGATGCAACAATGCAACGCGATCAATGTAATCCTGATGTTTTCCATCACCACGCTTCACAAAGTTCAACACCACCAATTACTGTCAGGCCATCCATAGGCTCATCTAAATGCAGCGACGTAACTGCTTCAGAAGAGTTGGCATCTATTGATTGCAATCATGTGTGAAAAGAATGTAACTTGACCGTATGACATCACGCATTTGTATTTGTCTCTTAAATCCTGCGCGGCAGGTCACTCGTTTGGGTTGATCCATGCCACCCGCTCGGTGTGTGTCAGGACGCACCATCAGAAACCCAGCTGATGATATTGGAGCAGAGTCTAAAATACGTCAGCTACAGCGACCTATTACTGCTTATTGTTTATTGTCTACGATCTCCAACAGCATATTGTGCCCTTTACAGGAAACGCCATTAACTAAAAAGCGTAAACGGAACAGGTGAACAGTTTTCAGTTCAAACAGATAAACGGTTGTTAAAACTGCGTCGATGCCTGATGGCTACTCCACTCAGATGTGAGCGTGTGACGCAGCACGGTATCTAACCACCTACGTCTCAAATGCATTCAACGGGTTCGTTAATATATTTGCACTTGGTGTCCTCGCTAAAAATGTGTTCGCTTCTCTTAATAATCTGCCACACCTAATGGTTTATACACGTGCAAACGATGCACGAAATATAACAGGATGCCTATTTCGCCTGTCTGCGATACATAAACCAAAGTTCTGCAATTACGCTGATGAGTCCGTCCTATGTAAGGAGGCTTACACTTTTTCCTCTTGGACCTTTCACATTTTTTTCCCACCCGAACAGGCCGCCAGATGTCTAGCCTGTGTGATCGGTGACCACGCGCAGGAGAACCTTCTAGAACGCCACGAAGGCCCTAGGCGGCAAAGGCAAACCAGACGAATAAAAGCGCGAGCTCACCCCGAAGCCCTGGGGGTGGGTACGTCAAAAAAAGAAGACGGGGCTAAAGAAAATTCAAGAGGGCAGACCAGGACAGATGAGAGAAGAGAGACACAGAGAGGGGACTGGAAGACGCGTGGCGGTGGACGCCGGACCGATGCCTCAGGGGCGTCCAGCGGTGGCCAGATGGCTGAGTTTTCGGACGGAGGAGATGAAGTACTCAGCTGAGGCCACTCGCCACTCACCATCGGTCATGTGAGTGTTGTTCTTCTGACGTGTCATAATCTTTCCAAAACCTTTCCGAAGCAACATAAATTATCTTCCGCGGCTTCTGCCTTGTGACCAAATTCATTGCTGGGAGCGACCCGTCTCATGGGGGGGGGGGGACCAAATAGGATAAGTTCAGGATGGGAAGGAAGTGGACGGAGATGTCGAGATGGCGAGAAGCGTATGAGCAGTGTGTGTGCGTAATGCGACGCTGTGTATGTAAAGGTAAATATTAAAGATTAAGCATATAAATTCTCTGGTGGCATCAGCAAAGACCGGTGGTAGCATTTCGGCAGTGACGGACAGGAGGAGCGGTAGAGCAGGGCCGGATAAAATAAGATAGAGTGCAGCAATGGATGACGTGAGAACTACGACCCTCTTGAAACGGTGCCCGCGTAGTAAATACCTCAGCGACCAGGTGCGAGGAGGGGAGGATATTTACGTCCAGAATTGAACTAGCGGCCGTGCCGCGGGTGATGAGGGGTGTCCGCCGCGCTTCTCGCTCTGACCGGGTCATCAACAACCGACCCGTACACGGAGATAGCACCGGGAGTACTTCCCGACAAGGTGGAATGATTCACACAATTATGCTTGAATATGTGCATGATATCAATTTGTACTATAAAGTAAATTTATAAGCGAGGCAGCCGACCTGCGAGCCGTCCTCCTATGGACTAAACGTTTCCGGGTGGTGGTGTTGACTGTTGAAGTCAGTTAAGTTGTCTAGAATATTATTGCTGTTATATATATATGACGTGCGTTTGGTTAATGCTTGATTGCGAGAGGGTGCGATGAACGGACACTTCGGGGGAATTAGTTCACCTGCTCTGGATCTTTGACCGCAAGATCACGCTGGCCTCTGCGATCCATGGGTGCAGGTGAGGTGGCGAACATGGTATGCATGTGGGAGGGGCCGATAAAGTGGCCACCACATTGCGTTCGCCGGAAGTCTGGCGCCGGACTATAGGATATAGGCAAAACACTGCCCGGTAATTTGTCCACCCCCGAACTCTGCACGTGGGCACGGTTGGTGCAGACAGTTCGAGGGACACATGGACGGGTTTGGCATGCCATAAGCCCCGAGGCTAAAACGCATAGGGCCGGCTAGGTTATAATGACGACCGTGTACGTGACCAACGTGGTAGGGATCCGTGCCCGCCCGTGGGATACGTCAGACCTGGTCGCAAGTGTACGACGAATAAGGCCCGGCGCGGCATCGATCGAACTTAAGGCTAGGTATGTCGGTCAAAGACACCAGAGCACTTGTATCAGCCCTCGGAGTCAGTACGATGAGACCCCTCGTTGCAGTTAAGACTTTGTCCAGGCGAGAAACGCTGTCAATAATGGCTAGGCCAGCCATGATTGGCAGTGAAAGGTTTACTTGTTCGGCCCGGTAATACCATCAAAATTAGAGCATTGGTCTGTCGATCTCTGTGTTTGTGTACCGCTGAAGGGGGGGGGGGGGTCGGGAGCTAAATTTGGGGGCCAAGCAGTTAATTAATTGATAAGGAGAGCATGAATGGGGCGAGCGAATGTGAAGTGAATGAGGGGAATGAACGTGAGTAGGTAGACTTAAGGATCAGCGGAAGCCGCTTAGGGCTCAACACAGGCACCTATTTTGTGCGGAACATTGCACACAATTGTACTATTACTAGCGTCCAAAAAGTCCCAACACGGACATGTCATTCAAACCAATGGCAAATTTAATTGTCATCAATTCTCTCATGCAACGTATTAATTATAATCTGGCTAAAGACTCTCACTTACCTATATGATGTTCCCAAAACTTTGACCTCGCACATATATAAATTCGTGTTAGGGACGGCAACTCAAACCAGCATCACGACGGCTGGGGTTTGGGGATGTGTGGTGGAATTGGCGGTGAAAAAAAACAACACAATACACCACTGGCATAGGCACAATGAACAAAGGAGTGAGTTAGGTCAAGCCCTCAATAAGTCAGTTAGTTCAGGTAGTTCAATCAGTTCCAGTCGAGTTTAGGCTGCATCAAGAATACATTGTACACACCCACTTCACACACACATACCAGTTACAGTTAAGTTAGGTTGGGTCTAAACACCCTAATCCCAATTCATACACCCACACCCCACTCACCCCACACACACCCACCCCACTCACACCCCGCATACCCATACCCCCATTACACCCCGCACACCCACACCCGCCACTACCCCGGACACCCCACCGACGGCAGAGCCGCCACCCCTACACCTACTACATAAAACGTTTCGTAAGAACATGATGTCGAACTATACGCGACGAATGGACACAGATATCATGCTATAAAAGCGAAGAATGTCTTGATATTGCAGAGATTTCGGTCGAGGTATGGCACTGCAGTGTTGAATTAACCACACACAAAATGTATGTTCTACCCTGTCAATCCTGGTCAGATGTGTGGTGGCTGCGCCTGCCCCGATGACGGACCAATGCTCAAGGCGAGACATAATGTTCGCTTTGAATGCCACCAACAGAGCAATTTTCGAGAATGTGCTACCAGGAACCCTTGCCTGCATTGATCTAACAAACACTCCCAGAGCTCTGTTCACAGGTGACACAGTTTGTTTTGTCACATGCTGTGCGAATGTCAATTTACTGTCCAGGTGCACACCCAGGTCTCGCATTACAATCTCATGTTGCAGCGTTGTATCGTATACCCTGTATTCGAAGCGCACAGGAGTACGACGGAGAGTCATTGTGAACGACCTACATTTCTGAGGGTTCAAGGATAGCATTTAATCTGCGGACCAGTTACAGAGGGAATCAATATCCGTATGCAGGCAGGTCTCGTCGTCCACAGCGCAAACCTCATAAAAAATTAACGCCATCAGCATACATTAGACATTCCTAGTCAGTCCTGGATGACAGGTCGTTTACAAACATGGCAAATAACAGAGAGGCCAGCAAGCTCCGTTCTGATATACCGGAAATGACGTCAGCCCAGTCCGAGACCGCCCCGATGACTATCACCCGCTGCCGGTGACTACTCAGATATGAGCGAACCAGGGACATAATTTTTTTCTGAAACATGGTACGCATTTTCGAGCTTGTATGGCAATAATTCATGGTGGACACTTTGGAAAGACGAATAATAGTCCGTGTCTAAACACCCTAAACCCAATTCATACACCCACACCCCACTCACCCCACACACACCCACCACACTCACACTGTCACACAGATTTGTCACACAGATTCAATATATTGAATCTGTCCGGTAGCTGGTAGCGATCGAAGAATCACAGGCGTGCCTCAAGCAAACTTCCAGGTGTGAAGCACATGACCTTTTTGGAATAAAACTGTGCTGAGTGTCAGTCAGTACTGGTAGAATGTGAGCACTCAAAACATTGTACATGATTTAAAAAAAAATAAAACCTTGCCTCACAGGCAAGGAAGTGAAACGGCTCGGTAGTTTGCCGGAATTTTCCGGTTGCCTTTCCTATATATTGGTGTGACATTTGCCATTTTTTACCGGTTCTGAAGTTTTCCCTGCCTAATAGAGACTAAAAATATTGTGCAGCTGAATGTATAATTTGTCAGAGCAATACCGGGCGATTCATGCGCTGATATTATCTCGTCCATATGCTTCGCGAGTAACAACTCCAATGGGAACCGTGTGGATTTGTTCTTGTGAGGGTCAAAAGTCTGTAAGCTTGGACAATCCGTAATGAAAATCACGCAATAAATGGTAATAGGCTATATCCCGTGCTGTGAAGCAGGTTACCGCGTCCAGCGTCATCGCTGATTGGCGTGTTTCTGTCGAGCAGAGGCGGAACGGAACCACTCCACTTATAACATTTTTTTGTAATGACCTGTATTGCTTTATGATCGCCTTAAAATATCCGCTAGTCTCCTCACATAACTGCAGTAGCTGTGTCAAACCAGACGTCTAAAGAAGTCACGCTTGTCCGTAAAGTCGCGCCGAATGGCATTGTCATCCAGGCGCCTTTTCATCCAACGATGTGCACATTATTTCGCGGCTAGTGAGCGCCTAGCCTCACCGTCGAACCAAGGCGGGAATCTACGGGGAGAAGTCACGATCGGCGCATGCTCACGAATAGCAGCTTCAACTAAGGAGTAAAGCATCTCAACAACATTGACAACATCTAAGCCATCCAGAATGCCGCAGGGCAAAAGTTCTAGACAGCGTCGCATTGATTGAAAATATGCTGCCTCGCAGTTATAGTCAGTCGAATTGGATACGGCTGGAGATGATGGCTTCAGCAGGAGGAACTTAGCTGGGATCTCGTCATGGTCTGAGTCTATGTTACCCTTCCGAACGAAGGCCTCTGCTGCGATGCCGATAGTGAGCACCAAGTCTAAAATGTTGTTGGCTCTTGTAGCTTGAATGGCGTATTGGCGCAGGCCGTGGAGATTGCACTCTTCCAGGAAGCAGTTGGCCCTGGCCGTTGGTCTAAGCCTGACCTGGTTGGACCAATCGGACGCAGACGGTACCCAACTCAGCTCAGGAATGTTAAAGTCGCCCAGGGCTATCAGCCGGCGGCCGGGCGGGAGTTCACCTAAATTCCGAAAAATGTATACTAAAAATGTGCGTGATAGCGTTGTCGTTTGTTGGCCTGCAGCACGCAGCTACCGTCACTGCTGGATTGCCGAGGTCCACCAGCAACAGCTCAGCGTCCGACACCGCCGGCAGACGCCGGGTCGGTAGCAGGGCGGCGCGAACTGCACATGCCACACCCGCACCGACACGCCCATCCAATCTGTCCCTCCGGAACTGCATGTGTTTAGGCAAGAAAGCCTGCGGCACTGAATCCGACAATCGTCCAGCCCCGTCTCAGTGTACGCTATGATGTCGCATTGGTGCGACCGCCTGAAGCTGCCCCAGCTTTCCCCGGATGCTGTGGCAGTTCTGTAGGATCGCGGTTCTTCCCGACGCTGTACTGCCGAGGCGACCCCTCTGATCGGGGCCGACAGATGGCGGCGGCCAGTCGAGGCCTGGTTTATATGCATGGATGATTATTTCCATTTAATGCTTCATTCCATTAGCTGTTCAACCAGTACAAATGGATCTCCACACTGGAGGACCAATCATCAGCTGACGCTATTTGTGTCTTCCTGGGCGACGGCACCCGACTATGCGATCTCAAACCTGAATGCACTGTGTCGACTTGTGGAATTAACATTGCTACTACGTTGTGTCAAGGTCATATTTATCTTATGGCCTTTTCGCTCACGTGATGTTTCATACTCAGCGTGTAGGCTTCCATTAGACTAGCAACAAGACATTTATTGCGGTTTCAAAAGGGTGATGGTCCTGCTGGCCCGGGCGTGATATGATTACGAATGATCGGACAGGGGAACATCCAGCACACACAACTATTTATGATCGAGCCGACGTATGAAGCGAAATTGAAAATGGTTTCCTAGGAAACAATGATATGCAATGGCAGCAGTAAACTATATTCGCTAGATCACTCTATTCAACGAAATTCAAATAACTCTCGCCGACGGGTAGTCATTCTTCCGCCAATTTGTCCAACACAAAAGGATACAAAATCAGCGTCTATGACAGAGAAACAATTTCGGGACGGGCTAGCTGGGGTCCCTGGCCGTCAGCTGCGTCCGCTATTGGTTGGGGACAAACCATATTTCTTGACTCCCCTGGACATGATCCTGGATCCCTCTGGGGGGATACGTGATAAGCTATGCATGAGCGTATGTCCCATAATTTTGAGATCGTGCCAGGAGTGCAGCCAGAATGTTGTTAAAGGGGAACCCGATCTCCAAAGCAGCCACCTTGCTGAGACCGTTTTCGGGGTGTGAGGTGCGTCGAATATTTGCCATTTTGAGAGGTGCAAGTTCAAAGAATGCTAGTTCCGTCTGATGTATTTGTTTTCGTCAGCAAGCCCCTGACACCGCATGAGAAACTTACCATTCTAAAATTACCCGAGATTGGCAAACCATCAACTTAACTCGTTCCGTCTCTTCAACCTCCCTCCCTCAGGTTTTTCGTGGACAGCGGACGAACGGCGCGCGGCACCGCGCCCAAATTCGGCATTCCTTTTCCCACATCAATTTGACATGCTGATTCAAAATGTTTATGTCAGGTGATCTAGGGTGAACGTGTTAGTCAAGGTCAAGGGAGGTCACCTCTAAAAATGTTCAACCAGTCGTCACCCTTTAACGGATGCAGATATTTCAATGAAACTTTCAGCGTTTGCTTATTTTTTACGGATGCAACAAAACGTACGAGTTGAATTTGCCATGTTTTTTTTCGTTTTTGACTACATATAAATTTTGTGCGTTTGCCATATTGCAGTTCAAATACAGGATTCGAGCTAAAGTAAGCATTTTTTATCAGGGCAAGTGGACTTCCAACAACGTTTCTCCATCTGCTCTACCAACTGGGAAAGGAAAATTAAAGAAAATGTGAAAACTCAAAATTTTGAAATTTCACCAAAAAAAATTATTTTTGGGGGGCCACAAAAAATATAGCCCTGGTAGATTTCGCTGTCTTTTTCTCATTCCAAGTACTTTTTTTCATATATCCCCCAAAATGAACTCCCCAGAGTAAACGACATAATGTAAGTCGTGAAAAGTCGTGAAAATCTAGGCTGTTTGGTCACGTCACTTTTGGGGAAACTTTTTTGGGGGTATGGACCCGGACCGTACTCGTCGAGCGCTTTCCGATGACACCTCTTTCGTTTTCGTGCGATGCTTCGTTTGCATTTTAGAGGGGGATCTTCAACCGACACCTCCCCCCGAGACGGGATGTGAGGATTTGACCAGAAAGACGGCGCGGGTCAATAAATGTGCAAGCGAGAAATTACTCATTGCCTGATACGGCGGCAAGAGGAACTGCACCGGACTGCAATATATATCGACACATGACTCCATTTGACGGCACCATATCACAACACGACACCACATCGCAACACGGCACCATACCGCATCACAGTACCATATCACAACACGACACCATGTCGCAACACGACACCACATCGCAGCACGACACCATTCACAACACGATACCATATCGCACCACAGCACCATATCACAACACGACATCATATCACAACACGACACCACATCGCAACACGGCACCATACCCCATAACAGCACCATACCGCATAACAGCATCATACCGCATAACAGCACCATATCACAACACGACACCATGTCACAACACGACACCACATCACAACACGACACCATGTCACAACACGACACCATATCGCACCACAGCACCATATCACACCACGGTATCATAGCGCAACACAACACCACATCGCAACACGGCACCATAGCGCAACACAACACCATATCGCAACACGACACCATATCGCAAAACGACATCATAGTGCAACACGGCACTAAATCACAACACGGCATCAGGTTTCACCACACGGCGCTAGCTTTGCCGCATCCACTGTCCATCAGCCGGACAGTCTTCATGCCGTGTCGTTGGCCGCCCGGTTTACGCCTCTGACATGAGCGCCGGGTACCGCTGACATGGGTACCTGGTACCGCTGGCGTGGGTACCTGGTACCGCTGGCATGGGTACCTGGTACCGCTGGCATGGACGCCATGTACCACTGGCATGGGCGCCGTGTACCGCTGATATGGGCACCTGGTACCGCTGGCATGGACGCCATGTACCACTGACATGGGTACCTGGTTCCGCTGACATAGGTACCTGGTACCGCTGACATGAGCGCCTGGTACCGCTGAGATGAGTTCCTGGTTCCGCTGACATGGGTACCTGGTACCGCTGACATGAGCGCCTGGTACCGCTGACACCTGTGACATGAAGCTAGGGATGACAATAAACAGACAGTGGCATAAATCAGTCGGTGATAAAACCTTCAGCCGCATACACTCAAGCTCAAATCCCAATGGAATGCAAGTGATTCGGATCTGAGCGCATTGGATCTGGTGGCCAAGGCGACGAAGAAGGGAAACGTCGGCCGGCGACAGTAGGTCTCATCGAAGACTCCTGAGTGTCGTGACATTCTGCATGAGGATGGACGCTGGCCCGTGCAGCACCTCTTGGGCTACCTGCTGAGGTCACACGTCCCGACCTGCCGGCTCTCGGTCGACTCGGTGTGGTGGCGAAGAGCCGAGGAATGCGATGTGCGAGCAGCCACGATCGAGACAGCGCGACGGGAGGTGCATAATGAGCGTTCGACGCTCGCGTCTCCGCACGACGTGTCAGGAGCGCCGAACCAGGCGCCGGGGTCTCGCGGGTACGGCGGGCGATGTCGATAAACGGCGGGATTGTCTCGATCGCGACATGCCAGGCGGACGCGACTGTGGCGAAATCACAGTCCCCTGCGTCCACCTGTCCGAGGTAAGACGGATCCAAATGGCCGGGGAGATGTGCTACATCCTTGTATTTGGTTGTCTTGACCTAAGGTTCAGACACCTCAGCTGACGGCCGACCAACCGTTTCTGTTTGCCGTGTGGTAGCTTCATGGACGGTCACAGAGCACGCGCTCTGTCAGTTGATGGGAACAAACCAAGCACCAGGCTCGAGCATAGTCAGCACCAAAACCGGACGATAACGCAGCTTCCAAGAGTATGTTCATTGCATCAGCTTTTATCAGACAGACACATATAAATACACGTGCTTTGTGTAACCTTTTCGAGGTAAATGCTTCCAGCATCTTTCTCCATTGTGTCTCTCTCCATCTGACACCCACCGTTGTTCGTCTTTATGGTAAACCGCATGACGATGAGCCGCGGTAAAACATGGGGCAATCATAATTCGTCATTGACTTCGCGATGTGGTCCTCTATCTGCAACACAGCAGCAACGACGCGAGAGTTGCAACTTGAAGTGAAAAGGCTACAGAGCTGGAGCACTACAAATGGTTTTCGATGTTCCACCAAAAAATATTGGCTGCAATCCATTTCTGTCACCGACGATTCGTTCGAAATCTGGACGTTGAGCTGCACGGCGAGTCTATCTCAGCTAAGCCACCCATGAAGTACATTGGGAGTAAAATTTGACGACATACAAATATCAAATCAGGACATAGCCTAGCATTCTTTAAGTTTCTCAATCTAATAAAGCGCCTCGCTGTAATGTCCGAACTGTGCTGATCATAAAACCCTGATCATCAGCGTCACTTTGTGAAATTGATTGCTAGGAGGGGGAGGACAATATATTTTGGTGGATTTTTTTATCTGGAGACGGGCGCAATCGGCTTATTTATAATAAAAAATCGTTGAGCGGCAGGGGTGAATCGAACGTTATGCAAGGAAGCCTCCATCAGCTCAATGGCTAAGCCAAGGCAAAATTGTAGAACCAAATAAATGAATGGGGTAAAACAAATGAATGATTATGGGTGCGACAGTCCCCCCTGTGGGTGGAACCAAATATGATCCAGTCAAAGCTGGATTACGCGTGCTATATGTACAATACTGTCTGTCCTAGCACTAAGCGCATTCTGAATGCAGCGTACCATGCAGCACAGCGTCTTATCGCCTGTCCTTTCAGAGCCTACCGGTTGCTAGCCTGACGGCAGAGATCGATGAACCTTCACTGGCACACAGGCGAGAAATGCTGGGCGTGAGAAACGCTTGTAGGTTGCGTCAGCTTCGCACGTATCCGACCTACCAAGCAGTATTCTCCCGCCGCATTTTTAACTTTTCTTCTAGCGGGCTGAGTCAGAGGACGGCCACCTTGTGCACCTCAATGATGACCGTTTTTGGAAAAAGCCGAACCGGTGTACGCCCGGTGATAAGAGTCCAGAGGCTACTGATACGACTCTGGAAACTGGTTTCACATGCAATTGATATATCCCTGTGAGACATGCGTAAAGGAGATATCCCGTCAGAATTGCGTTGGCAGTGAACGATAAAGCGACTGGACTCCTACCGAGGCCATATAAGGTGGATCCAAGAACACCACAGGAGCTTGTGTGTGGAGGGTGTGCTTTTGTGTGCGGTGCGGTGCAGTGCTACTGATGCACTTAGTTTAGTTCGCCTGTCTGCATCTTTGTGTTAACCCAAGCTAATTGCAATCATAAAGGCGCGGTCATTTGTAAATATTTCACAGCCCGCTTCATATGCGATGCTATTTGATTATTTTAGCAGCCTTTTGGCACTGACAGCATATTTTCCCTTAGACCCTCTACTACTTAACATAATCATACGTCTTACTACATTAGAACGAGCGTGCAAACTTGTGCTGGGTCCCGAGCCACATCGGGGTGTGCTGGGACGACTCTGCGGCGAAATGAGCAGCACGGACACTCCCCCACGCATTTTCCCACTTCCTGTCAGGGAACACTTCTCGAGGATCTCAAATATCAGCTTGTGCCTGAGACAGCAAAGCGAACAATATGCTGTACGCTATCAAGCCACACCCAGGACATTGGACATTGTGCATTTGTAGGCGAAGAAATGAGGTTACCATTTTCAGGTTGCGCATCGGATATTCCCATTCTACTCATCGCTATCTCCTTTGTGGGGAGAGGACGCTCTGTTCTCACTGCTGGAAATCCTGGCAGTCCAACGCTTATAAACCACGTGCCAGCGCCGTACACCAGAGCGCAGGTCTTTCTATGGACGGCGAACTGGCTGCTTGACATATGCGGACATTCCGGGGAACAGTTCAAAACTCACACATTCCAGAACCCTGTTTTATCACGTCAGCTGCAGAATTTCAGACCACGTACGCACTGAGGAAAAATATGCCATCTGACGGTGAAGATTGAAGTGATAGAATAAAAGTTGTGGTCATGGATGATCAATGACTGGTCGAAGTGCCCTAAAGCCCGAGTAACTATCTTTTTTAAAGCTAACATCTTGTATATGCCAGCATGTTAAGTGCCCTTAAAACCGACAAACGGTTTCCATAAATGTCACCGAGTTCCAAATATCACACGTGCAAGCACCCTCAATCCGTTTGATACTTCCCCTCCAAGCTTTTCCCCTGCAACATAGATTAGCTAGCGCGGTATTAGCATGACAACTGGGGCACTAGGGATGAGCAACTACTGACATAGTCAAACAAATGCAGATAAGAGCATGATACCGACATGGGTACGACACTCATGTGGTCACCGATACATTGAGAAACTGAGAAACTGAGGAACTGAGGCACTGAGACATCGACTTGGATACTGGAAGCTAACACGAGTGGGAATGGACCGGCGTGGCGACCAAGCCAGCGCCGAGGCTGGCATCGAGATAGCGCGCTGTCAAACAGCCACCGTGTCTCTGTTCGATGTTGACTTCACGACCTTCCTGGCACCAATGAGAGTCTGAGGCGTGGCGTGAGATGTCGAACACGAGGTGGCAGACGACGCATCCAGTGTGTGCTGGCAGGAGCCGTACGATCAGCAGTGAAAACCGATGGCGGGCCGCCGGGAAGCCGGCGCGGCACTGCCTCGGGCGTTACGTCACCAACCGCGCGACGCACATCGTCTCGTCTTCACGTGCCGAAGGCTGCTCGTCAAATTGGAAGACAAATGCGGTCGATGCGTTGCGCGCCGCTCGTTCCTCGACCGACATGACATAGTCCCACCGTCGAGGCATTCAGCTGACGTCAGCTTTGGGCTGACAAAAAGCTGTCGGCGAACATTGAGCAGCGCTCGGCTTGCACTGCTCAGGGCTCCGCCGCCCTCTGCCTTCTGCACTGTCCCGGTGTCATGCTCACCAAGCCAGCGCTCTACACTGACCGCGGACCGCTGCACCCAACTCCTGAGGCCCGGCACTCGGGAAGGGGGTGCTGGTGATGGTGGGAGGGGGGGGCTGCACCGACCGCCGGACGGCGCGCCGGAAGGGCTCGTCGCGTGCTGGAGTTTGCTTAAGCCGGCCGCAGTGGGCTCCGACTCAAGGACGAGTGCTCACGAAACGCATACAAGGACATTGGCGGGTGGTGGAGCGGCATTTGCTGAGCAACGTGCAACCCGCGGATGTGAAGCTTACGCTGGAATGCAAGCTGGGTTTTGGACGTCTTGTCGTCGGTTGCCTGCTTGAGGACGTGTTACTTTCCGACGTCATAGCTTGCACCAATGTGGCTGGGTATTCCTGACGTTACACTTGCTGATGTATATGGGCATGACATGTTGCCCGTGACGCAGTAGGCGCATTGCATTCTGAGGCGGTAATCTAGGATTTCTTCATTACAGTAATATGCCAATATCCTGAGCTAAACGCCAGGAGTCTGAATGTAGCACAGTGATGGAAAGCAAAGCAATTAGAAGTATATAATATTAGAAGTATATATTATTAGAAGTATATATTATTAGAAGTATATATTATTAGAAGTATATATTATTAGAAGTATATATTATTAGAAGTATATATTATTAGAAGTATAAAAGTATATATCATTATTTATAAAATAGAATTATATATGCGTATCCAAGACGGTAGGAATAGTTTTCAAGCTTGAGGGGAGGGAGGGACAAGATGAAGAAAAAATGCATGGGATGAAGCTCAGCTTGAAAAAAAATAATAGGGCGTCCAGGAGCTGGGGTGCGTTCTAGAGCAGCCGGCCGCGAAAGCTGGAAACGCTATCGCCGTCCAATGTCGCACAGTTTCGGCCGCCCTTTGATCCCTGTTCCGGTGCACGTGTGGAATTTCACCCGAACCCTGGGGAGGTGTTTTCGGGTAAATATTTGAGGTGAAAGCAATGACATGGGAGGTGTCCTGATGAGTCATTAGAAACTGCCCCACGGGACATTTAGTCAAGACATAAAATAATTGGGGCTCAGGAGAGCATCCGTGAGGGAGACTTAAGATCCACAGAAACATAACAGGATGGGTCAGTAGCACAGTTTTGCCAAACTAATTTGGGTAAAGGGAAGAGTCTAGGGAGAAGTACACCCTGGAGAGAGTCCAGATTTCGCCAAGGGGAGAATCACCCCCTACGGGACACATCATAAGGGTTTTCTATGAGATGCGACTCGTGCCATTTTGTTATTTACACTGGCTGGTTTACTTAGTACCTTTTCATCTACTCTGTGTTCACAGCCCATCTGATCTGTATGCATAATACCATGAATAGAATACATGAATGGAATCCATGGATGGAATCCATGGATGGAATCCATGGATGGAATCCAATGCCATGGATGGAATACGCGGATGGAATCCAATACCATGTAATTTATATCACTCATGGATTTGTTTCCTTGACAATGTTCAGAACGCATGGGTAAATCGGAATCATTTTGTCATATTGCACCATCGATTTTCACCCCTTGACACCTTCAAAACGCCTCAACCCGTCTTTTTGGTCAGATCCTCCCACACCGTCTCGGGGGAGGGGGGCTGAAACCCCCCTCTGAAATCCAAACTAAGCGTCGCACGAAAACGAAAGAGGCGTCGTCGGAAAGCGGTCGACGAGTAGGGTCCGGATCCACTCCCCAAAACAATTTTCTCCAAAAGTGACGTCGCCAGGGGCTAGGTTTTCACTTTTCACGACTTACATTATTTTTTACCCTGGGGAGTTCATTCTGTGGATATATGAAAAAACAAAATTTATTTGGAATGAGAAAAGGACAGCTAAATCGACCAGGGCCGTAATTTTTTGGGCCCCTCAACTTTTTTTTCTTTTGAAATTTCAAAATGTTTAGTTTTCAATTTGTCTATAATTTTCCTTTTCCAATGGGTAGAGCAGACGGAGAAACGTTGGAAGTCAACTTGCCCTAATACAAAATGCTTACTTTAGCCAGAATCCTGTATTTCAACTGCAATTTGGCAAATATGCAAAAGCTATATGTAGTCAAAAACGAAAAAAATGAAGAATTCTTCTGGTACGTTTTGTTGCATCAGTAAAGATAAGCAAACGCTGAAAGTTTCATTAAAATATCTGTATCCGTTAAAGCGTGACGACTGGTTGAACTTTTTTAGAGGTGATCTTACTTGACCTTGACTAACTCGTCGACCCTAGATGACCTGACATAAAATTTTGAATAAGCATGCCAAATTGATTTGGGAAGAGGTATGCCAAATTTGGGCGCGCTGCCGCGCGCCGTTCGTCCGCTATCCGCGAAAAACCTGAGGGGGTGGTTGAAAACCCCCCGAGACGGGACGGGTTAAAAATGGCGATTATTATACCTAGAGCTGCCAGTGGAGTACGGAGGGATATTTTCCGGTGTTTCTTCCAGAATAGCTTCCAAGCCGCTGGGGTCCCGGGCCTATATGCCGTCAACCTTTTCCAAATTTGCCAGTCGAATGTTGGTGGCAAGAGTTTTTTCGTGTGACCTAGAATCTAGGAATCTGACGAGGTCAGAGTCAGGTCATGGGTTCCGCGAAGTGTTATATGCATGTATTTCTGCGAAGGTAATATCCAAAATACAGTCAAAAACCGGGCTTCAATGGTATGTAAAATGACCATTCAAAGGATGAGTCGTCAATAAAAGCAAAATAACACAGAATTGCATGAGGTCTGGTCAGCAGAACTGTTCATAGCATGAACGTACCTTTGCTTTCTTCCTGTGCTTTCTGCTTGTCAATTTATAGTTTAATTCAGCCAGTGCAAAGCCGGAAGTATATCTCACATATATTAAAGTGCTTGTAGCCCTTCAAAGTAATTCAAGGTTGATCACCTGGGTGACTGGGCGTAACCTATGTTGGCCTATTGTGTGCACTAAGTTCATCTATATAGTGGATGTTGGAGCTGAATTCGGTGGCCTTCATTGTCGAAATCAACGCCAAATTATAGGTCATCGCAGGTCCATTGCCTAGATGACCTTGTGCGGATTACGTTCGTCTATGGCTGCGGGAACACGACCTCCAATATACATTTTTGTAGCGCTGAATTCAGGTTCAACAATCTTCATTGGCCAAAGAATCCCCACCTTACAGGCATATGGCATATATAGATAATTCCAGGTTAATGACACATATAAATTGACGTGGCCTAAGGTGGCAAGTTTTGCACGAAATTGACATTCGAGGAATTACCGTGATGTCAATTTCATTTCAGGAGTTGAATTCGAAATTGGAAACTTTTCGTGACCCAGTAATGTCCAAACTCATGGACAAAGAGAAGAGCTCACAAGCGTAAGTAACCATGCTTGACCAATTGTAACCACTTGGCCCTAGGTTTGTCATTAGAGTTGTTCTGTAAACGTCTCATGCCGATTGACTTCCTTTTCAGTGCTTTATCGTTCCAAGCTTGAAAGTTATGGAAAAATAGCGTTCATATGCGTCAAACTATGTCTGTTTTCACGTCCATGTGTGTAATCTTGACCTTGGCTTTTGGTTAGAATACCACGAAGGCATTTCCAAGAAGCTAAGGAATCTAAACGGTTTCATATTTGCCCAGACATTATACGTTATTAGTGGTCAAAAGTCGAAAACTGAACACATCGATGTCGAACAAACCGAACTTTGATCCCTTGGACCTGGTCTTGAGGGAAAACCGTAAGGGATTGACAAAGACTATTGATGCCCTTTAATAGTTGATGAGTCAGTCTAAGCGCTCGCGAAATTCGTATTTATCCGTGATTCTATGCCGTCCCGGTAGCTCAGTTGGTTAGAGCGCTGGCCTGCACTGGTCTCCCCTGTACTGGCAACACAGGGTTCGAGTCGCTTCGCGCGCTCGCATTTAGCCCCCGGCCGGGAGTGTCAGTTGGCAGCTGGCCCGATAAGGCCGGGGACGAACTACCGGGCGGCCGTGTCGGTGCATTGGCGGCACGTTAAACTTTCGGTCTAAATTCTGCCGTTGAGCTGGAGTTCATGGATCGGGTGGTGGGGCCAGGGTTCACGCAACAAGCTCTGCTTAGCAATAGAACCCTGGCTCCTGAAGCCACCCCAACAACTAGGATTAAAAAAAAAAAAAATAATAATAATAATAATAATAAAAATTATAGAACAGAAGTTATTGGGGAAGGAAATCATCGCTCCCACCCCTTCACGGCTGTGGAGGGGTGGGGGAACACGACTGAGCTGTGGGCTGCAGCTCTGGCGCTAGCAGGTAGCTGCTTCACAATGGAAATCTAAGGGTGCTGGGGTTCCAAGACGTGTCGGTGTTTTGGCTGTTGTCTGGTAGGTTCTGGTGGCGCCTCTCTGATGCCAGAGCGGACGCTCACTGCCTGCATTGAGGAATTTCCAAACACTGATATTTTTAGGTACACACTGACGTTATGCTTGTCTGCGGATTTGTTAGCCATTGCAATGCATCCAAGATGGGCAGATTCTGCTACACCAATTTCATATGCGTATTTTTAATTATGTGAACTGGCATTTTTAGTGTCCGAGAACAAGGTTTTCTTCATTTCCCATTCCAACGAAGATATCATCGATATGACGCTTTTGTGTGGTTCGCTAGTTGCCTTCCCTATTCAGTATCTAGTATTATGCGTAATACATGTGCACATTGGCAAATGGCACTAATTAGTCGCGACCAGAGAGCTACCCAGTCCATAAACTAGAACATCGGTGGTCCCCTGATACCACGTCTGCCGTTTTTCCTTCCTTTATGAATGTGCAGACGTCACCAACAACCATGCGGCCATACCGATCAGGGATCATTGTCTTGAGTAAGGTTGAGGCCATACGGCCACACTTGAGTACGGTTCTTGTTACCAAAACACGGCACTGAAAGGCACTCACCACACAGTATCTACATGACGAAACATGATCAATAATCACGAGCATGCAACATGGGAGCATGATCGATATGCAGGTCTGGTGCTATGTTGCGATCGCCACCAGTAGAACGTTTATCTTCCAAATAGCGCGAGCATGAGTCACGGGTTCCTGCATTCCTGCATATATTCCATGTACAGAAGAAGTAAAAGAAACTAGAAATAGCCTGGAGCTTATCCACCTCGGCGACTAAATCCGATCAGACGCGCGCATTCCCAGATCCCCAGACTCACTACCCCGATACGGCTACTGGTACAGTGCCCGCAGTGGCTACATTGCCAGTCAGCTTTGCCGTCCGTCATGCTCCTCTGAGGACAGATTAATGGGTGTGTTAATGGGAGTACTCTGTGACCTACGGAAGACGGTTCACCTGCTGAGCTACGAGCACACAACATGACTGCTGAGCCACGAGCACACAACATGACTGTTGAGCCAGCAGTACGCCACATGACTGCTGAGCCACGAGCACACAACATGACTGCTGAGCCACGAACACACAACACGATTGCTGAGGCACGAGCACACAACATGACTGCTGAGCCACGAGCACACAACATGATTGCTGAGCCACGAGCACACAACATGACTGCTGAGCCACGAGCACACAACATGACTGCTGAGGCACGAGCACACAACATGATTGCTGAACCACGAGCACGCAACATGACTGCTGAGCCACGAGCACACAACATGACTGCTGAGCCACGAGCACACAACATTACTGCTGAGCTACGAGCACAAAACATGACTGCTGAGCTACGAGCACACAACATGACTGTTGAGCCACGAGCACACAACATGACTGCTGAGCCACGAGCACACAACATGACTGCTGAGCCAGCAGTACAGTACATGACTGCTGAGCCAACAGCACACTGCATGACTGCTGAGCCAGCAGCACACTGCATGACTGCTGATGACAAAAGCGCAAAGGTATGAAAGCGCAAAAATGCATAACCAGAAAGTAGGTAAGCGCAAATGCACACAGACATGAACTCCCGTAAGCACAAATGTAAGTCAGTGTAAATGTACGTAAACACATAAACGATGAAGAGAAAATGTACGTAAGCGCAGTTGGACGCGAGCACAACTATATCCTAAGGCAATCGATAATCTTCACACTTGGCAGTCCGTCTCATCTCTGAAATTGATAGTCAAGGATAACACGATGTTTATATTCTATACTCTCCAGGCTTCAGCAGCGTCGCTATGCCTGATGCGGCTGGACAGGTGACTCTATGACTCAATAGTGGGACCAGTGCCTCTCTGGTTGGACTGATGATCTTGCAGTGCGACTGATTACACACTTTGTTGGCAGTGATGCCCAGCCGGTAGAACCGCTGGCCACGCGATGAAACTGATGACACTGCGGTATTATTGATGACTCGCTTGTGCGTCTGAGCACTATGTGAATGAACTATTGACCCTATAATGGTACTGAAGACACCCTGATGAGATTAATAATTGGTGAAACATGTCACCATATAATGGAACCGGTGGTCCTGCGATAGAACAGGTGAAACGTTGTGATGAAACTTGTGGCCGTGCAGTGGAACTGATGATCCTGTGAAAAGGTTATTGGCCGTGCAATTGAGCAGATGACTATGCAATGGAGCAGGTAACCGTAAAATGGATCGGGTGTCCGTGTAATGGAGCAGGTGGACGCGCAATGGAGCAGGTGGAAGTGCAATGGAGCAGATGGCCGTGTAATGAACCAGGTGACCGTGTAATCCAGCAAGTGACCATGTAATTGAGTAGGTGACAGTGTAATGGAACAGGTGGTCGGGTAATGAAGCAAGTGCCGTGTAATGGGTCCAGTCGCTCTGCAGCCTTCCAGCGGAACAACTGAGCTTCTGATCGGACGGTAGCTCATTACTGGAATATGTGACCCTACAACAGGACAGATGATAGAGTTACGGGGCAAGTGACCCTATAATGTGACTGGTGGCTCTCTCATGGCATTGGTCACCCTCTGGTGGGATAGGCGACCTTGGCACGGACTTAGTAGCACTGTGCTGTGGAATGAGACACCAGAACCTGACTGGTGGCTCTGTGATGATGAGACTAATGACCAATTCGTGGGACAGGTATCTGGACCAAGTGGTTCGACTAATGCGATAGATATCCCAGTGATAGAATTGATAACCTTGTGTTGATACTGATGACTCTATGATGAAACCAGTGACATTCTAGAGGGTCTGATGAACTGTGATGAAACTTATAACAAATTGGCGGAAGTGGCGATGACGTGATTGAACAGGTGATGCTACGACAACACTGCTGGCTCTGTTTTCGAAGGATGGTGCAATGATGGAACCGGCGATCCTGTCACAGGAATATTGATCATGAGATGGGCTGATAGCTCCAGGTTGAATCAGATAACACTTCCGGTAATACTGGTTATCCTGTGATGGAACCAATGATCATATGGTGGAATAGATGATCCTCTAATGAAATAGCTGAACCCTGGTGGGATGAATAACCAAATGGTGAGGCAGGCAGCATCGTCATGGTGCTTCGTCCAAGCAAATGGTCGCCAGTACCAACAAGTAGCAAATAGTCCCGTCACATTGCCACTAGTCTTCCAAAAGACTTACCTGTCCCACCAGCTGGACATTAATCCGTTTACAGCATAATCAATCCCACCAGTTGATGGTCTTCAAAGTCTTATCACATGGGCATTGATCCAATCATAGCGTCGTTTGTCCCATCACGAGGTCATAAGTTGCACCCAAAACGTTTTCTGTCCAACAGCAGGATCATCAACCGATTACAGGACAATCGACATAATTGCAGTGTCACATGTCCCACCAGTTGCCTACTGGACCCATCACAAGAATCTCAGCCTCACCACCTGCCCCACAATGCAGTCACCATCATCATCAGATCAGAGGGCTGACTGTTCTACCACTTAGCCGCCAGTCCCATCACATGATCATCTTCCCATCACAGAATTGTCACCGCCATCACATATTTATCAGCCAGATCAGAGCGTTGACTGTCCCACCACAAGGAGAAGGGGCAGCTATCCAGCTATCTCACTACAAATATATATGTCCCATCAGATGGTCGTTTGTCCCATCGCAACAACATCGGCTCTTTCGAAGAGCCACTGGTGTCATAGAGTCATTGATCACATCACGTGTTCGACACTCTCATCAGATGGTCACCTGTCCCATAACGGGGTTGGCTGCTCATCGCAGTCGTCAGCTCCATCACAGGGTCATCAGTTTCATCACAGGGATAGCAGTCCATCATCAGCCGATCTACCTATCTATCAACCATGGCATGGCCTCAGCAGTGTAAGTAAGCATAGATCGTCACTGTGAATAGTGAATATATTATATAAATGGACCGTGAATGTACTACGTGCATGGTTAATAATTAAGTAACACGTTCACCAGTTCCACCAGAAACATATTTGCCTGCCTCATTACACAGCCAAGTGTACTATGCTAACCTGCGTAACCGCATTGCTGAAACCTGGCCACATTGTTCAAACCAATTTCCCCCTCAAAACTATGCAAGACAATGTTGGTTTTCACACTATTACTAACCTCCCTTGTCCCCTTCCTTGTTACTACCCCTGTCCCTATGTAGATGTGTGGCCATACATCAATCATGCCTACATATGTCCTCATGCGCATCTTTCCGATAATTGCAACGGACTACATACCCACGGACCCAGTAGCAGACCGTATGCCCACGGTTCGAGCAGCAGACCATATACCCACGGACCCAGCAGCAGACCATATACCCACGGACCGAGCAGCAGACCGCATACCCACGGACCCAGCAGCAGACCATATACCCACGGACCCAGCAGCAGACCGCATACCCACGGACCCAGCAGCAGACCATATACCCACGGACCCAGCAGCAGACCATACACCCACGGACCCAGCAGCAGAACCAGCTGAACGAGCTGAACCAGCAGCAAACCACATGGCTGCTGAGCCATTGGTAAGCTGCATGTCTGCTGAGACTGCTGACCCCATGACTGCTGAGCCAGCAACGTGCCGTTTACAGGTCGAGGAAACGGTAGGCCACATGCTGCTGGCACGCGCCACCCCCCGGCCCTGTCTGAGCCGCTCACAGCTGCACCAGAAACCAGGTATGCGTGAAGCCGAGCACTGGACACCATTGGCGCAGCCGGGGTTTTTCTGAAGCGGGCTCAACGACCTATTTTTATCAGCAGACGGATTGCTTTCACAGCGCGTAAGGCGCCGAAAATTTGTGGTTTTGAATGGCGAAGATCTCCAAATCTCTTGCTTAATCTAGTGCATCTTTGGCTTCCGGGGCGCTGAGCCCCTGGTCCTTCCTTCGCTGCCCCTCTGCTGGACATGATACAAAAAGCGGCAGTCCATTCCACCTGTTCTTTCATTCCTCGTGCCCTTTAACTATGTGCGAGCAGATCTACAAGTATTCTTCAAGTATTGAACCAAGACTTGTGATTAATGACAAGCTCCCATATATGGGCACTGTCAATTCTTAGCAGAAGCCTGCCTGCACGAAGCAGTGAATATAGGCCATTGTTCTGCAGTGTTTCAGTTAAATTTTGGAATGTTAGGACGTCGGGAAATAAGTCGGCACTCTCAGCAATACGGGAATAAACTTCATTGTATGCCAAGTTGTGTGACACAAAAGTGTCTTGCAAATGTGTTGTATTTCCTCTTTTATCTTTAATTAGGTCTTCATTAACCTTCGCCGGGCGGAAGCAGGGAAGGTGTTTGTCCGCGGTACAAGCAGAATGGGTAGATGTAGACACCAATATTTCAGTGTACCTGATATATTCATAAAACGCTAAACGTACTGCCAATCAGAATAGTTACAACATAAAATACACCACACTCAGAGAATGTCATCCTCTCGTCAAGACGAGCAAACTCTTATCTGGAAATGTTCATTAAGGTCAAAGTTATCAAACTGATGTTGGGTTAAATTCTGCATATATTTGCCGTTTTCACTGGGCAAAATTCAATTGGGTGGTAAGTTGATAAAAAAAAATAGAGAGAAAGAGAGAGGATGAAATAAGCCTTCTGGGTTAGTTTATGCGTCGAAGGTCCATGACATCAGGGAAGGTCACTTCTCATGTATTTTCTACACAATGCCATCTGATGCAGAGTATTGCTCTTCCTCGCCGAGTGATACCTGAATTCGATTTCAGCACTGCTCACATCCCCTGCCAGCCCCCGACTTCAGCACCGTCACGCCACATACACTTTAACACTCGCACGTCCGGCGGTCCGCGCCAACTTCGCCGGTCCGGGGGTAGATGTTTACCCTCCTAAGATCTCTAGAACTATGCTAGCTAGCGACAAACAGAAACCGGCGGTGAATAGCTGGTAACACGCTCTATTGAAAGTGTTTCGGTCATTTTTTTTCGGTTCAGGTCAATATTCAGGTCACTGGGTCATCATAGGTCCAATTCGACCTGATCGGGTGGGACTCTCAGATACTGACACATATCTCAGGATCTGTAACAGATAGAAACAAACGGCGAACGGTATTCGATTTACAGAGGACAGTCGAGACGCCAACTACGTGCCCAAGCAGGAATACTTACTCCGAAATTATGACCTCGGGTCAAGGGGGAAGATATCTACCCCCGGACGTGCGCGTATTAACAAAGGACTCCCATGGTGTAAATGCACACTTACCGTACACTTGCTGACAAAGCCCACCCGGTTTAAAGGCGGTGCAATTGACCTCTATAGTTCGGCACCTCTCTAAACTCACTTCCGCCCACTCCCTGCCCCTGTAAAAGTGACAGATTCGACAAGTGGTATATCTTGTCATTATTTCCTTTTGTTCTTTTTCTGGATCCATCGCTGTCCTTGAATAATCCGCCCAGGGCCCATAATCAATAACTGGTTACAACAACTGGTAAGTCTGGATTTCCAGCGACGGCGCTGTGGCCTGTGGCACGTGCCATTGACATTCCATGACGTGTGTCTGAGCACCCCACGGATGAGCTGTTGCCCGGAGGCCCACGTCGAGAGCGCAGCTCCGCGCCGACCACCTCGGCGCCGTATCGCCCGGCGTGTTTCCATTAATGGGCCGACATTCCGCGCCTGCCCGCGCTTCTAGCAGATGACGGTCCAGTTCCGCAGATCTGGCTGAATGACGTCATCACAAAACCGCGCTCTGAATGGCTGCCGCTTACGTCATGCAGCGCTGATCGTCCAATCAGAGGCGTGAAAATGACGGGCGGCGGAGCCATATATGGTTGGTGATTGTGACGTACGGGTGGAGTGCCTGCCAGCACATACACTGCCGCATAAGGCTGTCTCTCATACTTGGCGATTTGTCTGCGGACTGGCGATTTCTCGCACTTCCTGACATGGCCTCGTCTGACCTGTTAGCTAGGTGGGAAGGGAAAAGGGATGCGGAGCCCGGGACAATTTTGGACGGCTCCGGCTCTGACTCCGGCTCCGGGGAAGTATCCCGGCTCCGGCTCCGTACATCCCAAACGTCATCGATCCATTAAGTAAGAGCTAGGGGGATGTAAAAAGTTAGTCGCGACCACTCGGAGGCGCAAACTTCAGACAATTATAAACAACTTTCCCGTATAAACCTTTATCTATCTTTAAGTAAACACCCGCCCCCGCCCAAATCACTTTTCGGTGTTATGCCCTCGTAAACTGACGCTCGCTTCGTGCCGTATTGGAGCAATCAGAAGAGGGGAGACTCCAATCAACAACACTCCCCATCCCGTGAACAGTCCAAGGAACACCATTGTTGTAAATTGTAATGTTTGACCTCATCTCTAATAAGGTACAATAACCCGTTGATGATGGAAACAATGAACTTAACTAAACTAAACATGGAACTATTGCATTGACTACTGCGTCTAAAATATGGTTATTGGTTATTCTACCATTATTTGAAAATATTTTGCATGCTACTCGTATATAAACATATTGGCTTTTAAAAATGCGTTTTCATACCATACCATACCATACTAGGCATAATGTGTTTATTTCACGTTTGCTAATTTTGTTTTATTTACATCTCTTTCGGAGTTGGAGACGCCCTGCTTTTGACAGCTCCGGCTCCGACTCCGGCTCCGAGTAAAATGTCCCGGCGGCTCCGGCTCCGGCTCCGAATAAAATGTCCCGGCGGCCCGGCCCGGCCCGACTCCGGCTCCGAGTAAAATGTCCCGGCGGCTCCGGCTCCGACTCCCACTCCGGCTCCGGGCAAAATGCTCCGGCTCCAGCGGCTCCGGCTCCGGCTCCGGCTCCGCATCCCTGGTTATCACCGTAACCTCAGTCAGTCGCAAGTTCCCACTCAGTACCACCTGGGTCGACTGAGTTTGGTGGGCACAGGCGGTGGTTCACAGTCGTCAATGGTTAACACTTACCCCCCCCCCAGCAGACCACAGCAAATTTGTTCATACATGGGGTAGTGACGAGTGGTGAACTGGCGATAAATTATTGGCAGTTGGTGATGAAACAAACATAACGATGAAGCACGATTTGTTTTTAGCAGGACACCGGGGAAAACAAATGGAAGTTTAATTACAATGTGCAGCAGTGGAGTGATGCCGGATGTGATGTGATACTGCCGTGGAAAGTTGGGGTGGCTTTCAACGGCGTGATATAGGTGGGAAGTGTAAACTTCATCTACCCGCTTACGAATGAACAGAAAACAGTTATCTATTTGAGATATATGTGCCATGGAAAGGCTTCTGATATCCATCACATAGCAGTTCGTATTTCTTTCTGCAATAAACTATTATCTTTCTTTCCGTCCAACTACATATGCTAGTTAATGAACAAATGAATTAAATACTAAATTAAGAAAACCCTTGCTTCGACGAGCTTACCTACTTGGATGACTAGCAAGCAACTAGTAGTATATTACGTCAAATATTATTGGCATATCTATATGTATATGTGTATGTATATATATATATATATATATATATATATATATATATATATATATATATATATATATATATATATATATTTATCATATATATTTATATATATATATATATATATATATATATATATATATATATCGATAGAGGGACATGCGCGGCCACGCTACTGCTGCCGCTTCGTTTCCACCTGGCGGGATATTCGAACTGTAAGCATGTCATTGGGTCGCATGGCGGCCTCAGCCGCCAGATGCAAAATTTTAAGATAATTGTCAAAAACAAGGAACGTATGCTATCTAGAGATTTTGCCCCAGCTAGCTGTGAAGGATACATTCATTATTTCTGTGTCAGCTGATACCACTTAGACTCCAGTATAATGATCGTTAGTATTCGTCTATTTTGTTCTAAGGTTGCCGTGTTCGAGGATTTATGTATAGCTTAAGCATGGGGAACGCCGGAAGCATGATGTGGTCGCATGTGAGATTGAGCATTTTGATGTAAGGATCGTACGAACTAAAAATCCCCCCCTGGAACCTCCTCAGAAGTTATCGCTCGTTTCAATGAAGGTATTCCTGATCAACTGGCACTGCCGCTATACTTCGTCAAATCTGATTAAGGATGAAATGACTTCGCAACGATGTCTTTAACCCGCGCACGTCCGGGGGGTGCAGATGTCTGCCCCCTCCGGTTTTCCTCATTTGCCGCCAAACAAATAAGGTTAGCAAGGCAAAACCTCGCATAGCTGTTCACTGGTCCTTACCGCACATCCTCATACATTTTTAATCCTGATTCATCTCAGGTTAGGTCACCAGGTCAGGCGAAGTGACCCAACTACACTCGGAGTTATAGGTGGCATAACTTCCCCAATAATTGGCCGATTTATTTCAAACTTATCGCATGTCATGATCTTTCAGGAACCATAATATTTATATGATTTTTTTCGTAGCATTGAGCTTAGGTCAGGTCGCTGCCATGGTTTCCCCATTATAAGGCTATGGTAAAATATACAAATGTTTCCTAGTTACATATTTGCGCTCGGAATGATCTCACAACGGTTGTGGCATGTAGATGGAAACTATGCTCAATGTTACGGCTGACATTTTTGCTCAGTGACCTCACCAAGGTCTCTGAGGTCACCCGAGATCACTACACATTTATGCGTATTACATCGCACTGCATTGAGCTAGAAGGCTTAAATTACCGTCATTGTGCTTGTATCGTCAAGACGTGTCGATTAATATCGTACGTGACCTCCCTAGGCCTTGACCAGAGGTCCTGAGATATGTGTCAATATCTGAGTCCCGCCTGATCTGGTCGAATTTGACCTGTGATGGCCCAGTGACCTGAATGTTGACCTGAGCGAAAAAATTACCAGAACACTTTCAATAGAACCCGTCACCAGCTATCCAACGCCGTTTTCCGTTTGTCGCTAGCTAGCATAGTTCCAGTGATCTTAGGGGGGCAGACACCTGCCCCCCCGGACATGCGAAGTTGGCGCGGACCGCCAGACGTGCGAGTGTTGTGATTTAAATGAGGATAATGTCCATTTCTTGCAGAAAATAAGGGAGCTGGTGTATAATAGCATTACTTTAGCGACAATATTGTTAAAAGAACTCCTTACATCAACCCGTGCCGTACCGGGTGTGTCTTCAACCGCCCCCCCCTTAGGTTTCAACAGACCCCATTGGTGGGTGTAGGAAACAAGCATTAGCATGAAACAAATTATCCAACAACACCAATATCAATCCAACACCCAACACCAATGCCTGAGGCATTTCAAATTTGGTGAATGGCAAACCACGGGGGAAAATATTCCACATGGGTGTTTGGCATTATTCATAATTTATCTTCTTAACACCACCTGTATGTACAGTATTATTGGGATTTAAAGTATTCACAACACAGGTTTTAGACGCGTTTTACCTGTAGGAAGCAAACAAGAGGGTTTAGGTTCTGTTCAGTCAATTTTTTAGTTGCAAAAAAATTGCTTTATGTTCCTCAAGTCTATTTTGTTCTTCATAACCAGCTAATGCTGTACTAGGTCAGGGTATTTTTTTATTTGATATGTCTTTGGAAGAAAATTGTTTTATTTTTCTCCATCTTTTAAGATTATCCAGAATCATTCCCTCTTTCCTCTTACATTAGAGGTTAGGGTAGGTTAGTCTAGTCTATGTCGCGTTTTTTTTTTACTTAACATTATTTGGTATGCTATATTACCCTACCCAAAGCTCCTTTTGCTGGTGCTACTTTTTCTGGCAACTGAGAAATATTAAATTGCAGAGGAAATGAATGGTCACATCATGTTAACTACTTTTACAAATGCTACATTGGAAAAATCCAACAATTACATAATTTCCCAATGGAAAAAAAACACATACACACTGCTTATGCATACCACAGGTATGGTAACGTGCAATATCTTAGTATTTATGACTTGTGAATTAATTAGCAGGACCAATGAGCTATGTAGTTAAGTCATTGCATACACTCTTAATTTCATGAGGATGAATGATCAAAACCTAGATGAAACAACTGAAGCCAAAGTAGCAAAATAATACCAAACAGTTCTTGATTTATTTCATGTGCTCAAATGGCCCAGGTACCATGTACATTTTACAGAATTCATTTATATTTCCATTAAAAAAAATCATTTTGGTGCACAACAAATAGATCTATTGCCCAAAGATGCATGACCATGTTTCACAAAATGCATCGCAGCTAATGATTGGAGGTACCTATGTGTCAAAACTGCATTGTCCAAGACCACTCATATGTTACTGTAAGACAAACCTTTGTTAAATTTGTGTATTATGGTAACTTTTCAATTTTTGGATTTTTTTTTCTTCAATGCAATGTTTGGTTGTATGATTAGGGCAGTGTGACCAATAATTTCTTCTGGCAACAATTACTCTCCAGTTGACAAGCAAAATCATACCAAAAATGTGCTTTGATTTAGATAACATAATGTAAAATGTATGCTAAAATCAGCTTTCATAGCATAGTCTGAAAAAACCTAAATAGCATGCAATCTAACAAGCATAGTAATGCAACCTAAGGTAACCTACTCAGGCCTAATCATCCCTTTGGGAACACATCAAGATCATTGAAACTGATCAAGATCATTGAAAAATAAATGAAAAATATAAATTAATAACGCATAACCAAGCTCAACTGAACCTAGCCTCACCTACCCTTGAGATGAAAGATTCCTCCAAAATTGAGCTTGTTGTACTTTATGAAGTTCATAAGGGAAGTCTTCCATAAACTTTACCTCCATGAATCAAACAAAGGTATGATGTTTGGCTTGGTTGAGATTGATATTTTTGCAAAATGTGGATGTTTAAGCTTGAAAAAAAAATTAAAACAGGTTAGACGAGGTTATAAATTTGAAGAAAATAATTCTGAAAAATGCATCAAAGATAGCTTTCCTGCTGAAGGAAATATTTCATATTTTGACATTTTTTTTTTCCAGTGCAATGGTTATGAATGTGCCGAACATGATGTGCCCACTCATTTCGTCTGCAAATGCAGACTTTGAAGTCTGGATAGAAAATAAGAGCCAGGAATGGGCGCTGAGTTAGGTAATATATCACATAACATGATATTTAGCAAGTAACATTGAAAATACAAAAAAAAATGTAACATAACAAAAAATGACCTAGCCCAATCTTCCATGCAAGAAAGGAGTCATTTGTAAGGATACAATTTTGTATTACAAAATTTGCAATATTTTCGATGTAAGAAAAGCCTAACCCAGCTAACCTAGCCAGAACAGCTTTTGAAGAACAAAGCCCAATTTTGTAATATAAAAATTGAAAATTTGCCTACCATACAGCTTACCTTACTTAGCTTGCCCCTTTGTATGCTTCATGAAGGTGAAATGTGTGTAAAACTGGTCATGGTTGCCTTCAACCACGATACTAATTTTTAAAAGCATTATTAACATGATTTGGGCCTCAGGGTACATTGTCTGCCACTTGGCCATTGAGCCTTCAGGGCGATTTCTCCTGACAAAAGGTTAAACTATGTTAGGTTAATTTGTGCTCCGTTTTCATTCCTAATGTCAGTATTCTTAGAACATTGCCCAGCTGAAAATGCCTTGATAAAGCCTCCTTCAAATGTAAGCATTTACAGAATAATATATTGTCATACACAATTTGAAATGAAAAAAAAAAATTCCAGAATTTTGCACAGTATAATTTCTGATATAACTGAAGCTAAGAAAATATATCACCTGTTTTCTTTATGGGGTTAAAATACATGAAAAACATGTGCTTTGAATACCTTAAAGCACAGCAATACTGGAGGTTATACACTCTTGCAGCAAATGTTTCATATAAAATTTCACCAGACATGTTGCATTGGTACCTATATTGTCATAATCCTGCAAAACAAAGGACAAACAAATCTGAACACTGCTTCAGAACTTGGACATGTAGGTATGCAGATAGGGTGCGCTTATCCAGCGCACTAACATTCAAATACTGGGATTGTAGGATGACTGATACCTGTCCCTAGTTTGATGAGTATGGTGAATTTTGAATACTCAAACATGCCTATCATGATTCTGAGACGTTGTGCTATTTTGGAGAAATGTCTCACTATATTATTTGACAGTTGGAAAATGTAATATCTTTTACAAACCCATGGCCAGGTACAATACTCACCCGGGCATCCTTCGCTGTGAATGCACATACAATAGTATGGCTTGTTGTCCCTGTTTTCATCCACAAATCCTGATACAGCTAATGTCATCAGTATCAAAGGTACTAACTCTCAAATGTTATTGTTTTGGACAGAAGTGGTTACACTTCCATATTATCTAGTCTACAGCAACATGAATATGATGCCATTAAGCTTCATTCTGGAGCGAAACCTAAACAATATATACATTGGCCGATGATTGCCCCACGGGCGCCACTACATAAGCACATCAAAATTATTTTCACGAGAGGTTGCGCATGCGCAGAACGGATGTCCGCTTTTACCACTAGTATGTCCCCTACTGTATATAATATATACACACACACACACACACATACACACACACACACACATATATATATATATATATATATATATATATATATATATATGTGTGTGTGTGTGTGTGTGTGTGTGTGTGTGTGTGTGTGTGTGTGTGTGTGTGTGTGTGTGTGTGTGTGTTGTGTGTAACAATATTGTCATGTCATATTCCAAAAGTCTGTCAATTATAGCAACACGTATGTGCGGATCTTCAGATCTCTTTGGAGACTCGCGAAATCATGCAGTGTTTGCTGGAGACTCATATGGTTACAACTTAAATGTGTTTTATTGTTTATTGGTTGGTTCACGACACACTTTATGCACATTCACGGCTAATGGCGCCGCCCACACTGTTTCGCCGGTGGGCCGCGGGATTGGGAAATGTCCTGAGTGGCGCTAGAGTAGAACCCGGGACTTTTGGTACCCATAGCTCGTCACCTTAACCACTCGGCCATCCCCGCCCCGAACTGAAATGTATATCGCTGTGAACTCCTGCAGCGCTGGATACATTTTCTACCCTTTTCAGTGCGTGTGTGGGGGGGGGGGATGATGTAAGATAATTTGACCCCATCCTCCACACTGACTTTTAGCTTAAGCAATATAGAAAAATTCGGCAAACCGACACGCTGTTTGATGTAGCTAAATTCTTGGATATTCAGAGTTGCTTACATTATTTAATCCTCTTTCTCTCCCACTCTCCCTCTCACTCCTATTTTGGATGGCCAGCTTGCATCAGATCAGATCAGATCAGACCAGATCAGGCCAGATCAGGTCAGACCAAATTGAATCAGATCAATCGTGCTAATCCGCGCCGTCTCGGGGGTCTTCAACCTCCCGCACCCCTCAGATGTTGCGAGAGTAGTGAAAGAACGGCGCGTGGCAGCGCGTCAAAATTTGGCAAACCTTTTCCCACATCAATTTGGCATGTCGTGTCAAACTTTTGAAGTCAGGTCTTTTAAGGTCAACGAGTTGACCTAGGCCAAATGAAGTCACCTCCAGAAAAGTTCAGCCAGTCCTCACGCTTTAAAGGATACAAATGTTTTATTACGACTTTTAGCGTTTGCTTATTTTTGTGGATGCAACAAAACGTACGGGAAGAATTCTTCATTTTTTAAACGTTTTTGATTACTTTTTAAATTGATTATACTGGCTAAAGTAAGCATTTTTCATGAGATCAAGTTCACTTCTAACAGAGTGTTTCGGTCCTCTTTACCCATTACAAAAGGTGAATTAAAGAAAACATGAGAACTCAAAATTTTGAAGTTTCACAAAAATATCATTTGATTTTTGTGAGGATATAAAATTGTACGGTCCTGGTCGATTTCGATGTCCTTTTCTGATTCAAAATAAGTTTTGTTTGTCAAATATCCTCCAAAATGAACTCCTCAGAGCCAAAAACGTGATGTAAGTCGTGAAAGCCTAGAATTCTCGCAGTGACGTCACTTTGTGGGAAAATATATTGCGGGTGGTGTCGGTCTCTACTTGTCGAGCGCTTTCCGATGACAACTCTTTCATTTTCGTGCGACGCTTAGTTTGGGTTTTAAAGAGGGGTTACTATCGAACCACACCCCCCGAAACGGGGTGTGGGGATCCGTCTGGAGGGTTAATGTCAAGAAGCAGTACCAAGCGTGTTTGCGGTGGTTTTCGGACCCTTATTGTAAAAAAGTGAATTTGCGGTTCCATGTTGATGATACATAAGGTGGCGACTTACTACGGCACGTAGCACATGTATAAACTTTTTTGGAAGTTCATGTCAGGTCACGGAGTTATGAGGTCATAAAGGGGAACACTTCCGACCAGTTTTCAACAAATACGTGATTATCGCACGTAAACATGACATTGTTTCCTACATGTACTTGTATTATGTGTTTTGAAATCGTAGTGTACATATTTATCTTAAAGTATAGTATCTCGGGATAGGTTAACCCTCACCCGTATAGGGGGTGGGTGCAACCCCTTAAGGTGTTTTGTTTATTTCTTCCAAACCGATGAATGGCTCGCACTGAGGTTCTTCAGTACCTTCTGGGGCACCCTTTGACTACTTTTGGTAGAATTGTTGTGGGAAATCATGTCAGGTCACGGAGTTATGAGGTCATAAAATGGAACACACCTGACCAGTGTTCAACAAATACGCCATTATCGAACCTAAGCATGCCTTGGAACGATAAACCCATCAAACTATAACGTTTTCAGGTTTTTACAAATTATACAATATGATGGAAAGAAATATGCTATCCAGTCGAGCAAATATCCTGCAAGATATTGTCTTTGCATGCTTACATTTTTACGGTCAATATATTACACAAGCCATAACGTATTTTCCAGGTCGTTCCGGCCGAAAACTCTCCCCAGCACATGGCGTCCCCTAGGCTGCGTCGCCTGCGCGCGCGCGTGCTGTTGCCCTACCGCAGGGGATTAGTGGCGCATGATTTCCGGTGTTTGACATTTTGTCTGTGAACAATTTTGTGTGCAATGCAGATAGTATCTATGTTACGTATCTGTTTTCCTGAGACCTAACGACCAGTAGTAATAGTAGTACTTAAAAATATATGAAATCAGAATATAATATAGAATGTAGTATATATGTATATATCTCGGAAACGCTAATTTGTTAACGTAGTTAGCGTAATTATGGGCATATGATGAAAAATGCAGCTGCACAGATGGGTTTCCATTGAAAATAATGTTCCAAAATTCGGTGACCTTGGTTGACCTCGTTTGACCTTTCGACCTTTTTAGCTGACCCACGGTAATGGTTCGTGCTGAATTCGAATTCAACGTCCATTTTTACCCTAAGGAGCTTTAAACTTCGAATTTGAAACCACTTTTCAAAAAGTTGGGTATTTGGGGTCACGGCTTTGACCTCATTTGGTGCGTGCCATGCTGTTCTGATCACATCGTGTGACATGTCGCTATGTTCGCAAGATCCCAATAAATATATTTCCTGCCATTACGTGCATATGTAGACAGTAGTTTGGATATAACTGACGATTTTCTTAGGAAAATACAAAAAATTAATTTTAAACTTTTGACATTACCTGGAAGGTCGACTATAGACCTTAGAAGGTCATATTGAATTCCAATTGCGAGATCTCGGCCAGTTCTATAACTTTGGTCTTTGGTTCGCTTTCGTAACATTCACGGTTTAGAATCACCAAGGTGGGGGGAGGAGGTCGTACCCCTTCTCCCTATACGACCGAAGGTGGTAAAATGCCGAATACTGGCGAGAGTTAATACTGTGTTCAGACGAGATCGAATTGTCAGTAAGCGTGCCAAGCGTCAGACCAGTACGTTGAGCAGTTCAGAAGCCACCTCAGAATCTCAAAAGCTACCTCGGGAGCTCAGGACCTCCCTTGGAAGCCCAAAAGCTACCCCAGAAGCTCAGGAGCTCTCTCAGAAAATCAGGGTTGGTCAGACTGCAAAGTCATGCTGCAGGTTTTGAAAAGACTTAATTCGAACTTGCATTTCCCACTGCATGTGCAATTTCTTGCCATTAGCATTGCTCGGCTTACCCAAGAATTTAGCTGAAACCATTTAATCCATGCTGAAATATCATCAAGTTTAGGATATTTCGCAGCCCCTGTTATGATGTCACAGAAGATATTCCGTCACTGGAGTCGATGTCTCCAATTCCAGGCACTAGTAGACATGTATCGTGTACTGAAGAACGAAGCTCTTTGACTCGCATCCATCAGTTTGCGCCTAGTTAAGTTAACTCGATAGGGGTTGAAAAGACGAGTTGGGGCATACCTATCACGAGTTGGCGGATGCCTATAACGAGGTGGCGGATGCCTATCACGAGGTGGCGGATGCCTATCACGAGGTGGGTGATGCCTATCACGAGGTGGGGCATGCCTATCACACATCAACCGTCTGACTCATCTGGTGACAAAATGTTCTCGGTTGACGAGGGTTAACCAGGTTAACGTCCATGTTTAGCAAAGCTCGTTCCATTCACCCTGAGCCGCGGCGCTCGGTGTGGAGTTTTAATTAGGCGGTAGGGATGGGAAGAGGCCCACGTGTGAAGTGAAGTGGGACGCACCAATATTAAAGAAAAGGGGTCACCAGCAAACACGAGGCTCCTATGATTAAAATCAAACTCACGAGTGCTAAGAGTGGCTCTTAGTTTGCTGACGAGGAGGTTCCACCAAATGAACAGGTAGCTCCATACGGCTGACGAGGAGGCTTCTTGAACATAACAGATAACTCCATACCGCTGACGAGGACACTCAAACACTGCCATAGGAGGCTAAGATGCAGCCGGAGATGTCGCTTTCAAGAATCGTTGGTCAATTCCGGGCTTCGCGGCTGCCATCAGAGGCCTGCCAAACTCCCCTCTGAAAACTAAGAGGCCTTCGGAGACCATTTTGCACCGGTAATGAAGATGGTTGCACCTTTTTTATTCACATCTGTACATGCTAGTGAATGGAAATGTCTTCATACTCTGCATCCACAACTGTACAGGCAGTATCTCTGTTGTCCATACTATAATATACTTAATATCGATTTGTCATGTTATAGTCTATCTAGTACATAATCCATACATTCACTGAAGGGTACGTGACCAATTTGTTGGCAGCGTCTGGTAACTGAAGTGCACGTGACCAATTGTCGGTGGCTCCTAGTGACGCTGGTGGCGGACTGCTCATTGGTGCAGCACGCACCAGCACCATCCTCGTGCCGAAACCAAATGCAAGAGTGCGTCTCCTCCCCTTCCATGTCATACCTTGTCGATTTTGCCACTCATTGCTGGCAACCGTGAGTTGCAACGTCAATAATTTGCCGTGCAAATACGGGCAATGGCTGTGTCAGACCACCAAGAGCGGCTGTATCTGAGCGCCGGGAGTGGCCGTATCTGAACACCAGGATTGGGTGTATCTGAACACCAGGAGTAACTGTATCCGAACATCAGGAGTGACTGTATCTGAACATCAGGAATGACTGCATCTGAACACCAGAAGTGGGTGTATCTGAGCACCAAGAGCGGCTGTATCTGAGCTCCGGGAGTGGCCGTATCTGAGCACCGGGAGTGGGTGTATCTGAGCATCAGGAGTGGGTCTAGCCACCAGGAGTGACTGTATCTGAACACCAGGAGTAACTGCATCCGAACATCAGGAGTAACTTTATCTGAACACCAAGAGTGGATGTATCTGAGCACCGGATGCGCCTGTATTTGAGCATCAGGAGCGGCCGGGACTTCAACGACACTCTATGCCGCCATAAAGGGTCGTGTCTTTCGTCCAGCGATTGTTCCCAGCTGGTGCTAATTGTTATTGCAGACATGAAACCGCACCGCGTGGATCGATCGCATCTGTGTGCGGTAGCCGCAGACTGCCCGGCCTGCCACACGTCAGGTGGGGCTACTGCACTGCCGGCCGTAGTGGGCCCGGCCTGCCACACGTCAGGTGGGGCTACTGCACTGCCGGCCGCAGACGGCCCGGCCTGCCACACGTCAGGTGGGGCTACTGCACTGCCGACCGCAGACGGCCCGGCCTGCCACACGTCAGGTGGGGCTACTGCACTGCCGACCGCAGCTGGCCATTACAGCCAGTCTGCGGGGCTACTGCACTGCCGGCCGTAGTGGGCCCGGCCTGCCACACGTCAGGTGGGGCTACTGCACTGCCGGCCGCAGCTGGCCATTACAGCCAGTCTGCGGGGCTACTGCACTGCCGGCCGCAGCTGGCCATTACAGCCAGTCTGCGGGGCTACTGCACTGCCGGCCGCAGCTGGCCATTACAGCCAGTCTGCGGGGCTACTGCACTGCCGGCCGCAGTCGGCCAGTACAGCCAGTCTGCGGGGCTACTGCACTGCCGGCCGCAGCTGGCCATTACAGCCAGTCTGCGGGGCTACTGCACTGCCGGCCGCAGTCGGCCAGTACAGCCAGTCTGCGGGGCTACTGCACTGCCGGCCGCAGCTGGCCATTATAGCCAGTCTGCGGGGCTACTGCACTGCCGGCCGCAGCTGGCCCGGCCTGCCACACGTCAGGTGGGGCTACTGCACTGCCGACCGCAGACGGCCCGGCCTGCCACACGTCAGGCGGGGCTACTGCACTGCCGGCCGCAGCTGGCCATTACAGCCAGTCTGCGGGGCTACTGCACTGCCGGCCGCACTGGCCGAGCTGCCATTACAGCCAGTCTGCGGGGCTACTGCACTGCCGGCCGCAGACGGCCAGTACAGCCAGTCTGCGGGGCTAATGCACTGCCGGCCGCAGTCGGCCAGTACAGCCAGTCTGCGGGGCTACTGCACTGCCGGCCGCAGCTGGCCATTACAGCCAGTCTGCGGGTACGCCGCAGCTGGCCATTACAGCCAGTCTGCGGGGCTACTGCACTGCCGGCCGCAGTCGGCCAGTACAGCCAGTCTGCGGGGCTACTGCACTGCCGGCCGCAGTCGGCCAGTACAGCCAGTCTGCGGGGCTACTGCACTGCCGGCCGCAGCTGGCCATTACAGCCAGTCTGCGGGGCTACTGCACTGCCGGCCGCAGTCGGCCAGTACAGCCAGTCTGCGGCGGCGCTCGGACGACACTAATCGGCTCCCATTGGTGGCTACTGCAGCACGTGTTACGACGGTCGTTACGCAGGCCCTCGACAGGAGGAGCGTCTACACCCCACCGCCGGCTGCACGTCCGCACGCCGTCTGTGCACGTTTGACATCTGGTCCGACCTGCACCTCATGTCGGGAGTGCGCATTAGCCGGCTGGACCGACCACTGTGGGGGGACATGTCACTCGGAACAGACCATATCCGTCAAACACTGTTCCGCAATGCACGCGCCACACCAATGGACAAGCTTCACGTTGCGTGTTTTTGCTTGCGAGAAACCGTCGACAATGTTGAATAGTGAAGTGGAGCTATTTTACTTAGATGATGGCATTTACTGGAAAGACAAACTAATTTTAGTTAAATATTACGCATTAATTGCAGTTAAATAATACCATCGTTTTTAAACGTGTGGTGATCTTTCAGATGGGAAGTCTAGAAATTACCACGGGCAGGACACACGGGAAAGTCAACGTTGCTTAAAAAACGAAGTCATTTCTGTTGGATGTTCCGCGTCATGGATGGTGGAATGGTGGTCTGCCTTTGTGAACTTTCATAGATGCTTACGAAAACGTGTGTTCTGGATGGGTGGATAAAGTTATGTCTTTTTAGTGCAGAAGTTTATTTTTCTTCTTTCAAATGGTGTGGCTCTTTTGGAATACCTTGCAAGATAAAAAAAACTCAAATCTGTTGAAATAGCATGCATTGGGTTGGTTGTGACGAGATGCTCTATCACGAGTAAATGTTGTGGCGAGGGGAAAGATGTCGGCGAGGGTAGAGGTGTCGCATCCAGTGCTCTCCGTGCCCATATACATAAGTTTGCATGCTAAAAATGGATGTTTATGGATTATTTTAACGCACTTCCCATAACGTCAAAGCAGCTGGTCAGATTCAATGATAACAGCGAATTATTTGTGAAACTTCATGTTAGCATCACTTGGTCTTTTCATAGGCTTTGCACACCTACCATGGCTTAAATATTGTCAAACTCATCAGTACCAAGGATTTCCCAATAAAGTGCACCAAATATGGATGGGAGACATGTCCCCAATATATTTTTGTGGATATCGGAGCACATACCTCACTTCCGGTTCTGCTCACAGTAAGCAAATTGGCAGAGTAAATACAACTAAACGTAACGTACGAACAATTTAAACAGCATTGTTGTATTTGTGTGAGAGGACCCCCACCTCCCACTCCACGGACCCTATGCAAGAGTGCCCAGGCACCCATACCACTGGTCAATGCAGCACAGTCGGGCGTTCTCCTCGCTGCCTGCGTCGGACGCGGTGCCGGAAACACACAGGGCGACAGGCTCTGCCGCGCCGGCCCAATTACAGATCTGTCCCGCGCCGCGACTGCACCGCAGCACCAGCTCAAGCTGAGCCGGTCGGCCAGGGGTGAACAAAATGTCATATTTGCTGCAAATTTTTTTCCCAGGTTCGTAACTGCTATATGAAAAACAGGCTTCGAGGACATCGTGGTCCATGGGTTGCTTCGTGTTCCTGTCAAGGTTACTGTACCCTAGGCTTGCTGTAAAGTGACCGAAAAGCTGCAGTTCAGAATTGCGTACACGTTGTGCAATATATTTCCACCATAACTGATATTAACATATAAAACATGGAACATACACAGAACCACGGCTATACGATAGAGGCGTCATATCGCCTACCATGACACGAAAAAATGGCAGGACCTGGTGCATTGGTAGGGTATAAGGGCGTCACAGCGCCGGCCACGGCCGTCCGTGTCAGCTTGCGAATGTGATTCATGAAAAGAATGCAATCACACGCACTCACAGACACATGCAACCAATATCCTCGCAGCATTTCTTGACACCATGAACACACTTCAAGTTAGGTGTACATACACCGACACACCTAATCTGGCACACAATTCTGTAAAATGTCCTCTATGCATGTGAGAAGGCGGATCTAGCAGGGCATTTTTTGTAGAACATGTCATCAAGGTGAAGCATAGCGGACAAGCACCGATGCGTACTGTTAAACTGGCAACATTTTTGGGTGCGCGTGTGCTGTCGAGACGATGGACTGAGGCGGGAAAATACAGCGGACATGAAGAAGGACAATTTCAGATTTCCGCGCGCTGTGTCAGGGTTAATCGATCAGACTGATCTGCTCTAGCAGAAACTTCTTGCTCCGATCAGTAGACGACATATCACATTACATATAACTACTCGACATCACATCCCCCCCCCCACCCCATGAAGTAAGAAAACACCTCGTCCCATACTCACACCAGATGGGATGCCTGCGTACTTTCATTTTGGCGCTTGTCCTCCCTCCATGGTGGTTGTTGACTGTCCTGTAGGATTTCACTCAGTTGGAACCATTTCAGGTAAAAGTTCGATATGCTGTTGGTCACTATGGCGGGATATTTCATACTCGAATAAGATAATATGAAGATATCTCGTTACGCTCTTGCATTTTCATCATTTTTAAATCGTGTTTTACCTGGTCAGATGTGATGTTTTGTGCTTACTTATTTCCAGCCCAAATCTCCGGGAAAAATCTTCCATCGGGCCGTTAAGGATAAATAAAATGCCATAGGCGTACACCGAAAATTGAATGCGAGTGGAATGAAAGTCCTCTTTGGTTGGATTGTTCTGAATGTTTCTTTGCAGCATCGGCTTAATTCAGGGTAAAGAAACAAGCTAGAGCTTGGTGGAGCCCCTGCTTCAGTTCTCGCAAAATCACGCAAGGTTCAGAAAGGCTAGAGCCTCACCGTCGCTCGCAGCCTCATCAGATGTCGCTGCACCAGCGCTTACACTACCGCAGACATTTGCAGTGATCACTTGAAGGACGGTCATGTGACGTGTCATCTGTGTCACTGTTAATCAAGTGAAGGACGGGCCGGTGACGTGTCATCTGCGTCACCGCTGTTCTGGCGGAGGCGGTCAGGTGACGTGCGACACCTTGTTTGCCGGGCGGACAGCTCGTCCGGCGGTGTCGGCTCAAGTGTTTGCCTTTCCACCCGGCGTGGGAAACGTCGCCGCGCCGACGACGGACGCACGCGGCGCGTCATTATGTAAATACGCCAACTATGCCGCGGCGGCCGCGGCTAATGGCCGCGCCGCGACGGGCGCCGCCGGGCATGGCACACGATTATACTATCAAACCGTGCGGCCAACTATGCGCGCCACGGCGCGGGTATAGTAACACCTCGACCGAGGACGACCGGGCGCCGGCGGCATCATACCACCGTCACGGTGGTAAGTGTGCCGACGTGGAGAGGGAGGTGGTAGCGTGTCGACGCTGACAGGCAGGTGGTAATGTGAGCACGCGGGAAAATAGGTGGTAATATGCCGACGCTGACAGGTGGGTGGTGTGTAGCAACGTCTGCAGATATATGGCAATGTGCTGACTGAGCAGGCGGGTGGCTTGTGACGGCTCAGAGGCGAACAGAAAACCACGGATAGTAGATGACATTTTGGCCCTACAGCATCAACGATTCGTTTACATATGTATATATATAAATATATATATACATATATATATATATATATATATATATATATATATATATATATATATATATATATATATATATATATATATATATATATATATATATATATATATATGAAGAAAGATGCCGCCCCGGTAGTTCAGTTGGTTAGATCGCTGACCTGCAGTGGTCTCCTCTGTACTGGCAACACAGGGTTCGAGCTGCTTCGCGCGCTCGCATTGAGCCTCCGGCCGAGAGTGTCAGTTGGCAGCTGGCCCGATAAGGCCGGGGACGAGCTACCGGGCGGCCGTGTCGGTGCATTGGTGGAACGTTAAGCTTTCGGTCCAAATTCTGCCGTTTAACTGGAGTTCATGGATCGGGTGGTGGGGCCAGGGTTCACGCAAGGAGCTCTGCTTAACAATAGAACCCTGGTTCCTCAAACCACCCCAACAACAACTCGGGGTAAATTCATTAAAAGAAGATGAACATCACTACAGAATCGAACAGCTTTCGGAAAAAATACAAATGGCAATGCCGCCCTTCGTCCTGCCACTTTCCGTTGATATAAATGCAAGTGGGCATAATCCTATTCTGCTGGTTTTCTCCTCGCCTTGAACTTGACGCATGTCTTCGTCTTCCGATACATGACACCCCCCCCCAAAGAAAAGAAATTAAACGCTTACACTCATCTTTTTTATTTCCATTGTTGAATGTATCTTGTGATCTGCTTTGTCAAGTAGATTCATCTTCTCCAGCAAATTAATGGATTTGCGTATTGCTACCAGAACTTCATCAATGTATCCAATTGGCTTCATTTTCAGCTATATTTAACCTTTAGTTTCATACACCGAATATGCAGAGAATTGCCGGTGGCCGTAGAGGTTAATCGCATGGTTAATCCACTAAATCGAACATATTTTTCATCGTTACAGAACAATGAGTCGATCTTCATGCACAGTGTGCTCTACGAAAACACATTTTGGCAGTAGCAAATAGCTATCATCTTATCTCCATCTGCTGCACGTTGATGAACAATAATTTGTCGCCAGAGCTCGAAAATGTCTTATCAACTACATCGGTAGAATGTCTCATCGGGTTTCGTTTCCGAATTCGCATGGTTGTTACCGAGTGCATGTGACATTTGGCATGCAAAAATTTACAAACCGGAAGAGTTTTTTGGCGTGTTTGAATGGTTGAGTCCAGCTGACGGACGCCCCGTGGAGAGAACTGTCGCTCCAGTCAGCGGTACGGCCATCACGCATCAGTGATCGATGGGGCACCGACTCGCTACAGCTCGCTGGGCAGGCCCCGACCGGTGTCAGTGTGTCAGACCGGTGTCAGAGCTGTATCTCATCATCTGCGCACCAGCCACACCGACTCAGGCAGATCGGTGAGCGAGTGTGTAACGGTCGGCGCCATCTCTCGAGCTCTGACAGGCTGCTAGCACGCTATTGTTAGCAGTCTGGGTGAAATCGTGCTGCCGATATGTACACCAGGCGCACAGGCTGCGTGTGATACGGAGCGCTCCGGCATTATCCAAGCTAGTCGAAAGGCTGCGAAATTGTCTGGCGTGGTGTACATGCGAGTAATCGCGATATATTTCAACCGATCGTAGCCCCACCAATCGTGGTTTAACGAATTATAGATCCAACCAATCATTGGCCAAAAAATCACAGGCAACCACTAGTAGTGTAACCAATCCTAGGCGAAGTGCAAATGGAACAAAAGGCTTTTTCTTAACGCAGACCACGCCTAGAAAAATACAGTGGCAATTGGATACGCATTACGCTGTAACTCAGAACACGAGAGGCATAATCTGTCACACTAATATGAATGGTAATGTGAAAAGTTAATGTAAGCTTACCTATCTACACTTACTGGGACATCTCAAAACGTTTCTTGCCAACGCAGTAGAACAACAAAATGCGTCCATAGACGATGCAATGGGACGCTTCTGAGGTTGTCGTCTCCTCTTTCTCCCCTTACGCACTCATCACATTCAAATCCACTGCTAGGCATGGCAATCCCTTACGGTTGTGATGGACCGCTTTATTTATCTATCGTTATGATATCACACTGAAGTTGACATACCGCCGCACACACACAACACTGCGCGGCCAATTGGAATGCATGTAGCCGTCGAGATGGGGAAGCGGGCTGCAGATGCAGTCACCTGGTCGACCAAGCGATGGCTTGTCATGGATACACATGGCCAAGGCCACGGCGACCAGTTGCGGTATGCGTTGTATGTGGTTCGACGTGATTATGGGTACTGCTTAAGGTGTCAAGATACGACTTGGCTGTAGGAATGAATGCAACTGATCAATTGCTTAGCCCACGGTGGAGCGAGGGGAAACGGTGGGAGGTTCTGTCAGCATTCCCCACTCGACTTTTCTTGAAAATCTTGCAAATCGAGTGGAGTAGCAAGCTGCGATGTAGAGTGAACATTTATTCATTAAATTAACACTTCCTGTAAGAGGGCTTTTGCTGGATCGTGATGGGTCACTTGTCTGGGTTAGGTCAATCTAAGGAAGTGCTTGAGGTGCCTCATTCCGCCCAGAGAGAGGCACGTGTTTGGAGTCCACTTGGCTATGGACCATGCTGAGACGAACGTGAGTCTTGCTGCCAGCATAACGTGACGCTGGTGGTGGTGGGGGAGGGGGGCTGAAGGAGCCAGGACGAGACGTGGCTCTCCCCAGCTGTAGACATAGGATCTGGAAACATACCGCGACAGAACACTTGCGGACTGATCCCGACCGACTTTTCTTGGTAGCCGGTGAAAACATTAACGATATCGCGTTCAATTATCACAGAAGTGGAGGAATTTTAGAAACAAGTGAAGCATATTTGGAAAATTCGGCACGTGCATTCAAAGTTTGAACACTTGCCACATATTCAACAGGACAGCTGAAATGTGGAAAACGTGTCAACAGTTTATGCATACGTGCGTTGAAAGCCACTATTATTTAGCCTAAATTAACTGCAATGTTTTTCCGACATCAAACTCATCAGCCGAATATGGTACACGTATCCTGAACATATTGCACGATACCGATTTGTGGGAGAATAAATATGGTAAATTGTTAAAGAGATAAAAAAATGTATTCTAGTTCTTGGGTAGGTTTTATAAACTCAGATAATGCTAAGCGTAAACTTGTTGCATGGACCTTGAAGCGACCTCACAACCGGGAAATTCCAGTTCTATAGCATAATTTTAATCGAGGGCCTAACATACCCACATACTCGCCTGGTATCAGAACCCGGACCTTGTCTGACCAGTTGGCAACTGGCCATTCCAACCAGAGGTCTCTTCCTGTTCTGTCTTTCCGGTCAGATCATCGCACCCCGCATCGGGAGGGGGGCGTCCTTAAAGACGTTTGACTTCCAAGCTAAGCGTTGCGCGAAAATGACCGAGACACCATCGGAAATCTCCCGACGTATGGGGTTCTGGAATTGTATTAGTTTGTATTTTTTAGACAGTTCGAAAATCCAAATGTTGGCTTTCCAGAAAATTCACTTTATCAACCACATTTTATATCTCAATGTTAAGGTATTATAGGGCGTGCACTGCAACTTTGAAGCTATCTAAACCATGAACACTCCAAATAAACCAAAAAGCAAAAAATATACATACGCTTAGCCCACAGCGCACACTTTGCTGCGAGCTGGCCTCAGGCCACTTGACAAAGGTGCTGAGCTTGTCTGAACCTCCTGCTGTTGACATGGACCTGCTGCTGTTAACCTGTACCGATTAAGGCTAACTTGGACCCGCTGCTGTTTACCTGAACCTGCTGATGCTTATCTGGGCGTACCAGTGTTGACCTGAACCTAATGGGACTGACCTGAATTTACTGCTGTTGATCTAAACCTATTGGTGCTGATCTGAACCTGCTGTTGTAGACATTGATGCTGATTCGGGCTATCCACTGTTGTCATGGGCTTGCTGCTTTGATCTGGATTTGGTGCTGTTGACCTGCACCTGCTGATGGCGACATGGGCCTGGTGCCGCTAGCCTGGACCTACCGAAGCTGACCTAGACCGCCTTCATTATCGATGCACCACCCGATGGTGGCACATTCAGTCGTGTACTGAGCCACATGCGCTCACAATGACGTGTCGAAAACCTCACGTCCCGGACGACGCCAGCGATAAACATCTGGCGTCACGGCAGCTGCCGATGATTCCCATGCGCCCAGTGTGCATTCTGAGCTGCCACGGACTCCTCGGCCGACACAGGAACGGTGACGTCGACCGATACAAATCGCCTGTCGAGCCACCACTGAAGTCACGGGCGCAAATTAAGCGGTCAGCACGCCCAAGTGGCGTGCCGACACATCCGTCATGCGGCGACACACTTCCAACTGGGCACGGTGGCGTGATTCGTGCGCTCCGTTGATCAGGGTTGGCAGGTGTATGACGACAGGCCTCTGTCGTGCATGGACTGGCTGCGTCTGTCTCTGTGCTTGTTGGTCTGTCTGTGCGTGGGCCGGTTGTGCTATTTCAGAGTGTATCGAGGCGATGCTCTTGAAACGCGACTATGATTCGGAGTCCGGTGCCAAGCAATGGGCGGCACCATGGGGAAGCGCCTGTGAACGATGTCCTGAAATGGCGCAGGAAAGCGGCTAGAAACAGGATACTTGATTTTCGCTTGGTGTTCATTTCGTGTCAAGGGCATTGGAGATTTCGGATGCACTGATATGAAGATGCTTTTTGCAATTGTGATCAGTGCTGCTACAGCTTGGGAAATGTCCCAAGGTGTGTCCCAAGACCATGGGAAATTGGCTCCAATCTTGGGATCTTGGCATCTGGGTACAGGTTTTGGAACATTATGTTATTTTTTCAAAAACCTTTTTGAGTGAGAATATTTCTAACCCAGCTATCCGGGTAGGTAAGTCTACTCATGAAGTGTTATTTTAATGATGGATACAATGATGTCAAATATTTTGCTTACTATGTTTTACGTGTTTTGTTTACTTTTCCACTTGTTTCTAATGTGGCCCGGGTTCAAACCACTTTCAGCAGAACGTAATACGGCAAAACATTAAAATATTACCCAATTAGTTTGAAACTATATATATATTAACCCTTGCCAGTATACGACATTTTACCACCTTCGGTCCTACAGGGGGAGGGGTTGGTACGACCCCGCCCCACCCACCCCCGTGGCGATTCGAAACCGTGCATACTACGAAAATGAACCAAAGACCAAAGTCATAGACCTGGCCGAGATCTCGCGATTGGAATTCAGTATGACCTTCTAAGGTCAATGATTGACCTTCCAGGTCAGGTCAAAAGTCTACAATTAGTTTTTATTTATTTTCATAAGCAAATCGTCAGTTATATCGAAACTACTGTATAAATATGCACAAAATGCCCAGAAAGTTGTTTATTTTGAACTTGCGAACATAACGACATGTCACACAATGTGATCGAACTAATATATCATGCACCAAATGAGGTCAAAGCCATGACCTCAAATATCCAACTTTTCGAAAAGTGGTTCCAATTTCGAAGTTTAAAGTTCCCTAGGGTAAAAATGGACGCTGAATTCGAATTCAGAACGAAAATTTGCTGTAGGTCAGCTAAAGAAGGTAGAAGGGTCAAACGCGGTCAACCGAGGTCAACCGAGGTCGCCGATTTTTGGACCATAATTTTTTAATGGGAACCCGTGTGGGCATCTGCATTTTTAATTATATGCCCATGATTACGCTAAGTACGTAAAAAATACGTGCGATAATCAAGTATTTGTTGAAAACTGGTCGGAGGTTCTCCCCTTTATGACCTCATAACTCCATGACCTGATATGACCTCCCAAAAAATCACCAAAAGTCATCAAAAGGTTGCCCCAAAGGGTACAGAAAATCTCAGAGCGATGCGTTCATCGGTTTGGAAGGAATACACAAAAACCTTCGGTGTGGTTGCACCAACCCCAACCCCCACCCCCTACACGGGCGAGGGTTAAGGAACCACATAGACAGCCATAGAAGAAAAACATAATATATATCTTTAAGAATAATTTACCATCGGTCCCATCGTGTCGACCAGCAAATCCCTGTTCGGAAGGTTTAGATGGCAATAATATTTGTGTGGCGAATATACAACATATGGTCATGAGGTCGATTTATTTTGGATATTTGTGAGTGGACACTCGAGTTGTAGGCAATCACGATGGTCGCTGGGCACACACGTGTGAGCCTAGAACTCACGAGTTAGAGTCGCACCACGCCGATGACACGATCACCTCGGATGCAACGCGCCATAAAAGGGCAGGATGCCTGAGATGCGGCATATGATGCGTGGTGGGGGCTGCTGGTGTCAGGTCACGTGGAATGCTATGAGTCGCACAGCGTCGCCAATCTCTCACGCCGATTAGTCCTGGGCGAGGAGAAGCGACAGGTAGGACCTGAACCCACCGACGTTCCGTTGAAATTCGGACACGTTGTTTCTATGCTATTCGCCCCTTGGTGCCTAATAACTGCACATTTAAATGTGAATGTAAAGTGAGAGTTAACAACGTTCAACTACGATCCTGAGATCTTGGGACATGTGACGCCAAATTTGGAAGAATCTTGCAACTTCAGCTGGTCCTCGGTGGTGACACTGGACGTTCTGTAAATTAATATTTCGAACAGGCACGAGCAAAGTGAATGAGAAATAAGTGTTGCACAACACCGTCGTCAAATCCCAGCACTAAAAAATATGTCTTCATGTAGATAGCGCCCAGCTCAGGTAGAAAGATACTGTGAGGATTGGTGGCTAAAACACGGACTGGTTTTCTTTAGGCGTCGATAAATCTGTGAAACTGCAGCTTCTTTCCGCTGACCAGCGATGGCCAAGTCTCTGCCTGCCGCGGCTGTCATCAGCTGGCCATGCTTCGACCTGGCGCAGGTTACACCCTGCATGCTCCTTCTCTCACGAGTGCTGCCGCTTACTTCACGAGGCTGTTCCACAACTTGAGCATGTAGCAGAGAGTGAGGACCGCGGCACACGACGATGCAGATGCTCTGCACTCCCACATCAGTAAGTGGGACAGCGAAAGGAGGTTTCGTTGTCAGCGTGCTCTTCCAGCAAAGCGGCCACCAGTAATTCTAGAAGTCTACTACTGGATCGCGGAACGGTCGCAACTCGTCATGACCTGATCGAAATCTCCAAATTTGTCCGATAGCCTCATCTCGGGCGTTTGCATCGTCCTCTTTCGCTATTGTAAGGAAACAACCCGCATGCAACACCAGAAGGGGTTCTTTTTTAATGCCACCATTCGCTTTCTGCAGGTGAACAGGGAGAGACTTGTGAAAAACGGCGTCACTGGACGGTGTCAAGAGGCATCAGCTTCAAATGGTAGTCACTGGGCAGTGGCGTGCGATAACTAGCCGCCCGTGCGCTTCTCGTCGAGGGAGAGAGGACCATGCCACCGTTCAGATCCCATGACGGGTAGAGACCATATCCGTCCTGGCTGTCGTTTCCCACCCGCCGCCGGTGTCACGGCAACACCTGCTCGGCTTCGAGGTGCCTCGCTGTGGCGCACCATCCCGGTCGCACCGGTGCAGCCCGGCCAACACACGGCCGGACAGAGGTCGCCAGTCACGTCGCACGCCACACAGTGGGTGGTATCGGGGTGTCGCGCGATGACAGACGGCCGCATTTTTGTCATGAACACTACCAAATCTGTGGTCAGCTGTCTACGTGCCGAATCGGAACCGGTGCCTCTCCTCTGAAGAGTGGCTGGAAGCGCGGTTAGAGAAGAAGCACCTCAACATGTAGTACGTGTGCAACGATGCTAATATGTGTGGGCGGACGTGTTCTGCACCAAAATGTGAGCGGTATTGTGAAAAAGAAGAAGAAAATATTTCAATTGTTGTTGCTGTTGTTCTTGGAGCTTAGGGGTGCATCGACTGTCAGTCATGTAGCGCCCAAAATATTTCAATTTATTCCAGCGTCTTCACAACTAACAATATCTACCAATAGCACAACTATTATTTCCCTGTGAAGGTAGAAATCCTGTCAGAATCAATTCGATATTGACCAACGTCGTTTGCTTATCTTGAGGCAGTTAAAAAACTAAACATTTACTCCGTTTACATGAGCATAAAATAACGGAACGGTTCCGCCATTTTCATTTTCACGCAATAGTTGGCTCATGTAGCCAGGCACATAGTCACCGTTTATTGTTTTTAAAAAAAAACACTATGAAAGGCGCACTTTACTGCGCATCTGTCATCACCATATGAATTCAGTTCTGAAAAAAAGAAACGTTGGAAACCTGCGCATGGTGTTTTCCCATCATGCAACATGAACCTCATTGTTACACCAGTGTAACCTGATTGGTGTGCCGTGCCAGCCACCAGCCCTCGTCCCGTCTGCTCATGGCACCTATGGCACCATGCTAAGGCCATTACACCCAGTAGCTTTGTACTGCACGTAAGGTCAAAGCAGAGAGGAACACCTGATGTGGAATGTCGAACCCAGCTGCAATAAAAACACTCTGGAGAGCGTGGAGCCAACAAGAAGTCTAGTTGTCGCTTAAAAAATAGCTCACAAAAAGTCGAGGTGAGACGTATGCAGATTTACACCTGAATTATGCATAGACACTTACGCTTTTCTCCAGATCCGTATAAGTACATTCACCTGACTGGTTTGTTTGAAAGCCATCTGAGAAGATAAACTCTGCATGTTCCATACGACGATCAGTGCGCATGGCCTGGCCTGCAAATGATCTCTGCAAACTCTGTATCAGATCAGCCGGTTCCCCCAGCCACCCCCTCCCTCCTCAGGTCTGGAACAGATCAAAGATTAAGTGTACGCATGTATGGTGTCGGATGATTTATGCACCTGGAATCACCGATAAAATAACTATTAGAATATTCGAACACAGGTAAAGAAAGCTGGATGTAATGTCACTATTGTTCCCTGGTGATCAGCCGATCATGCCTTCATATATATATATGTATATATATATATATATATATATATATATATATATATATATATATATATATATATATGTATATCCATGTATATCCATATATCATGCATCAGGTAACATAAGTAAGTGATGCTGCTCCTGCTGGACCGGTAGCGACCACCCCACATCCGGCAATGTGGCCTAGCGACCAACCGGCCGGCACACCAATGAGCTCCTCCACTGACAGTGCGGCATGCCTGGCGACCACCCAGCCGACCCCGACACACCATCAAGGTCGTATCCACTCACTGCCTGTCCAGGAAAGCCTACTCTAAGTCTGGCTCATGGGCAATGTCAATTTACGTTTCTGCATCGCCAGTCAAAATGAATGGTGTGTCTCGGTTGGTTTGGCCCAGGAATTGCTAAAATACATTACATTATAGCCATCGTGACGCCTCCCAATTACCAATTCATGACTATATCCCAAAGCGCTCCATATCTGACCGATCATAGCCTCAGTAAGAGGTAACGGCGATATTTCCTTGACCAATTTGAGATATGGACTTCACTATGCTAGTTTCTGTAAAATACAATATTTATATATCATTTAGATCCGCATATATAATGTAGGCCAATGCTTATTTGGCATCCGGTGAATCAGGGAAGGTTAACTGCTCGTACTTTAGACCTCTCGTCACATCGCAGCTGTTCATCTGTCACATCGGAACTGTTCACATCTCGTCACATCGGAACTGTTCACGTCTTGTCACATCGGAACTGTTCACATCTCACCACATCGGAACTGTTCACGTCTCGTTACATCGGAACTGTTCACGTTTTGTCACATCGGAACTGTTCACATCTCGTCACATCGGAACTGTTCACGTCTTGTCACATCGGAACTGTTCACGTCTTATGGAACTTTCAATCCACCCATCGTCGTTACATCGGAACTGTTCACGTCTTGTCAGGAACTTAACATGGAACTGTTCCCTCGTCACATCGGAACTGTTCACGTTCACGGAACTGTTCACATCTCGTCACATCGGAACTGTTCACGTCTCGTCACATCGGAACTGTCATGGACTGTTCACATCTCGCCACATCGGAACTGTTCACATCTCGTCACATCGGAACTGTTCACGTCTCGTCATGCATCACTGGAACTGTTCACATCTCGTCACATCGGAACTGTTCACATTCTCGTCACATGAACTTTCACTTGTACTAACTTCACGTTAATCGGAACTGTTCACGTCTTGTCACATTGGAACTATTCACCTCTCGTCACATTGGAACTGTTCACATCTCGTCATATCGGAACTGTTCACGTCTTGTCATATCGGAACTGTTCACGTCTTGTCGCATCGGAACTGTTCACATCTCGTTAGATTGAAGCCACATTTTAACGTTTATGTATATGTGACAAATAGCGCTGTATACTGTACTACCAGATCCAGTGCGTTTCTCATCCAGTGTTTTCACTGAAATTGAGGGGTGCTTCACTGCCTAGGATGACCTGAGATGAGGACAAAGTGTCTGCTGATTTTCCACTGGTCTAAATTGCACTGTTGTGCCGCTCTGCCACATGTACGGACATGCAAAGTAACGAACGCGTTGCAGTTGTAGCCTGCTGACCAGAATTGCAATGTCTAATTCAGGATGGCGATGCAGAGGTGAGCCGTCTATCGTTGATATCACAGACGGTGACCTGTGGTGATTTCGATGATGCAAGCAGTGCGTGTGTATGCGGATTAAAACAGTGTGCGGATGAAAACAGTATGTTGATTAAAACAATGTGTGGATTCAAACAGTATAAGGATTAAAAACAGTATACCGATTAATAATGGTACGAAAAGAGGCAACATGTAGCAACCATAGCATATTCAAAATCGCGATCAGTGCTAAATGACCAGTGTGATTATTGATTTGTGAAAACGTAAAATATGATTGTTTGTACTATTTCAATGTATCGAAGAAGACAGTGACCACTAAGACTAAACAATACTTAGAAGAACCAGATAATATCGTCACTTCTCATGGGCCATTTCTGGCAATCTGACACCTACCTAGATTGAATACAAGTAGTATGCCGTATTCGGCATTTATGCAGCATTGCTTGCATTTTTCATGGGTTTTACTTCAAAAGTTGTCGGCTGGCTGTCAAGTTTGGGGAGGGGCGAAGGCTCAGCTGCAAGTTGAGGGCTAAAACCCTCCCAACTGAATATGATTATACACCCCTGGCACCCTGGCATTGTTCAGAGGCCGACCATGCTGGTGGCAATGTGATCTGGCACCGTGTCTGTTTGAGTCGCCCGAGCCAGCTGACAGAGCAGCAGCTGACCGACGCTGATTCCGGCCACCACCTCTGAGCGCACGTTCTGCACCTTTCCGCTGACTGACTGGAAGTCGACAATAGGCTTACTGTGGACCGGACCGGCGACAGCTTTCCCGGTGTGATCCGGTGAGGAAGCGCGGCCCGGCTCTGTCGCACGGTCCGGCGACACGAACACGACCGAGATTCAGCCCGCGTCCGCGTAGTTTCCATGTGAACCAGGTGACTGACATTCCATTTTTAGCTTCGAGCCTTCTCATGACACCGGTGTATGCATTGCACAAGCGGCTTCGTATATATGTGTCAGGAACGATTCCGTGTATTTGCGGCTCAAAAACCAAATGAGAAAGCGTTATTGAGCAGAGTGCAGAAAGACAACGAACGAAACGTGATTCCAAAACATGGAGCGTGGGGACGTGAATACTATCTCGCCAACATGACAGATCCGAAGCAGTGCCACCTGCGCTGTTGATACCTTGAAACTGCCGAGTTGACAAACGCCAAATGAGACACATTAACCGCCATGGCTTAGAATAGCACGACATGTAAAAGAGCGGCACAATCTGGTGAAATAGTGCTCAAGAAGAGCCGCGGCAGGATAGTGATTCAAATTGATGATGTGTGGTCAAAATAAGCTCAGCATTGGAATGGCGTGTCTTTTTGTTATGTCGTTTATTATTATTTTGGTATTATTTTATTATTAGGTCTTTTTATTATTTTGTTTTATTATTATTTTGTTTTATTATTATTACTCCATGTGCTTGCGATGAAATCCGCGTGCTCCAATGTACGCTCCTACAATCCACGCTCTTGCGAGCTGCGTAACTGGTGAGCGGGTGGGGAGGGGACGAACATCTTCATTACGCCACAGAACGAACTGTTTGGGACGCAGAATGCAAACCAATTGTCTGGTGAATGTGTCAAGTTAACTCGCCGCGTCTGGGGCCGGGGAGGGACATTCTTGGATGGGGTGATGCACAGGATATCCATAAAGTGTCTTTACGACTTCAAAATTGTTTTATTTCAAATGTAATTCATGCGATGTTTTGTCATGTTTGTTCGATGAACTCAGTGGTTCTCAAAGTTTTTAATCACATTGCATTTGTGTATTTCAGGTGCCCTGGAAGAGGTTCTGTTAATGAAACCCGAAAATATTTATACCCGAGAAAATTGCTTCCAGAGCCGGGGATCGGATGGGATGGCTAAATTTCCTAGCCTCCTCGTTGCCTAGATATAACCTCCCCCGTGGACTTCATTACATGGGATAATGCTAAAGATACCGTGTGTCGAACAAAGATACGGGACTTCAACGACCTGAAGTAAAAGACCACTGACGTCATTGCCACTAATGATGTGGCTATGCAACAGCGAATATGGCATGAAATCGATTACCGTCTAGGTGCACTTCGTGCAACTAATGGTGCCCATATAAAAGCGTAATGAGGTGGAAAATGTCAAATAGCTACTTCTCATTTTCTAAAAATGTCCACAGATTAATATCTTCATTCGCTTTTATAATGCGTCTTTAATTGCATAAAGGCTTCATGGACACCTGTATAGTGAACAATAATTCGAAAATAAAGAAGCATGCAACTTAACTGGACATCCCATGGCCTACCCGACGCTTAACAAAATGTGATGTAGCGTAACACCCCGACGTGGGCTGACGACACATGGCGTAAGCTAGCCCAACCTACCTCAGCCTGGTCTACAATTTCAAGTTTTAGGTGGCAACAAGATTTTTAGAAGAAAATCATTTTCATTGATATCATAAATATTATGCGAATGCTGATTTCTACATAGCAAACAAATAACACCCTGCGTCATCATTATATAACATCATCATGATCATTGGATTCAGTAATATAGATGAGTGGCTTTTGGGTGGGATAACGTATAATGAAGCATAATTTAAAATATAAAATAACCTACCCCAACCTAGCCTAGCCTTGCCTAGCGCAAAAGTAATGCAACGTAACAACTAGCAACCTGACCTAGGTATAACATAGCATGGTATAGCATGACACAGCACGAACTAACATAACCTACCTGACCTAGTTGGTAAATTCACGTGTTAGGTTGCGAGCCAGATTTCGGTGAAACACGTGAAAGGCATCTATTTTCACATTATCAAGACGATGTGGCTTCTAACTGCCATTACAAATGCTCACATCCAGTTGGAAAACAATAGTTTGCATGATTAGTTGATTGTGTCCTGCAGGTGTATCGTTCAATAATGCCAAAGATCAGCTTTGTGTAATACAGACATAAGGATATTAAAGACATAAAAGATCAATGCAACTATGAGCCACAAGGGCCCTTCTTGGTTGCACTCTGGACACTTAACCAGTTGCCTACCGAATCCGTCGATCAGCCCTCCCTGGAATACTGAAAAGCAAGCACTCTATTCTTATAATGATTTTCTACGCTGTTTTCAAAGATGCTCAATGTGCTGCTACTGACAATTGTTTCTGGCAGCTGGTTCCAGTGCTATATTACCCTGTTGATGAAAACAGATTATCTTAACCTTGTCCTGTTGTGGTTACTTTAATTTTGAATTGATGGCCTCTGATTGCATCATTTCTGTTAAATTCAAACATTCTCTGAGATATCCCTTCACCAGACCATGGACAAATTTAAAGACCTCGATGAGATCTCCTTTCAGCCTTCTATATCTAAGTGGATACCTATTCAATTTCTTCAATCTTTCCTCATATGCCAGGTTGCTTATGCCATTAATAATTTGTGTAGCTCTCTTTTGAACTCTCTCTAAAAGCCAACAATATTTATTTAACTAGGAGACCAAGCTTGGATGTAGTATTCAAAATGTGGCCTGTCATATACACAATAAAGCTTCCTAATGACTTCCTCACTTCTGTATGATGCATTCGTATTTATTTCCACAATCATTCTCAGTTCCTTCTTCCCGGCTTCCTTGGTCTGTTCTGATGCCCCCAATTTTATGTTTGGAATAACACTTAAGTTCTTCTCACGTTGAGTCACCGATAGTGTTTGGCCACCCATCAAGTATGGAGCCTTCATATGCTGCTTACCTACATGCATGATTTTGCACTTATCAAAATTGAATTTCATTTGTCATTCTTCGGACCACTTCACAAGCTTATCTACGTCTTTCTGTAGCGAGATGTGCTCTTTGTGACCTGTTATTACCCTAAGGAACTTCAATTAATCCGCAAATTTCAAAACCTTCCTGCTTAGGCCACTTTCAATGTTACTTACAAATATAGTGAACATTAGTGGCCCCAGTACTAACCCCTGGGGAACTCCACTAAGAACATTTTGTCATGATGACTGTGTACCGTTTAGCATTACTCTCTGCTGTCTATCTGAAAGGCACAACTCTATCCATTTTAGGATGCTATCTGCAATACCATGGACCTGAAGCTGCATCATTAACCGTTCATGGGGTACCTTGTCAAAGGCCTGATTGAATTCAAGATGTGCTACATCAACCTGATTTCCCTGATCAAATTGTTCTGTAGAGAAGTTAAAAAAAGTCCGATAGATTAGTGTATAACGAAGAGTGATTGATTGTTAGATAAAATCATTCTTCTTTATCAAATCAAATCATTCTTACGTTAGTTTCTTCATCAAATTTTTAGAAAATGCTGTTTGAATGTCATGTTCATGAGTGAGATTAAGCTGTGATCACCCATTTCCAACGCAAATGCTTACTTTCAGTTGGTGAGTGAAATACCGCGAACAAAAGGTGCCTATTAGTAAGGTTATATGTAACGAAGAACGTAATTTTAAAAATATAGCATAATCCAGCCATTATTGCATACAAAAAGTGGTCCAGGCTCCATCTTAAAAGCATGTGTATCTAAGCTGTTTAGGATTTCCTTGTGCATTACGACAAAAAAAATATATTACAAGACATCACCATCAAAATGCTTGGTGCTTTAAAGGACTGTTCACGCCTAGCGTCATCTCGACGCACTGTCGGAATCGACGTAGACGTAAAGCTAGCGGTCAGGTAGCATGGGGCCTAATGAGTCTGCCGATTCTGCCATTGCGCCGGTCTTGCGTCAGCTGTCTGCTGAGTCCTACAAAACGCGGGCGATTTCCAAGTGGACAAAGTTGGGTTTTCTCAACCTTTTCCGTTCGGCGCACCAGGGGCCTTGACGCAAGGTCGACAGACTGCTCGGGATATCTGCGGTCGCCATATTTGCTGGTCTTTGGTGGATTGGTGCCATAACGGCTGCGGGTTTTCAGCTTGTGAGTTTTAACATGTCTCTCTCGGATGACGCCTAGTCCGTCGGGATTACGCCTAGTCCGTCATTGCGTTGGTTTTTTGCGTCGAGATTACGCTAGGTGTGAGTAGCCCTTAAATGTCCCTTCTTCGTCTGCTTCTGTCTGCATACAACAAAGCCGTGAACACTTTCAACCTCTCTGGAATGCCCCACATTTGACAAAATACGTACATACATTCGAATTTCTTTCGCATTTCTTACATCGATAACGCGTTGCCAAATACGACAATCCCACATGCAAACGTTCCGAGCGAACCGGTCCAAGCGCTTCCATTGATCCCAGCCAGCTTCGAATCTACTTTCGAGGGCGCATGCAGCGTGAGTAATTTTTGTGGAGCACGGCCGTCGACCGACGCCGCCACGTTAGGAATGTCGTCTGCAGCTGCACATGGTGTTGGTGCCGGCCGGCCACAGACGAGCCACTGCCGACGCACAGTACCCGCAGCCGTTACCTGTCAGCCGTCTGGTACCCGTCAGCCGGTGCCTGTTGGACGGCGTTCTGTGGGCCGGTGTTCTGTTGCCGGTTTTCTGTTGGCCGGTGTTCTGTTGGTCGGTGTTCTGTTGCCCGATGTTCTGTCGGTCGGTGTTTTGTTGGCCGGTGTTCTGTTGGCTGGTGTTCTGTTGGCCGGTGTTCTGTTGCTCGGTGTTCTGCTGGCCGGTGTTTTGTTGCCCGGTGTTCTGTTGGCCGGTGTTCTGTTGGTCGGTGTTCTGTCGGTGGAGGTGGATGCCTGTTGGCCGGTGTTCTGTTCGCCGGTGTTCTGTTGGCCGGTGTTCTGTTGGTCGGTGTTCTGTCGGTGGGGGTGGATGCCTGTTGGCCGGCGTTCTGTTGGCCGATGTTCTGTTGGCCGGATTCCTTTGACCGGGGTGTGTTGGCCGTGTTCTGTTTGCCGGTGCTCTGTTGGCCGGTGTTCTGTCGGTGGCGGCGGATGCCTGTTGGCCGGAGCTCTGTTGGCCGGTGCTCTGTTGGCCGGTGCTCTGTTGGCCGGTGTTCTGTCGGTGGCGGCTGATCCCTGCCAGCGCGTCGGTGTTCGCTGGTGGGCCGGCACCTGTTGAGCGGTGCTGTGCGGCTCGAATCCTGTGACAGTTCGTGGCTGAGAGCGGCGCCCGAGCCGTCCCGTGTGATTGATGTTATCTGCTGTCCCGTCTCCCGTGCACCAGGCCGCCTGTGTCAGGCACTGCTCGACTCACATCCGTCATTGGATTAACATGCAGGAAACACCACTACATCATGACATAATATATATATAAACATGTCCCACTTAAAACGGCATATGCTACCGGTGGTCGAACAGTAATTGTCATGGAGTGTTGAAAAAGAGACACAGTAGTTGAAAGGGGCTTTATTTAGATTCTTGGAAGCTGATGGAGGTTATTGAAACCAGCAGAAAGAACAAAAATGACCAACGCCGAGCATTTGTTTGGCTGCATATGATAATATATTATTTGCGATATTTTGGTAAATGTGATGAACTCATCAAGACCATTGAGATATGGCATCAATTCTAAAGTATTGTCAGTGATATTCCAAATTGGTAGGTTTTGCCTTTTACTACAGCTGATGCGTGCAGTTGATTGCCGATTCATGTTGATGTGAAACCACAAGATGTTGCCTTGTCGGTGACTGCTGACGTGTTCCCACGGATGTTACCTCGTCGATGACTGCTGACGTGTAACCGCGATATGTCACCTCCTCAGTGACTGCTGACGTGCAACCACGAGATGTCACCCCGTCGGTGACTGGTGACGTGTTCCGATAGATGTCACTTCGTCGGTGACTGCTGACGAGTAACCACGATATGTCACCTCCTCAATGACTGCTGACGTGTAACCACGAGATGTCACCCCGTCGGTGACTGGTGACGTGTTCCCACAGATGTGCTAACACGTCCAAAATTCAGTCAATAAAGACACGGCTGTGATGCCTTGAAGCCCGGCCAGAAGCCCTGGCCCGACAGGTCTGCTATGTCCGGCCTCACTGTTGTCCGACTGAAATATCTTGAAGCCTGGTGAGAATACTGGTGTGGTATGTAAGCCGGTCGACCAGATCACACAAGGCGGATTATACGGAATCCCTGAATACATCCTGTAGGTAGTAAAAAAGAACGAAAAAAGAAGCCAATCTGGAACTGACTTTTGGTCTTTGTATCTGCCATCTCTACTCCTCATGCCCCCAGGCACTGCAGCAACATCAAGATAACAGTATCAGCAGGGTGACAGCATCGTCATGGTGACGGTAGTCGCAATAAATGCACCTACTCATCAGAATACACAGCACTTAGTCGAACTACTGCACCGCCACAGCAGAGCGCCGCTACGTAAGTTACGTCACGGTGTGAACTGCGCCATAACGCCATGCTGATGTCTTCGTTCTATCGGCCCTTTTTCGCCGCGTCCCACGGTACCAGTACCGATGTTGCCAAACGACGCGGCACCTGTACTGACGATGCCGATCGATTCGGTACCGGCATTGATAGTGCCGAGCAACACGGTGCCAACACGGATGGTACTGAATGATACTGTACCAGTATTGGTGGTATCGGGCGATACGGAACCAATACTGCCGGTACCGGGCGACACGGTACCAGTACCGACGGTACCGGTCGACACGATACCAGAGCTAACAGTGCTGGTACAGCACGGTACCGATCGACACGGTACCAGAGCCAGCAGTACTGTTACAGCACGGTGCCAGAGCCACCAGTACTGCTACAGCACGGTGCCAGAGCCGGCAGTACTGGTACAGCACGGTACCAGAGCCGACAGTACTGGTACAGCACGGTCCCAGAGCCGGCAGTACTGGTACAGCACGGTGCCAGAGCCAGCAGTACTGGTACAGCACGGTGCCAGTGCGAAGGTAAGAGCGCTATCCGGCAGTACTGGTACAGCACGGTACCAGAGCCGGCAGTACTGCGGCAGTACTGGTACAGCACGGTGCCAGAGCCGGCAGTACTGGTACAGCACGGTACCAGAGCCGGCAGTACTGGTACAGCACGGTGCCAGAGCCGGCAGTACTGGTACAGCACGGTACCAGAGCCGGCAGTACTACGCCGCACGGTACCAGAGCCGGCAGTACTGGTACAGCACGGTGCAGAGCCGGCAGTACAGGTGCCAGAGCCGGCATACTACGCGCACGGTACAGAGCCGGCAGTACTGGTACAGCACGGTGCCAGAGCCGGCAGTACTGGTGCAGCACGGTACCAGAGCCGGCAGTACTGGTACAGCACGGTGCCAGAGCCGGCAGTACTGGTACAGCACGGTACCAGAGCCGGCAGTACTGGTGCAGCACGGTACCAGAGCCGGCAGTACTGGTACAGCACGGTGCCAGAGCCGGCAGTACTGCAGCACGGTACCAGACCGGCAGTACTGGTTACAGCACGGTGCCAGAGCCGGCAGTACTGGTACAGCACGGTACCAGAGCCGGCAGTACTACGCCGCACGGTACAGAGCCGGCAGTACTGGTACAGCACGGTACCAGAGCCGGCAGTACTAGCCGCACGGTACAGAGCCGGCAGTACTGGTACAGCACGGTGCCAGAGCCGGCAGTACTGGTACAGCACGGTACCAGAGCCGGCAGTACTGGTGCAGCACGGTACCAGAGCCGGCAGTACTGGTACAGAGCCGGCAGTACGGTACAGAGCCGGCAGTACTGGTACAGCACGGTACAGAGCCGGCAGTACTACGCCGCACGGTACAGAGCCGGCAGTACTGGTACAGCACGGTGCCAGAGCCGGCAGTACTGGTACAGCACGGTACAGAGCCGGCAGTACTGGTACAGCACGGTACAGAGCCGGCAGTACTGGTACAGCACGGTACCAGAGCCAGCAGTACTGGTACAGCACGGTGCCAGAGCCGGCAGTACTGGTACAGCACGGTACCAGAGCCGGCAGTACTGGTACAGCACGGTACCAGAGCCGGCAGTACTGGTACAGCACGGTGCCAGAGCCGGCAGTACTGGTGCAGCACGGTGCCAGAGCCAGCAGTACTGGTACAGCACGGTACAGAGCCGGCAGTACTGGTACAACACGGTACAGAGCCGGCAGTACTGGTACAGCACGGTACAGAGCCGGCAGTACTACGCCGCACGGTGCCAGAGCCAGCAGTACAGTTACAGCACGGTGCCAGAGCCGGCAGTACTGGTACAGCACGGTACCAGAGCCGGCAGTACTGGTACAGCACGGTACAGAGCCGGCAGTACTGGTACAGCACGGTACCAGAGCCGGCAGTACTGGTCGCACTCGAGCGGCGTCCACACGGTGCCAGAGCCGGCAGTACTGGTACAGCACGGTACCAGAGCCGGCAGTACTGGTACAGCACGGTACCAGAGCCGGCAGTACTACGCACGGTACAGAGCCGGCAGTACTGACGCACGGTACCAGAGCCGGCAGTACTGGTACAGCACGGCCCAGAGCCGGCAGTACTGGTACAGCACGGTACCAGAGCCGGCAGTACTGGTCAGCACGGTGCAGAGCCGGCAGTACTGGTACAGCACGGTACAGAGCCGGCAGTACTGCAGGTACAGACCGACCACGGTACCAGAGCCGGCAGTACTGGTACAGCACGGTGCCAGAGCCGGCAGTACTGGTACAGCACGGTGCCAGAGCCGGCAGTACTGGTACAGCACGGTGCCAGAGCCGGCAGTACTACGCCGCACGGTACAGAGCCGGCAGTACTGGTACAGCACGGTGCCAGAGCCAGCAGTATTGGTGCAGCACGGTACCAGAGCCAGCAGTACTGGTGCAGCACGGTACCAGAGCCGGTAGTACTGGTACAGCACGGTACCAGAGCCAGCAGTACTGGTACAGGACGGTGCCAGAGCCGCAGTACTACGACGGTAGAGCGGTACTACGCCACGGTACAGAGCCGGCAGTACTGGTACAGCACGGTACAGAGCCGGCAGTACTACGCCGCACGGTACAGAGCCGGCAGTACGACACCGCCCAAACGCCGGCGGGCGGCCAATAACGAGCTGAAGCCGCACGGAGCCGCCTACTATAAATGGGTGCGGAAGCGTTCCCCGCAGCGCGCCCGATCACGGCACTCGTCGAGTCTGGTGTGTCCTGCGGGCAGAGGTGTCCATGGCTCTGTCCCGTTCACAAGTCCATGCAGTTCGGCCACGATTGTGCCGGACGCGTCGGCCACACCCACTACGACGGCCAAATGGTTTGCATAACCTCAAAACGTCCTTTTCAGAATGACTAACAATTCAAGTACGATATTTTTGACAATTTAATATCTGGGAATATTTTATGTGTGTGTCAAACAAGTTAATGATGACTGTGTCATTATTGGCGACAAATGCTACATTAGAAAAGATAAAATACAACGAGTCAAATAAAAACTACGGAACAGCTACGAATCAATGCACCCAACGTATGGCTCCATTCAGCCTAATCGAGATGGCTGTTTCAGCAATAATGTTGTGGCTACCTGTGGACACCTCTACCTTCTCAGTGGTCCCACAATTACGCTGTCGACTAACGTCGAACATTACACCATGCATACATACCGCTTCGAATCAATGCAGCAACCCATCCCCCCACTGCTCGTGGAAGGTGAATACCACTCAGTTCAAGTAGTTCTCACGTCACCATCGAAGATTGGTGGTAGCACACCCGTACTTGACCCATCTGGTGATTACTCCTGTGTGGATTATTTGGTCAGAGAACACGGTCAGTACACGTCAGGCGACCGGGCTATGACCTAATGTCGGCAGGCATACTTGGTGTATCGATATTTACAGATACCGCAGCATTTTCCCGTCAAAAGACCTAGTTCATATGCCAGGCCATTTTTATTCCTTATCTGTAGGTGCTCGTGGGGCGTGATTCTCACCGGCGGCCTCTTTGCGGCAGCCTCTTGGTCATACGAGCTGGATGACTTATTTAGAAGTCATTTGACGTGTTTCGACACAATGAAAATGTGGCGGGGCATTTGGTATGGCTAGGGTTGGAGTCAAAGGGATATCGATGTCGTTTGAAAGGCTTTAATGCGGTCAGCTACCAGCGTTTATCAGCCATTTTCCTTGGCATTTTTGTGAACTGGAAGGATTTGATCTGATGAGTCCCAATCATGCACATTGCGAAGTTACACTATCCATCAGCGTACATGTTATCCTTCGGCGCACAGCTTTATTTCAGTTGATGACGAAATATTAAGCAGGACGACATGTACTCTCAGTTGGGAAGAAGAGTGAACCGGCTAGGTTAACTGAGCTTGAAATATTGGAATAATTTAGTACGTATGAATGCTGCCAAATTTACTTCTTGTAAATCATGTTGCACACCAAAAGGCCTGGTCTCATCAGCGAAGCATAATTATAAATATGATTATTGTCCGCCCTGTTTGCTTGTTGTGATGTTAAGTGACATGTTTAGATAAAGGTACATGTTATGATAGTTACTTTTCATTATCCTTCAAAGTGAACTCATTTGCAATTGAATAAGCGCCTAGGATGGCCGAGTGGTTAAGATGTTGAGCTATGGGTACCAAGGGTCCCTAGTTCAACACTCACACCACTCAGGACATTTCCGAATCCCGCGGCCCACCGTTGAAGCAGTGTGGGCGGCGCCACTAGCCGTGATCGTGCATGCATTGCGTCGTGCAAAACCAAATAAACAATGAACAAAACAATTGAATAATTATATTCAAAGTTGGAATGCAGCCATATCCGATCCTTGGTTTACCTTGAGTACTAATTAGTCGTATTATGTTCTCCCGATCTGGCCACCGACGGCATATTTGAGCTGGCGGGGGTGGGGGTGGGGGAGGGGGTGCTGCCGGGCTGACCCGGTCTGGATGAGGACGGAGTGCGAACAGCAGGGCCTGGGACACGTGTGCTGCAGCCTGCGAGCGAGCCTCGCGACTTCAACACCGGTGTACCGACACTGTCAGTTGGAGTTACTATTCCACGACTGGTCGACCAGTAACGTACGCCATGACATCTCCGATTTTGATGGCAATTTGTTGGCATGGTAATCAAGTGCTGCGAACTCATCTGTGCAAATTTGGGATGATCCCTATAACTGTTTTTAAGTTGCAGCGTGAACATTCTTTTACATATTTTACAGGCGTGTACTTTTCCATGTTGTGCATGGCATACACTGTGAGACATACGGTCACTTTCCAGTTGCCTTTTTTATATCGCGGAAGTCCATGGAAACCATTCGCAATAGCATCTGCCAAAATTACGTTTTTTTAAATGACCCCGTGATGTTAAATAACGTGACATTTCGTGACCCCTGGCCCACTGAAACTGATAGATTTGAATCCTCAGAAGAAAAAAAAAAACACAAACATTTTATAACAAATGAGAGAATTCAAAATTCCCGTTTTGTCTATCAACAGTAATTCTGTGACTGGGAACACCGACCGTCCGCGCTGCAATCAGCTCCAGCTGTCACATTTGGCTCTGCCGCCGATATCGCCTGTACTGCCGCTGCCATCATGCAGCCGCTGCTGACGTCCTGTCTCGTGTCTGCTAACGTAGTGACGGCCCTCACACTTACACATATTAGCTCATGATGCAAGCCGGCGTGGTTGAGTAATTGCAAGCGCGGTGACCAGTTTTGCACTCGGTTGGCCATGAGATGCAGTCCAGGCAAGAGAGTGAAAGCCGGTTTTGGTAAATCTGATGACTCGTATGCATAGGTGTCGATTTGCATGCTTTTGATTTGGTTTTGCCCCCTCCTACAAATAATTTCCAGTTTTAACATTGTTCTCCGTATTGTGCCCCCTCCCCACCTCATTCACTTCATGCATTGGGCGCCTCAATGATCATCAGAAGTGAACGCTCCTGTTAAATCGCTATATCAGATGTTCATCACTCAATTCTGGAAAACGTGCTGTTTTTCCTCACATTTATTCTTCGTTCACCGGATTATCAGACATACAATAAGATTACGCTTTCATTAGCCAGTATAGCCGATAAATATGACACGCCGATCATTGAAAATTAGTAGAAACTACAACAGGACAATGCGGTTGCAATGAAAACCTGTAATATCCATGGAATAAGTGTGCTTCCTACATTCACCTTGAGGCTAACACCTTGAGGCTTACATCAGATCAAGATACGCCCCAGTCATCTTTTTCCTTGGTGATTTGCACCTACAATCTGGGCACTTCTAAAAAACAGTCGACTGATAGGTTGAATATGTATACATGTATATGTAGATATAGACAGATATATATGTAAGTATATACACATACACATATATATATACATATACAGGTGGATGCATGTACAACAATTTATTTGCTGTGGAATTAAGTGCCCTAGAGAGCAGGGGCTTCAGTTTCTCAGACCCTTATTCAACGTTCTGTGAGCTGACAAAAACGATTATACGCAACTCCAAAGAATCATGCGATTATTTTGACAGAGAAATGATGCATAGCGAACATCTGCAGTCATCGACAGTAGCTTGTGACCGCTAAAACTTTTTTATGTTCCTGAAGCATCTTCTGCTACCTGAAAAATGGGAGTGGGGAGAAAGCGAGAATGGGCCTAATGCATACAAAATTGTTGAGGGGCCCAATGCATGCATGGGCGGGCCCATGTGGTAAAATCACGGCACCTTGTGCTTTTGCCTTTTTCTTTTGGATCCGGTCTTTTTTATCGATCATATGTTCATGCTCTGAAGTGTAACTATAAACATTTACTTTTGCTAAGTTCATAAGCAGTAAAAATTCCGAGAACAAAGTGCAATTATCATCCATGCAGATTCGGCTAGTTCATGTGGCAATGCGTGATGAAATGCTCATCTATACAACAAAACGCTTGAAAATGTCTGTTGCATAAATTAAATGTCTTGTCATGTAGTGCCATATTGAACGAACTGAGATGATGTCGATGATAGGTGCCCTTGATTTATTGGTATTATGGCTGGAGATGAATTATCGAAAAGCATTACGTAAACACAATCCAGAACATAGCATGTGATTCGAAAAATAAAGTCGATCCAATGAATAAGTTAAAGACAGTAGTTGGTGATTTTTGATCAAGCAAGGTCGCACCTCTCAATCTTGCCTATAATAGAAGTTTGCTGTAGATGTGGCTATAGGGTTCGGCAGGACTCATTAATTTGCTCCTCTCCTGCACTGCGAGGGGGATAAAATGATCCCGCACTGCAAAGGTTACCATTGTTATCATTTAGCTGCAAAATTTAGCTATACGGACCATATACGAAGGAATACAACGAATGGAAAGATGGATAACTATCAGCTGCAGTCTTCCAATAGCAGGTGGTACACGCTAATGAGGTGCTGCAGTCTCTTAGCAGCCATAGCTACTCCCCAGTGAGGAGTTGCAGTCTCCCAACAGCAACTTGCGATACACTCCAGTGAGGAGTTGCAGTCTCTGTCAGTCATGTCACCAGCAGAGGGTACGAAACCAGGGTAAGTCTGACGAATCACAGTGTACGGAGAGGTCTGACGAGCCACATCACTGGAAGAGATCACGTCACAAAGGCAGGTCTGATGAGCCACATCACCGGAAGAGGTCACGTCACAGCACCTTCAGAGGTCTGACCGGTCTCAGCACCAGGAAAGGTTCGACAGGTCACAGCACCTTCAGAGGTCACAGCATCGGGAGAGGTTTGATGAGTCGCAGCACTAGCAGAGGTTAAACGTGTACAGCACCAAGTAATCTGGATGACGCTTTTGTGCGGCTTTTTGAAACTAGACTTAACCAACTAATTAATATAGCACGGTTCTGCGCTAACACTACTAATGTATGTAATCTCACGGAACAAGAAGCACCAGAATGGCGGTGAAACTCCTTCTGACTACGGCGAGTTCCTGGAGCTAGGGTCTGGTGGCCAGAGTACGGAGGGGAAGGGCCTCATTGGTGGCGCCTCCTCACCAAGCGTGCACCGGCTCCGGCGAATATTCGCCGAAAGCCCGAACAAAATGTCATCCAGGAAGGCATGAATCGTAGCGCGGCGGCCGGCCGGCCTGCTGAATTTGGCAGCACGGCAACGCGACGTTGCATCATAGCCTCATCTAAAAGTCCCCATTCAGCAGAGCCACGGCGTCGGCGGACACACGGTCGCCGTCATCTGTACGAGCATTGTTCCAGTGCAAATGCGGCCGGGCGCGCGCCGCCGGCAGCCGCCGGACCACACGCTCGCCAATGGCCACATCCTGTTCGGCCCCGAATCTCGGCGACCATCGGTCGACGGCTGCCCAAACCGGCATCTGCGAAACACTGATGCATCGCCGGCGCCGCCGGCGCGCCTGCATACCGGGCGAGCCGGCCGCGGCGCTCGCAGAACGTGCATCGATGAAAAGCATCGCCGGCCGCCGATCTGCACTGCATGTTGATGAGCCATGGGGACCGCGACACGTCCGCGACCGGTCGACCCGGGCCCGATGCGACCACTGACTGTCGGCCGCCGGCCGCTGGCCGCCCGCGTGGCCGTCTCGGCCACCGGGCAACGCGATCGGACCGCCGCATTGCCGTGTGGGCGTGCTGTGTAGAAAACTGGTGGGACTGGCTGAGTGTATCATGTAGCTCCGGTATGGCTGGTTGGAAGTACTATGCAGCTCAGTTACGACTGCTTGGTGTAGTATCTAGCCCCGATATGACTATCTGGTGTAGTATGTAGCCCCGGCGTGACTGGGTGGGTGCACTATTCAGCTCGATATGACTGGCTGTTGCACTATGTAGCCCCTGTATGACTGACTGAGTGCACTTGGTGCAGGCCTAGTGTGGGAGGCTCACGGTATGTTGGAGAGTCTGCATGACAAGCTGGAGGTATGCTGCAGGCCCAGTATGATCTATCATACTGGGCCTGCAGCATACCTCCAGCTTAACTCTAGCCCCAGAGCTATGTTGCAGGCCCGGTATGACTGACTGGATGTTTGGTACAGGCCCTGTATGGGTGGTTGGGGGTATGTTGCAGGTTATGCATCGCAGGCTGAAGACATGGAGATGGTTCGCCGTGACAGCCTAGAGGCATGATGCTCAATCGGCATGATAGGCTGCATGCACATTGTATGTCCGGTATGGCAAACCAGAGGTAATGCTGATGTCCGGTATGTCGGGCTCTAGGTACAGTGGACACCCTAAGTTGCAGGCTGGAGGTTTTACTCGTATTTGGTGTGGACCCGGGATCATTGGCCAGAAGTATGGTGTAGGCGGTTGGAGGTACGATTAAGACCCAATATGGTAGGCTGGAAGAATGGTGGAGACCATACGTGACAGAATGGATGCATTCCTCCTGTGTGGTGTAGTTCATGTATGATGGGCTCTAGCTATGATAAAGATCCGATATGACAGACTGAACGTATGGCGGAGACCCTATGTGACAGGCAGGATGTAAGGCAAGGTTCGGCATGACAGGCTGGAGTACGGTGTTGGCTCTATGTGACAGGCCCTACATTGGCCCTATATGGCAGGCTGGAGGTGTGCTGATGCATGCTGTAGTCCTGGTATGACAGGCTGGAAGTACGGAAGACTTGGGTATTGTGGAGGTTCGGTATGTAGGACTGCACGTGCGGTGGCCCTTACGGCCATCCGTTGTGTGCGTGTGCCTCACCTGACCATACCTGATCCGAACGATATCGTCTTCGTAGCAGGTCGGATTGACTTCCATGCCTGTCTAATAGTCCATTAATTTACAGTTCATGCACTTCCCACAGGAAAGTGAGAGCTGGAGATGTAATTGATTAGCATCTGTGGTGTTCCTGTCATGTCGCGCTCTTGTCTGCAAAGTTGGATGTCTGCTGATATAAAACTTGGGGACAGTTAACCAAAACAGATGGTAGGAACGCAAATAAAGTCAGGAGATGATTCATGCGGTATCTCGCTTGGTTCCATCGCAAAGATGCAATCGTCATTGCAATAAACTACAATGAAGTTCACATAAGAAAATAATATCATGCTGGGCCAAGACAGTTCCTTGAATCAAGGCTTAGCAATGAGTTATGTTGGACTAGCCAGGCCCATAGCCATAAGAAACTTGAGGATTGATGCTCTCCCGACAAAAATAAATGTGTTGCATTTTCACCAGTTAAAAATTGCGTCCAGATTGGTTTTTATACTCGCCATTTGCATGAATGGGATTCAGCTGACTTGTCTGCAAGTTTTTTCCTTGGCAAATCATTAGCTGCAATTTCCCGTTCGCTTACATAATTATCGACTCACGAGATACCATGCTCTTTATAAACCGCAAAGGTTCATAATGAAGAACGTTCCTTGAGATCAATATCAGAACAAAATATAAGGAAGGCAAAAATCTGCACCGAATTTCGAGTTCTTTTTTCTCACACGACTGGCAACATTGTGAAAGCACACGCTATAGTGGTGGGTTTATGACACCACGTGCGGCGTTTTCACACTACGGACACAATTATGGAAGCACGTGGCGTAGTGGTGGGTCTGCAACACGGCCGTGCGGGTATTTGACACGACTGACACCATTGTGGAAGCACGTGGCGTAGTGGTGGGTCTGCAACACAGCCGTGTGGCGTATTTGACACGACTGACACCATTGTGGAAGCACGTGGTGTAGTGGTGGGTTTGTGACACGGCCGTGTGGCGTTGTTCGCCTCTGCCTGCCAACATGTTGTGGCAGGAACATGCCAACATGTTGTGGAAGGCAACATGCCAACATGCTGTGGCAGGCAACATGCCAACATGCTGTGGCAGGAACATGCCAACATGCTGTGACAAGCAACATGCTAACATTCTCTCCATATCGCAAAATCCTTTCTGCTTAAAGCAACTCTGATACATTACAGCATTTTTAGTTTGGAATATACCCATGTCGAAATGGTGACTGTATGTTACTGCAAAGTGCCCTGCGCAGTGTGATTTATTTTATAGATGTAAAAAAACAAAATGTAAGCTGAATCAACCCACAATTATTGAAACCTTCGGCCATGAGCTTTGTCGAAGGAACTAGGAGTAGGACACCTAAAATATTTACTCGAAGCATTCATTGATTATAAATTGAGCCAAATTTGCAAATATCGCCTTCACATACCATGCTAGATGCTAAAAATGTGGGATGAGCCACGGTAAGCAATGCAATGCAATTACCGAAAATGGGTTCCGACCAAAACATGCGTGATTGTCCTGTTACAAGCACTCATTACAGCTACAGAACGGATTACAAAACCGTGTGCAGGTCTCCAAAGTCAAGTACATCGATGTGAACCTAGGTTGCTCTGCGACCTCTCCGTGGTTCTACGTAGGAAAACGTTTCGTCCTTGGTGGACAGGCCGAAGTTTTGGCGGGAACGTGGCGGCCAGCTGGGCGCGCGTTCCATGAGCATTGGCACCGACTGGCGCGCGAACGCTTGACCCCAGTCGGGGGTCACGAATCTTCCCGCCTACGGTCTCACGTAATCACCTCAATTCGCGTCACACGCTATGGTTTCGAACGGCTGGCCGTCCGCGCAGCCCGCATCGATCTTTATTTATGATTTTACGCCAGATCTGGTCAGGCCGAGCATTTATATTCCGTCGGCTGTGATATGGAATCCCGTGTGTGCTTAAAATAATGGGATCACCCCAAATGACGGCTATTGGTGGCCGCTTGTGTGTGTTTCTAGTTCAGAGCTTCACACGGGCACCTGGCGAGTAGGAGAAAGGGACGGAACTCACTCACATCAGTGCCGGCGCAGGCTCAAGAACGAACCGCTGGTGTCTCTGAGCGGTCTCCGCAGAGGTCTAGCCCGAGGTCAATAACCCATAAACATCTGCTGCTCTGGAATGTTCCGCACAACTCACATCTAATGGGCAGAAACCTCACCGGAAAGGAGAGAGAATAGGGTTTTCCAGTGGGTGATTGGTAGTTTTGTCAAATGGAAAGTCGGCGGCACCATCACTTCAGATCGCACTGCAATGTGACCGCTGAGAGATGACATTGCACATTCTTGCATCCAGTTCTTTTCTTATGTATGGCCCTCCACTCAGTGAAGTACTTCTAGCGTTCCTAAATGTGCATGCAAACAATATAATATATGTATGTATATATACATATATACATTTGTACATGCATATATATATATATATATATATACGGCACGGGTTTTTGCATCTTACAAACTTGTGTGATGGGGATGAGCACGCGTTTGCTTTAGGCCTTCCTCGGCAATGCCTTGTGAGCTTGGCGGCGTTTGCTCGATTTTATTTTGCAGACCCAGCGTTCAAGCACTGTCTCTGTAGCACCACGTGACGGCTGCCTTCGCAGCATAACACAATATGTCCGGGAACTCGACACCTCGATCGCTGGGAGATCAGCATGACTTTGCCGTGTGGAGAACAAGCTGCCCAGTTAGCCCCATCTCTGAAGTAGAAGCCGTCAGGAACTTTCCCGGCTGAGACTCAGACCAAGAGCTCCTATGCTCTAAATGGACGCTGTAACCCGAATGGCCAATCGAGGTACTCAGAAATACTTCATCTGGCACAAAAGTTCGGGGATGCAGCGAAACCAATTCCTACAAACGCGAACATGTCATCAACTATTTGCCTATTTGACGAAAAGTAACCTGTCATGTTATCACGCGCCATACTAGCTGCATATTAGCGATATTCACATAAGATACATTGTTTGTTTGTTGTTCATAGCAAGCGCTACTTGTTTACTTGACAACAGGTATTTCAATCAAGGTGATGCAAATCAGCATCAAAGTGGCAACATAAATACGAAACACAAAGAAATAGGTTACACAATCTGCATGAGAGTGGGAATGCAACGAATTGAAACATAGGCTCATAGTAATTATAAAAATGTACCTATTTAAATATCTATATATCTGCGACATGCATTGTGGGCAAATTAATGAAAATAGTGACGTAATGGTTGAGGCGTAGTCCAGGCTCAAAGGAAAAAGTATCATTAGATTTTACTAAAGATAACTCAAATGAATGGGAATACACAGAAGATTATGCTCTAGCTTATCCATGGAATAAGCTAGATAAGCTCTTACAGTATTTGTAGAAGCTTCAGAAATCCATTAGCATAAATAACACAAAGTAGAGCTGCAGAATCCGCTGATGTATCTACCGGAATAATTGCTGAATCTGTTTATGATTTGCAGTTCAAGGTGTAATCTGACGGTCTTTTGAGCATTATAAAGTAGCTGAAGATTGTCATGCAATAAAAGTGTGTGGAAAATTACAGGATAGTCAACTTATCGTCACTAGTTTGCAAGGTGTCAGAAAGATGTTCAAGTAGAGTGACCATATTCGTCTTAGTAGGCACACTTTTTAATGGTTGTGCCTGCTAACATGAATTTAACACAAAATGATGGATTTCGTGTTAACATGGATTTCGGTCTGGGATAACTTGCTTCACTAACCAAATGAAGTTCATGGGGTATTTAGGTAACGAAGTTATAATAGAAGCAGGGTTGATGTACTTATTGCTTAGATTTACGTAGATGGGTGCAAAATGACCTTAGTAGTCGACGCGCCCTTAAGCCCAAATAATAAATCAATCAATAGATTTACGTAGAAAGATACACAGGATAGGTGTAGCTAGAAACATAATATTTAGACTTCAGCAAAGCTTTTAATAAGGTTCCGCACAAGCATCTAATTCATCAGCTGTAGCAGCACATAATTGATGGAAATGATCTTCTCTGTATTGAAGCATGGTTAACTCTTTCCGGTCAAATCCTCCCACCCCGTCTCGGAGGGGGGGGCGGTTGAAGACCCCCTCTAAAATCCCAACTAAGCGTCGCACGAAAACGAAAGCGGTGTCATCGGAAAGCCCTGGACGAGTAGGGTCCAGGTCCACCCTCCAAAACAATTTCCCCCCAAAAGTGACGTCACCAGGGGGGCTAGATTTTAACGACTTTTCACGACATACATTATGTTTTTGACTCTGGGGAGTTCATTTTGTGGACATTAAAAAAAAAAAATTTGGAATGACAAAAAGACAGCGAAATCGACCATGGCTATAAGTTTTTGGGGCCCCAAAAATAAAAATAAAATAATTTTGGGAAATTTCGAAATTTTGAGTTTTCAAGTTTTCTTAAAATTTATTTTTCCAATGGGTAGAGCAGACCGCGAAACGTTGTTGGAAGTCTACTTGCCCTGATAAAAAATGCTTACTTTATCCAGAATCCTGTATTTGAACTACAATTTGGCAAATACGCAAACTTTGTGGTCAAAAACGAAAAAAAAAACTTCCACGCGTAAGTTCCATTGCATCCGTAAGGATAAGCAAACGCTGAAAGTTTTATCAAAATATCTGTATCTGTTAAAGCGTGACGACTGGTTGAACGTTTTGGAGGTGACCTCACTTGACCTTCACTAACTCATTGACCCTAGATGATCTGACCTAAAAGTTTTGAATCAGCATGTCAAATTGATGTGGGAAAAGATATGCCAAATTTGGGCGCGCACCCTGCGCCGTTTGTCCTCTATCCGCGAAAAACCTGAGGGGGGCGGTTGAAGACCCCCCCCCCCCAGAGACGGGACGGGTTAAGGGGAAGGAAATATAGTGTGGCAATAAATGAAGGTAAATATCAATGGAAGGATGTTCTCGGTAAAGTTCCGTTCTAGATCCACTTCTCTTCATCATTTTGGAAACATTGAGGTAGGGCTGAGGAATATGGTGTTCAATTGGTTAATGGCATCAAGTTGGTACGCATGGATAAAATAGTGATGAATCTAGCAATATTCAGTTAGACTTGGAGGATCCAAAACGTGAGTTGATTGATGACAGATGTCTTTGACCTATGCAAATTATAAGGTTGCGTATGTGGTCTGGAGGTGGGACATTTAGATATGCAAGGTGAGATTGTGAATTAGATGTTTTGTGAGATTAGTGAGATTGTGAGATTGTGAATTAGATATGCAAGGTGAGATTGAAGCATAACAGGAGAAAAACTATGGTAACTCAAGTATGAACAGGGCAATCATAGAGCAGGGCAAAGATAAAACAAGGATGTTAATGAAAATTGGACTGAGACATGTGCGATAACATATATAATATGGTGTGCAAGCATAGAATATTTACTTAGCTAAGATACATAGAAATGCTAGAAAGAGTGTACCACACAGCTACTATATTTGTCAGTGGAGTAGGAATTCGAATATGGAGACATTATCATGGCATTAGATGTGTACTCACTCGAGTACAAGATATTAAGGGTTTCAAAATCATGAGGCTACTTAGTTTTTTCTACCCTTTTAGCATAATGACTAACACTCCGGTTGTTGTCAGGTCTGCCCGAACTACCGATAGGGGTTCCATTCGAAAAGCACCTGTTTCTTTCGATTTTATATCGCGGCTTCCCATCTATTTGCAATATATTTGTGCATGCTCTTTTTGTCACAGTTTGGCATATTTCTCAGTGCTTACGACTAGCCTTACGGCACGTTTTATGCGCAAGGTTATTCCATACTAACTCCCGCTGTCAGCGTTGGCTACCTTATGCCAATGTTGATAGGAGGCTATGCAACTTTGATATATCCAGCTCTTTTCCGTTTGGCATGACAGAGTTTGAAAATATGCCACGTGTCGTGATCCATGATATCCCGAATATATGAAGTTTTTGTTTCACGCCTAACGTTAGTGATACAGCCATAGGTGCGCACCAACGAGGTACGGCAGTCACACTGAGCCGTAGCCACACATCACCGGTGACACTGAACCATAGCCACACATCACTGGTGACACTGAACCATAGCCACACATCACCGGTGACACTGAACCATAGCCACACATCACCGGTGACACTGAACCATAGCCACACATCACCGGTGACACTGAACCATAGCCACACATCACCAGTGACACTGAACCATATCAACACATGACCAGTGACACTGAACCATAGCCACACATCACTAGTGACACTGAACCATAGCAACACATCACCGGTGACACTGAACCATAGCCACACATCACCGGTGACACTGAACCATAGCCACACATCACTGGTGACACTGAACCATAGCCACACATCACCGGTGACACTGAACCATAGCCACACATCACCAGTGACACTGAACCATATCAACACATGACCAGTGACACTGAACCATAGCCACACATCACTAGTGACACTGAACCATAGCAACACATCACCGGTGACACTGAACCATAGCCACACATCACCGGTGACACTGAACCATAGCCACACATCACCGGTGACACTGAACCATAGCAACACATCACCGGTGACACTGAACCATAGCCACACATCACCGGTGACACTGAACCAGAGCCGACTTGCTGTGGCTGCACATCCTCTACATATGCCGCCTCATACCCCCACCCCTTTCGCCCTGTCGGATGTCCGTGGAACTTTGCTGTTGTCTGTGTATCGCTGTGGCGGGAGCTTGGCCGACTTCTCCCCACCCCACACCCCACACTCATACTTCCCGCATATCTCCCACCCCACCACTTGTCCACGCTTGTGCTTGTGTCGCATAAATTCCACCCCACCACACACACACTCACACTTGTATATCTCCCATCCCACCACCCACACTCGCACTTGTCGCATGTCTCCCACCCCACCACCCACACTCGCACTTGTCGCATGTCTCCCACCCCACCACCCACACTCGCACTTGTCGCATGTCTCATGGGGGTGGAGTCTTGTCGCTAATTGACACGACCCCAGGCACAGCTTTTGTGGGCGATAGGTGGTAATGTTTCATTTTCTGGCGTAGTATGTGGTACTATATCATATCGATTATCAGAAGAAGAAAAAAACTGTAGGTCCACCACAGGTCCAATGCTCACATGATGAAATTGGACATGAAATGTCTTACATAGCATGCATTGGAACTGTCCATGGTTTTGATTCGATTGGATCGGACAGTGGATCTGCGTGTGGTAATGAGTGCGGATATGATCCGGCCGTGGATCTGCGTGTGGTAATGAGTGCGGATCTGATCTGATCGTGGATCTGCGTGTGGTAGTGAGTGCGGATCTGATCTGACCGTGGATCTGCGTGTGGTAGTGAGTGCGGATCAGATCTGGCCGTGGATCTGCGTGTGGTAATGGGCGCGGATCTGATCTGACCGTGGATCTGCGTGTGGTAATGGGCGCGGATCCGGTCCGACAGGCCTACTGACCGGCCAACAGCGGAGACGGCGCATCAAGGCTGCCGATCGTGGGATGGGCTCCGGCCGGCACCTCTCCTCTATATCTGACGCTGATCCTCCCTGTCGGATGTGTAGATGCTCTCGAACATGAACTGACACGCTTATCGGCAGGCTCCCACTGCACAAAAGAAGAATGCATCTTTCAAATGCGCTGTAATATCCTGTTATTGTAGTAAGAGCGGAATGCCCATGTAAGGATGGCAGTCGGCTCCCACACCACCACCCACACCATCAGTTGTCGTGAGTTCCAGTACGTGCGAATACAGGGGCCGCTGTCAGCGGGTTCGAACCGTCAGCTAGCAGACCCTGACCGGCGACCGCAGACCCTGACCGGCGACCGCAGACCCTGACCGGCGATCGGCAGACCCTGACCGGAGACCGCAGACCCTGGTCAGTGAACAGCAGACCCTGACGGGCGGCCACAGACCCTGACCGATGGCCAGCAACAAACCCTGACCGGCGGTCGCAGACCCTGACCGAAGGCCGTAGACCCTGGTCAGTGGACAGCAGACCCAGATAGGAATCCAACAGCTGCCGATTGGTGTCCAGCAGCCCCGATAGATAGCCAGCAACCCCTGGCCGGTTGCCAGCGGACCTCGGCCGATGGCCAGCAGACCTCGGCCGATGGCCAGCAGATCCCGACACCAGATGGGTGCTTCGTGCGCGAAAGCACGCTTAAGAAGGTTCCTGGGTCTTAACGTGAAATGTTCCTTTCAGGAAGATCGTACTTCAACACATACCAAGCGGGACCTGTGGAATTCTAAAATTACCAGATACGATCTCACGGAAGCCAATCCTGCTCAGCTTCACACATGACATCAGTCACACCCATTCCAGCTGTCTGTAAGGTACCGAGGGGGTGAGTTTAGAAGCATGCCTGACCATGGAGGTAATTTGTGCCGCCTTTAATAAGGCAAGCGTATATTTATGATAAAGGAGATTTAGTGTCATAGTGTATATGACGTTAAAGTTCTGAAGGCGGTGGCTGGGTGTGGGGGTGGGGGGGGGGGGGAATCTCCAGGATTTTTATTGTTGTTAATTTTATTTTACTCTATAAAATTATAATTTGTAATTGGTATGGGGAGAGGTGGCTGGAAGGTCATCATAATGATCCTGGTCATACGGTTTGCTTTGAGATTTGTGACGCATACGCCGCATTTATCCGTGACTGAAGTTTACTTGGAGACAAGTTTAAAAAATCGGTTTGATGTCGGAGGACTTCTGCTGGTAAAGACTCGAGGTCGAATCATACACAGTGCCCTTTCGGCTCTAGTTCACGTCCCAGTATAAGAGAATGCTATGTTACAGATGATTAGTAACAACAATAATGTCGGTAATACTACATAAACCCGGCCCGTCTCGGGGGTCTTCAACCGCCCCCCCCCTTCAGGTTTTTCGCGGATAGAGGACGAACGGCGCACGTCAGCGCGCCCAAATTTGGCATACCTATTCCCACATCAATTGTACATGCTGATTCAAACTTTTTAGGTCAGGTCATCTAGTATCAACGAGTTAGTCAAGGTCAAGTGAGGTCACCTCCAAAAAAGTTCAACCAGCCGTCATGCTTTAACGGATACAGATATTTTAATGAACCCTTCAGCGTTTGCTTATCTTTACGGGTGCAAAAAATAACCGAGTTATTTTTTTCCGTTTGAGACTACACATAAATTTTGCGTATTTGCCAAATCGCAGTTCAAATACAGGAGTCTGGCTAAAGTAAACATTTTTTTATGAGGGCAAGTTGACTTCCATCAACGTTTCTCGGTCTGCTCTACCCATTTCAAAAGGAAAATTACAGAAAACTTGAAAACTAACAATTTTGAAATTTCAAAAAATAACAATGTATTTTCGAGACGAAAAAAATTATAGACCTGGTCGCTTTCTCTGTCCTCTTCTCATTCCAAATAAATTTTATTGTTTTCATATATCCCCAAAATGAACTCCCCAGAGTCAAAATCATAACCGTGAAGTCGTGAAAGTCGTGAAAAGTGAAAATCTAGCCCCCTGGTAGCGTCACTTTTGGGGGAAATTTGTTTTGGAGGGTGGTCCCGGACCCTACTCGTCGAGCGCTTTCCGATGACACCTCTCTTGTTTTCGTGCGATGCTTAGTTTGGATTTTAGAGGAGGGGTCTTCAAACGCCCCCCCCCCCCCATACGGGGTGTGAGGATTTGACTGGAAAGACGGCGCGGGTTAAGAAACATATTGAATCAGAATGTGCGAATGCTACCCGCAATTATTTCCAACAAATTTAACCTCATAAACAATAACCATAATATGCTGACATAATTACTTCTTTAACCCGTCCTGTCACAGGGGGTTTAACCGCCCCCTCGGGTTTTTTCGCGGAAGGTGAACGAAATTTGGCACACCTTTTCCCACATCAATTTGACATGTTAGGTAAAACTTTTGAAGTCAGGTCATCTAGGGCCAACGAGTTAATCTAAGTCAAGTGAGGTCATGTCCAAAAAAGTTCAAGCAGTCGTCACGCTTTAACGGATGCATATATATATATATATATATATATATATATATATATATATATGATCGAACTTCCATCGTTTGCTTATCTTTAGGAATGCAACAAAACGTACGAGAGGAATTTTTCATTTTTAGGTTTTTTGACTACTTATAAATTTATCATATTTGCCTCTTGCCTCTAATAGATTTCAAATCTAAGATTCTGGCTAAAGTAAGCAATTTTTATTAGAGCAAGTTGACTTCCAACTTCCTCTAATACAGCATACTGCAGACTCTAACGTTCTGCTGTATCCAATAGAAAAGGAAAATTAAAGAAAACTTGAAAACTGAAAATTTTGAACTAAAAAATGTTGGGGGGGGGGGCCGAAAAAAATGTCATGGCCTTGTTCGATTTCGCTGTCCTTTTCTGATACCAAATTTTTTGTTTCCTTCAAATGTCCCAAAAGTGAACTCCCCGGAGCAAAAGACATGATGTAAATCGTGAAGAGCGTGAAGATCTAGCCCCTAGTGACGTCACTTTTGGGGCAAATTGTTTTGGAGGTGGACACAGGCCCTACTCGTCGAGTGCTTTCCAATGATACGTTTTTCGTTTTCGTGCGACGCTTAATTTGAATTTTATATGGGGTTACTATCCCCCCCCTCCCACCGAGACGGGGTGTGGGGATCTGACCGGAGAACCGGAGAGGATTAAAGCGTGTGGTGTTAAATCTCTTGTAGTTATGGAAATAACAACACATAATTGTAATTGGCATCGCATCAACGCAGTTGCATGCTTGGTTGTAATTCCCTATGTTGAGAGAAAACGAATTTTAAGATTTAATTCCGATTGCAGTGACTCTTTCATTTTCATGAAGTAATCGCCAACGTACTGTTGTTAGTCCAGATGTGCACTGTCATATGATCGTGCTGAAGAAAGCGAAATTTGAGGACAATGAGTTGGCATGTTGATCGTAACAGGAATTATCTGACGTTTTGACAGATGAACACGCTAACTGCTTTGCAAGATGGCATGGGGAAGCAATCGCGGTAATATTCAGCGCTCACACATACACACACAGACACACACACACACACACACACACACACACACACACACACACACACACACACACACACACACACACACACACACACACACACACACACACACACACACACACACACACACACACACACACACACACACACACACACACACACACACACACACACACACACACACACACACATATATATATATATATATATATATACTACTAAAGCTCCCTTTCGATGCCCCGGGGTAACCTTTACTTCCAAGCAGACGGTGTTGTCATGGAATCACACCTAGGCATGCTGCTTGCCCAAGCATTTGTGTGTTGGATTGAACACCAGGTTCTGTCAGCTAGTAACAGCCCCCACATATACTGCAGATACATAGATGACATCCTGGTCGACATAGCTGACACATCCGCCCTCCAGGACCTTCAGTCCCGCTTGCAAAGTGTGTCGGTGCTGACTTTCACTACAAAGAAGAACGTAGATGACAAAATCAATTTTCTGGACGTTGACATCAACACTTTCTCGGGGCTCCTATCACAAACGTCTACCGGAAACCAACGAGTACCGGAACATGTCTTAGCGGAAAAGGTGATTGTCCAGACAGGCACAAGGTCATCAGAGGCTATGTGCACAGGGCCATTAAGCACTGCTCATCTTGGCAGTTGGTGACCCAAGGGCTTAAACGCGTGAAGCAAATCCTGAGTGACAATTTCTACTCGGTTTCTGCCATAGACCGAGAAATCAGGAAAGGACTTGAAACACACATGACAAAATATCTGCTTCCAACCCTACGGGTACAGCACACCATCTTTACTACCGCAATACCATGAGGCCTGGCTGGAAAAAAAGATGAGAAAACACTCAAGTGCATCATTAAGAACAACTGCAACCCCACTAACACCCAGGACAAACTAGTGCTATTCATATACTTCCGCAGCCCAACAATGTCTAACCTGGTTACTTAAAATAACAAGGCGAAAAAGACAATAGCAAGCGTCATCCGATCATCGCTGTGTGATGTACCACATCACCACATACCATATACCACGCTGTGTGATGTGATGTACCACATCAGCATCATCAACCAAATCTACCTGATACTATGACATGTTTCAAGGCAGGTTATGGATCAGCTACCTGCCCAGGCCACACTCACCCCTGCTCCAGTCTCCACTGAAATGCTGTTTTCCATGTGGTTGGCAAGCCTATCACGAAGAGCACATACTATGTGGATATTGTGCCATTTTGCGCTTTACCGCAGAGCGGGGCCGATTCGGGTGCCAATAACCACTTATTGAAAGGAGTTGCGAAAGAGGTGGGAGGAAACCTCCATACCCGTCTCTTAAAAAGCGAGAACGGGTAAAAGGAAATGGAAGTGCATGCAGGCGAACCATCAAAAAAAGACAAATAATGGATCTTAAGGCCACCGCATAGGGAACATTTTCCCTGACCAACGTAAAAATGTAAAAATCGCGTTACGTCACTGCATGTATATCGATAACTCGGTATCTGAAACAGTATCTGGTGAAGGAGCAACATGTCTCTCAGGCACTTCCACAGCGTCGGACAAGGGGCGTTGATTTCTGACAATTATTGTGGGGCACAATGCATGGGATGATGGACGAACTCAAACTCAGTGTGGGTCACAGCCCATAGGGTTCCATGTTAAAATTGAAATTGCTGGGCGTCAAAGTCAACATTGAATAGGCGATGTCCCCACAAAAGTAGGCAAAACAACACACATGGGTCGGACACAGCTAGTGGATCACGTCTACTCTACTCTGTTTTCGACAGTTAATCCTTTGATTTTGTAAGTCGTGGTGCTGTTCAGCATGGTGCTGGTTTTCTGCGATAACAGCCGGATCGTTAGAGACGACGGCACTGGACAGCTTCCACACCCACAGCTGAACGCACCAAGCATGTCGGGTGGGAATACTCACATGGAGTATATCGAAGCTATCCGTGTTGCTATTATCTGATAATCAACTGAACTGAGCGATGCGATGAGTGCGAAGGGTCTTATGTTATCAATTGGTGCAAAGTGAAACTATAAGCCCGAATCTTAACATCACGCCAAATTCCCAAATCGGGTCAAATAGCAACGTAAAGGCCAAATCGTAACGTAACCTCGCATGCCAGGAACCTTATATATTTTTGGGAAGTTGGTGCATCCCCAAGCTGACAATGTGCTTCCCCAACATTTGTGGTGTATTACCATCGTGTCTTAAAAAGCAGGAATCTGAACACTTGACAATGACAACAATGAAATGAAAATAATATGAGCAAGTTCAACTGGAAGCGAGATGCAGCAACGTACGCGTGATGTGGTTTAGAACTGCAAAGTTCTGGTTCGCTTTTTAATTTCACTTCTCCCCTCCGGACCAAGCAATATGTGTGTAGCTAATGGTACAACAAGCTATATTTGCCATGGCTACTGTGCATCCCCAAGCAAAACTATAAAGTTCCACCCTTGATGCAACACCAAGTGTACAATTGTTGTGTTTGCTGATGGATGTAGGTATACGTTTTAATTGTTTCTTGAGCAATGTGGCTGGTCCATTTATTTTGATGAACACCCTTGTTGTGCATGCCGAGGGTAACAATAGTTACAGAAACATCGTTGCAAATGTAACATGAAAATAACCACGTTTTGCAATACGCGTCGAATTGAAACCCATCTTCGATCCTTTCATTGACCATTTCATGTCACGTGAAAAGCTGCAGTTACTTGGCCGAGAACAAAAACTAACTAAAATCAACATTCTTGTATGTACTGCATGCATGCATAGTTAAGTCACACGTCAGATTTCAAACGCACGCATACGTTAAATATGCGACTGATAAGTGCCCCTCCCTTCAATTAAGTCGGTGTTGGGCGGGGTAAATATTGCAGCGCCAGTAAGGGATTGGTCACGACAGCGTACTGGCGGCTACAGTGTCCATCATTCTGACTTATCCGCAGAGGAGATGAGCACCAGTCGTACAGCACGCTACCGTTGGCTCTGTCGGTTAAATCTGCCGTTTTTCCCACATGCATAATCTGACGCTCGCTGTGTCACTTGCATCCCTCTCTATCACAGATTCGGCTGGACAACTCTGCCACCACGCGCAGATCCGGGCGAACACCGCCGGCGTCAAGCACAGTCCAACCTGCTTCGCTAACATTTCCGGTAGAGAAGCACTTGCGCCGATGACGTCGGCACAGCTCGGACAGAAGCACATTTGCCGCAGGGCTCCTCCGCGAACACTCGCCGGACCTCACCGGCCGGCAGTGCACGGCAGGTATTGCACGGCACGCTCCAATTACCACGCGCTCCGACGGACCCGCGCCGCCAGTGCACGCCAGGACAGCGTCGGGTTTCGCTGTCGAGTTTTTCCGCACACAGAAGCGATTTCGGCGTAATTGTGTGTCGGCGCGGGCGTGTTGCAGCTGTAGTCGAGTTCCGCCGGCCTCCAATGGACGCATCGCGTTGGCGACCGGTCTTGTCTGGGCGAACGCGATTTTTAGTCTGATATGCAACCGGTCTGTCTGCGTTTGTTACGTGGCTCGTTTTGGGACTGGTTTCGGTCGGACGGACACGTGGTTACGACACATGACTCTACGTGGCTGTGGTACATACCTAGCTCTTGTTCGTACGTGGCTCTGGCACCTGGCTCTGGTATATGACTGGACAGTGGCTATGGTACATGGCTTCGTCTGGCTCGTGTCTCTGGCACGTGGATCCATTTAGCACTTGTCTCTGGCATGTGGTTCCGACTGGCACGTGTATTTGGCATGTGAGGCACTTGCCGGTAGTATGCCACTCAGCTGGGTACGTATTCCTAGTACGTGGCTCAGCCTGGAACCTGGCTCCGGTATGCGACCCTGGCACGTGTCTCTGGTGTGTCGCTCCAGCTGATACGTATCTCTGGTTTGTTGTTCGATGTGGCACGCGCCCCTGGCATGTGGCTCTGTCTGGCGTCGGTCTTTCATGCGGCTTGGACGCCTCCCGCGTGAAGCCAAGCGCTGGAACTGCGGGACCTCGACACGACTGCACGTCCTGAACACTCGACAACAGCCGACTCTGGCGAGCAGCGAGCTGACGTCAGCAGCCGACTGTAGCAGCAGCTGACACCAACAGCCGACTGTGGCGAGCTGACGTCAACATCCGACTGTGGTGGGGTGACGCCAACAGCCGACTGTAGCGACAGCTAACACCAACGGCCGACTGTAGCGAGCTGACACAAGCAGCCGACTGCAGCGAGCTGACACCAACAGCCCACTGTGGCGGGCTGACGCCAACAGCCGACTGTAGCGACAGCTGACACCAACAGCCGACTGTGGCAGGCTGACGCCAACAGCCGACTATGGCGGGCTGACACCAACAGCCGACTGTGGCGGGCTGACGCCAACAGCCGACTGTAGCGACAGCTGACACCAACAGCCGACTGTGGCAGGCTGACGCCAACAGCCGACTGTAGCGACAACTAACACCAACGGCCGACTGTAGCGAGCTGACACAAGCAGCCGACTATGGCGACAGCTGACGCCAACAGCCGCACAATGTAAACACCGTCACCATATGTCTGCAAAGAGCGAATGATGGCCTGCCGGCTGTGCCGCCTGGCGTACTTTGTGCCCGTCCACGGCCCTCTGTCACTCGGTACGTCTCGGCTGACACTGCGTTAACAGCCGCTGAGGCCTGAACGCGAGCCAGCAGAGCTGTGCTGGTGCAAATTGGCAGCGGCGGGCTGAATTATCCTACTGTCAGCACGACCACAGAGCTGTGTGCCGCGCCTATGTTCGGCTGAGGAAGCGGAGCTGTGTTAGCGCAAATTGGCAGCGGCGGGCTGAATTATCCTGCTGTCAGCACGACCACAGAGCTATGTACCCCGTCTATGTTCAGCTGAGGTAGCGGAGCTGTGTTTGCGCAAATTGGCAGCGGCGGGCTGAATTATCCTATGAATGAATTAGCTGAATTATCCTGCTGTCAACGCTACCACAGAGGAGTGCAGCCGCCGGTATTCGGCTGAGCTAGCAGAGCTGTGCTGGCACAAATCGGCAGCGGCCGGCCGAATTATCCTGCTGTCAGCGCGACCGCTGAGCTGTCCACCGCCTGTGTTCGGCGCCAATGGGCCCCCGAGTAGCTGGAGACTACTTGGCATGCAATGTGCGCCTGGCCGACAATTGCGCTTGCAATCATCTGATGGTACAGAGAAGTGTGGGCAACTGTGAGGCTTTTCAGCCTGTTATGGTACACAAATGAAATACAAGCGATGACTTGCTGTTGCTTTCAGGTTTTGCAGAATTGTTGGCATACCGCCAATTCATGCAACTGATTTCGTCACAGCGGCGTAGTGAACGGGAACTTTAGAAATGTGCATCTTATTCGGGCCTGGATCCCATTAGTATCTGAGGTGCTCCCACTCTCGGTAGAGGAGCAGCGACTGAGATTGTTTCTTGGTCTCAAAATTGACTCTAATATTATTAAAATGCATGTGTAGGTATCCAGTTCGGCGCAATTCAGTTTCGTTCAGTTCAGTTCAGTATCTTCACGAATCATTCCACGAAGAGGCTTAATGCAGAATTGATTTCAAGTACAAGAAAGGACGGAGCGGATATGACCACGAATTGCATTAATTGACAAAATAATAAGCAAAAGTGTGCATCACATTAACGCATCAAGCACGGTCAAGTCGTTATTGGTAACTTTATCTCATGGTAAAATTCATTTTGTGCTCTAATGGTTGGAATCGTTACTTACATATGCCTTTTATGGTTTTCAAAGATCGGCTATTGAAGTACGTCCAAAATTCACCTATTTTTTCTTGTTCACCTACTTTTTTCTGAAAAACAGACTTCATTGATGGTGATTTTTTGTTACTTTACTTTTGCATATTTCCGCCAGGAAGACTTCGCTGAAGTTTTCGGGTGCATTACCGAAATATATGCGTGTCAGATTTGCATGTTGTAAATTTTACCTAACCTAGTTGAATACCGGGAATGTTGCCTAGCACGAAAATACATTCATTACTCCATGTATAATGATTTACGATTCCATCTGTCCCTCGAAATGTGTAAGGATATTATCAGTAAGAGTGCCAACGGTAATTTTGTCGCGTGCTGAAATACTGATAGTGAGAAGAATCAGACTAATACAACGAAGAATGGCTCTTAAGTGCTCCTGGGTTTTAGACATTGCGTGAGACGAAATGTACGACCCTCAATATACCAGGAGGTGCTGAGTTTACATCAAAAGTAGCGTTAGGGATTATGCTATATTACTCAACGTTTCGGCCAGGGGCCATCGTCAGAAGTGATATAAAAAATGACAGGGTTAACGATTGAAAAAAAAACGCGGGAAAAATGCGTGCAAAAATACACGTGAATCACAGAAAAGCATCCTCATTGATGCAGACGCTTCAAGAAACTCCAAACCAGAAATCAACTAGGTCAGGATAGAATCCTCTGAGGAAGCCCGAGCCGATGGTCCATATACATATCGACACATACATGCACGCACATATATATATACATATATCGAATGAAACGCGTAATACATAAAGTATAATTTATGTTTATGTAATTTTATGTGATATACCAAGACGTCGTTTGCGTGTTTAGTTGCGGCCGTAGATTACGTATGCGTAGAGATTCGAGAACCTTCAGATCAACGTTGTCCCTGGCTGTTGCTAGAATTTCTACTTTGAAGTTTGTGTTAGTGTCGCTGTGTTCGATGTTTAAATGTTTGTCGATCATGTGTTCGCCTAAAGGTGTGTATTCTCTCCGAAGTCTGGCATCTCCCAAGTGCTCATTGTACCTATCTCTGATGCTACGCTTGGTTTCTCCGACATAAAATATTCCAAGACAGCGGTTGCACATTATTTTATAAACTACGTTTTTCTGCGTGCATCTACCTTTGAGCCCGTTGCTACAGGATATACCGCCATATAAATTTGTGACGTCCATGGTGAAAACAATACTGCCCTCCGGAAGTTTGGTAGGAAACGTTTCTTTCACCCTCTGTAGGTACGACTCCGTGTTTGTCAGATGGGCGGGAACCAACGCTAGTGTCTGGACAAGAATCTTGCTCAAGAACCAAGATAGTTTGTCTAGGGGGTCACCACTCGCCGACACTATGGGGCGCAGTGGAACCCCTAGTTTGTGGTTTTTTGGGATCCCGTATAATTCCGCTGTGCGGCTGGAATGATGAAGGAGATATAAAACTGTGTCTTTATGTAACTTCCGGGATAAAGTTTCCTTGATAATAGTACATGTTTCGATTTCGAGACGTTTGGTGGGGTTTGGTTGGGAAGGAATGCTGTGATAATCGTCCGTTATTGTCCTGGCCTTTTCAATGTAATCCGTTTTGTTTAGCACGACGAATCCTTTGCATTTATTTGACGGCTTCACTATTACATTATCGTTGTTTTTCAATTCCGCAGTACTTCCCTCTGTTTCACATAATTGTCCGACCTTTTGTTCGATTCTTTGTTATGATATTTATATGCTTTTATAACTTTTGTTTTTAAATCTTTCAACTTAGATTCTAATTGAGTTGTGGCTCTCGGTGGTTGGTATACAGGAGTGTCTGGAAACATGGGGCGAAGCTTTGAATGACCTGTGCTAGAGGTGCTTTGTGATAAGCCTGCCTGCGGTACCTGAGGTACAGTTTGCTGTTTTGTCTCCCTCACATTCCTCCACCGCAAACCATAGATCGCCCTTTCTACGCCTGATTCTGCCCTTTCCATGCAGCTACGATCTACCTTTTGAGGTAACGCAAAATTTGGGCCTTTGTCAAGCAATCCCAATATATTTGAGTCTAGAGGTAACTTACTTAGATTAGATGTGCGACTGGTACTGTATTGTTCAGTGCCATCACCGTTGGTGTCCGTACCGTGGGTGCCTGAAGTACTGCAACAACCCGAGCTCTCTCCACTAGTAGCCGCGTGGTGAACTAAATTGTTTGTATCTGTCTCTTCTGAGACTTCTCAGACTTCTGTCTGAGTCTTGAAGTCTCCAGTTCGATGCCTCGGCCCAGTCAGAGCTCTAGGGACTCCACTTCACCACCCCTAGAAACAAGTCATCTCTTTCCTCAAAAGTCAGAGGAGGACAAACTCTGCGATCCAGTGAAAACAGGTGTTTGTAGTGATGTTGGTGCTTCACTACGTAGTGTTATCGGTTTTCGCTGCTGTGCGGACAGGGTCTGGTGCGATTCGTTGTTTAGTGCGTTCGTGTCCAGCGTTGTGACTGTTCGGAACTTTGGGTGGGCTTTGGCAATGCGCGGGTGGTGTCTGTGTTTCACGATCTCCAGCGTTGTTTCTGGAGTCAGAAACTGTGGCGTGAGGCCAGCAGCCGCCCGCAGCGCACCACAAGAGGACGAACTTCGCCTAGGTACACATTCATCGAACCAACCACCTACGCCACTCCCAGATACAAAAAGCGAGGTGTGGGAAAGAACCGTATTGCAGCGGGTGAGTTGGTTCGAATGTTATTCTATTTGTTATGTTTCGAACACCTGTGACGTTCAATCTCATATCAATGGTCACATTTTCAATGAGTTTGGATATTTTGATTCCAGGAGCTATTTACTGCATTATATTCTGCTAAACCCTCATCATGCGCATTCCAAAATTAATTGTGAGTCGATTTTTATATCACACACGTTGAATTTCGATACGCATATCACGGGCAAGTCAGGTCAAGCAGTCACGACTTTCGGCATGCTAAGAACAGCCGCACATTTCCAAATTGTTAGTGATCTAGATTTAGCGTGGACACTGAATTTGAATTCAATGGCACGAAAATACCCCAAATTGATCTAAGCACCAAAAGAAAGATTGCTCGAGATTCTCGATGTCAACGAAGGTCACCTAGAAAAAAAGAATGTATAACGCATGTGATCTAACGTCAATATATCCGAAGCATAAAAAAGTTCATTGGATAACATATTGAGTTAATAGCTAGAATTGCATTTGAATATATCCAACATTTCGGAAGACTGCGCCTCTCAGAATCGATAATCCGAACTTCCCCTCACCTATGCTCGTGACCTTTAGTGATATCGAGATGAAACTACCATCAACATATCAACTCGTCAATTTTCCATAGAGATACAGATTTTCGCAGTGTAGATCGCCGTCTTTTTCTCTTGCTTTGATTCCACCTACACTCTACCTCGGGGGGGAGGGTAAACTTCGAACCACAACACTCGATTGCCTGTTAACAGCAGCGAATTACCAGTCATCAAGGTCATTTTTGCTTACAGTTTTTGCAGCATAGATATTGGCAAATTAGATCGGTAATGTGAAATGTCTCGCGCATCGCTAGAAACTACATTACAAGTTGCATGAGATCGTCACAATTATATTTCTTCACGCAGTGATTTACAAAGGTAAGACCCAATTCAAGAATGCCTCAATAATCCCCGGGGAGTCTGCCTGCGGAGATTTTCAAGCACGGGCACCGTTTGGATCGACAATGAGAGGGCACTTCCTTTACGGAGGCACCGCCTGCACTCTGACATCCGGGGCCAGAGCGGGACGCTGTTGCTGCAGGTTCGGTTATCTGACCAGACAACGCGCCACCCCGACCTCGGGTCGTGACAGCGTGGGAGGAGTCCGGGTAGAGAGGTAGGTGGGGACAGAACAGCCGACGACGAGCCGTATTTGGCGCCCCAACATAAATTGAAACCGGCTACCGCAATTAGCATATATCGTCCGAGAGAAATGCAATCGCTCAACGTGTTGGATCAACAAGGGCATCACTTAGTAGTGGGGTGACGTCACCCAGCTGTCAATTCAGATCACGTGACCGAGATGACGTCATAGCTGGCGCCGGGCGTGCCGTATATACCGCACACAGTTATTTGACATTGAGGGGCACTCGGCTGTGCCGGAGGAAGGCGGCGTCCGGAGCAGTGCCGATGCCTGGCCACCGTGGTACACTGCAGGGTCGAGTCGGCTCTGGCCAAGCCGGCTCACCCATGCGAACACTTTGTTTATGTTCCCAGGTACCAATAACAATAGAGAGCATTGCTAGAGAGACAGACCGAGCGACGGCAACAGTGGTGCCAGCGAGTTCTGGTGATGCACGCGCAGGATAGAACGTCGTGCCATTTTCTACAGAAAACATTGGCCCAGGATGATCTCGAAAGGGTGCAAACATCTAAATGCACGTGTAAGTCGTCGAAGCTAACTGATATGCTAAGAGCTTGTAATATCACGTAGCTGCCTAAAAAGGAGGAAAACAGGTACACACGTTTGGTCATGCCTCCGTGACCTGGCCCTCTTGCGATCTAAAGCGTTTCGCGGATAGAAAACAATGGCGGTATCTACCGGCCTTCGCGCTGTGATTGTTGAGCTGGAAGCTCTGAGTATGGAATTACACGTTTAGTTTTGACCTTCGTCTGATCTGGTAGCTTGACTTGAGGTCACCCAAGTTATTTAATTTGTGTTCCGTTGGGCAAATACCTGCACATCGATGTGCAAAACGCATAGGTTTCGAAGTCGTTCTATTCTTACAGATCTCGGAAATGTACAAAAAAAATAACACTTTAATGAAACAACACCTTAAAATCACACCTGTTCTGAGTGAGCCTTGTCTAGCTTGATGATCCTAGGTCACAGACCAATATTCAAACATCAAGCTAATCTTTATTATTTTTCAGTCGTCACAAGCTTAGCGCGATCGTGGCATGTATTCGGCAGATATCACGGAAAAACACGTGAGAAATTTTCACAGTATCAGCAGTTGTCGGGCAAATGGGAGTACTTCTTGTTACACGGCACTTCACGGTACATTGTACGTACATAACCTTATATGCGATTCATTTCCTTAGTTGCATCACTAAAACAACGTTAAAGCACGTGCTCACCTATTCCATAAATGCATATCCCCCATCGGGAGGTTCATGGCCAAGCCATTGCCCTTCAACCACTCAGCGTTCTGCATAGTAACTCGTTGGAAATGAGGGGAATACAAGAATGAAGAATGCAGATCATGTTCTCCTGCGTATAACTAGCGACGCCTTTTCCGACTAGAGCTGAATGGTCCTCGTAAATATTGATCGTCCCGCTGCCCAAATCTCGACGACATACGCTATGCATGAACTATGCATGCCGTGTGCACACTTAGCGTTTGGGTGCACATTGTGCACCCTCGGTGTTTGGGTGCGCATTTGCATGCAACGGTGTTCTGAGAAGGCTCAATCAGCGTGGCCCGTGGCCGCCGGGCGCCCGCCCGACACCGGGAGCTCGCGGACACCGGGCGTCCGCCCAACACCCGGTGTCCGCCCAACACCCGGTGTCCGCCCAACACCCGGTGTCCGCCCAACACCCGGTGTCCGCCCAACACCCGGTGTCCGCCCAACACTCGGTGTCCGCCCAACACCCGGTGTCCGCCCAACACCCGGTGTCCGCCCAACACCCGGTGTCCGCCCAACACCCGGTGTCCGCCCAACACCCGGTGTCCGCCCAACACCCGGTGTCCGCCCAACACCCGGTGTCCGCCCAACACCCGGTGTCCGCCCAACACCCGGTGTTCAACCAACACCCGGTGTTCAACCAACACCCGGTGTTCGACCAACACCCGGTGTCCGCCCAACACCCGGTGTTCGCCCAACACCCGGTGTTCGACCAACACCCGGTGTTCGACCAACACCCGGTGACCACCCAACACCCGGTGTCCGCTCAGCACCCGGTGTCCGCCCAACACCGGGCTCCCGCATAACACCGAGCGCCGGCATTCCTGTGCGCTGGCGCGAAGGGTTGCCAGTATGCCAAAAGTAGTGGCGCTAAGGCCAGGTTGAGGTGGATGTCACCGCCAGCTGGCTGCACGCCACAGGACGACGCGTCAGCTGGATGTCAGAGCGCGAGTTCATCTGATATGACAGGGATAGCCAGGCGGATACGGCAGAGATCACCTGCCACATCAGGTGGATATGATAGGAAGAGTCAGGTGGATGCGACAGGGAGAGTCAGGTGGATACGACAGGGAGAGTCAGGTGGATACGACATGGAGAGTCAGGTGGATACGACAGGGAGAGTTAGGTGGATACGACAGGGAGAGTTAGGTGGATACGACAGGGAGAGTCAGGTGGATACGACAGGGAGAGTCAGGTGGATACGACAGGGAGAGTCAGGTGGATACGACAGGGAGAGTTAGGTGGATACGACAGGTATGGTCAGTTAGATACGACAGGGATAGTTTACTTCCAGGGACAGTAAGAATGAGCTGGGTACGGCAGGCCGAGTCGGCTAAACAGGAAGTCGATTGGACGAGACGAGTCGGCTGGACACAATGCAACAAGTTACTGTCATTCTGCCCACCCTCCGCCTCCGCTACAGGTATCTATAATCCCAATCGAATCTCAACAATGACATTCCGTGTGATTTACGGGCATGTCATCAGCTTTTTAGCGAACGTATTTGGTATAAGCCAATTCAGAAAGCGGATTTCGATATCAACGAAGCTTGCATAATGAGCACTACAATGGTCTTTCGAATTCCCTCCAACATATGACCAAACCAGGGCCACTATCTGACACATACAATAGGTAAGCTTTGCTAACCAAGGATCATCAATCATATATATATTATGGCCTCACTTAAAAACGTCATTATCGTCTAAATCTTGTGACGGAATGTGCGATAAATCCTTGTGAGCTGGGTCTGAGAACATAAGTTACCTATTTTTTGTCGTCCCCATATCTGATGCACTAATCTACCCATCCGTGCACGCACTGTTGTGAAGTTTTCTATTATGTGACTTCCCTTCGCTACCTGCCCATACATTAGGAAAACCGACACACGGGTACCTCAGGAGGAAAACAAGAATGTCATAAAGCGTAACTGCACATCCAGTACATTTCACATCCTTTTTGGTGGATAGGCTACCACCAGTTACTTGAATGAAATGCGACTTTGGGAATGATATGGACAGGTAGCAAGCCAGTAGCTCCCACAGCACTCCCAGGGCGACCACAAAGTGAAAGGGTTAAGGGGAGAAGAGCTTGACGAAAGCAACCAATGAAGGGCCCTTGTGGCTCATAGTTGCATTGATCTTGTATGTCCTGATGTCTTTATGCCACTTCTCACGCTTTATCAGTTTTTACGTGTTCAGCGACTTAACAATGTATACAAACACTATTTCGGAACAAACAGGTATGTATTATTACATGGGGAAATTCAGTAAAACACGGATGCAACGAATTCCAACAAGTTGCAGTCGCATGCAATTCAAAGCATAGGCACAGCAATATGTTGGAGGGAAGTCGGTCCAAGAAATACGAGCGATACCATCACGGACTTAATTTTGTAGACTGTGCATTTGTACCGGTACTGAGCTGGAATGGACACCCTGTGTCCATTATGGTGGTGCATGCCATTGCCACTGACGCGGCACGAATGACTAAACTTAAGTAATGCGGATGTTAACGGAACATAACACCATACACCCGCCAATGTGGAGTGTACGAATGCCCATTACTGCGCCGAAGCAGCATGCTGTCCTCTTGCGCTTCCAACACATTCTCTATAGATGCACACAAGTGTACTGGCATGGAAATGAATTAGTAGTAGCATTTGGTAGTGAATAACCACACTCAAATACGGAAGGCTCGGGAATTAGTTTTGTATGTGATGAATTCAACATATGAATCCAATGTTTGCTGCGCACGTTACCGCCGTCGATTATAATGCTACATAATATTTAGTCATTGTTTATTTTCAACAATATATCATGAGTACAATTTGCTAGATTTATCGTCAGTATATCGTCTCTATCACGGCATGGGTATACTGGAGGTGGTCATTCTCCAGAAGAAAAAAGAACTATTTTGCTCACACTGCTCCATTGGAGCAACTTCTCACGACGCAGAACTATATACAAACGCACATATTCACACAGCCCAGCAACTTGGTTCAGATGCGCGTATCACAAACGACGGAGGAAGGTGTCACTAGCACACAGATGCTAACATGCTGCATTTCACGTTGCATTATGTTCTCAGCACTAATGTCAGTATGCGGTTCGTATTGGACATGAAACAAAACACAGCACGACACCATCCGTCGTCTCCGCGCTCAACACCTCATAATATCACACTCGAGGAAGACTGGATTTGTTTCGGCGGCCCGACTACAAATTTGCACACATTGCCCGACTGCATGCTCCCTCAGATGGGAACAACACAGGGAGACGCCTGGTCCTCCACAAGCCTCCAAACCGGCACGGCTGTCGCTCGCGCTCAACATCACAGCTACAACAGGCTGGTCTCTGCTCACTCTCACGGCGAGCGGAGATGACGAGGGTCAGCCTCGCCAGGCGACACACTCGCACTCTCTCCCACCGAGCACGGTGCTGGCTGTCTCCCTGACCAGGAGAAGCATAGCGCACCTCTTCCGGTGCCGTGTCTGTAGCTGTGCTGAGCCCTGAAACATGTCACACATTGGGAGAGGCTGCGCAGACGCGACGGCGAATGCATCGCCAAATGGCGCAGGCATCGTGTGGCGCACATAGTGAAGCGCGGATAGGAAATATAGCTATGGAACATGTAGGCAGGACCTACACACTGAAACACAAATGTGACCATGACATTTAGGAGTGAGGAAAACGCTCGCAGGCGCACATTCACATAGACCCAATATGCAATACAACATTTAAAATATGTTTACACTATCACAATCCATCATGCAGATCCACATACATACGTTCTCTTACATACATACCCTGTCCACCACATGCATATTGTACGGTTTCAGATTATTTGTCTTTATAATTGGTCATCTTTCACGAGAAAATGCGTCCTTTTCGACATAACTTTGCGACTAGTTTATCCATGGACTTACCGACTGTGAAAATCGTTTGTGCTAATTAATTAACGAGTTGTGCACAACACATCACACCTGAGAAAGCTTCGATTACTCACACATAACATACATTCCATTTGGTGGAAACCCAGTACTGTTGCACGCATGGCTTGAGGGAAGCTAAAGCTTTAGAGAATGCTAGCACGTATCATTTGTCAGCCAGATCTGATACAGACCTCTGAGACCTGGTTGAAGCCGCATAGGCAGAAGACATTATCTCTGACTCACCATCATAACTGGCTTTTCATCAGTCTGACACAGACTGATCAGCTGTTCATGTGCCACCAAACAAGGTGGTGACGTCAACGTATCGCCCAGCGGTTTGTTTGTATCTGGCCCCTCATCTGAAACGTGTCGTGTGTGAGTATTTCCTCGCAGAGATGCCAATAGTTCGGGCGTATTGCATGAAGCTTGCTTAGCTCCTCCAGAAAACTTACTGGGGAAGCACTGGGACAGTATCGGAGCAGCATTAGGATAGTGCCCGGACAGTACTGGTGCAGCATCGGGACAGTACCGGGACACTGCCGGAACAATACCGGGACAATAATGGGGCAGCAACTGGAAGTGCCGGGACATTATCGGAACATTACCGGGACTGTACCGGGACAGAAACGGGACAGTGCCGGGATACTAACGGGACAGTACCAGGTCAGTATCGGGACAGTACCGGGACAGTGTCGGGACAGTACCTGGACAGAAACAGGACAGTATCTGGACAGCACGGGGACAGTACCTGGATAGTACATGGCAGGATGTAGCAGCCCTTCACCCGATAACAAACGAAGTTTTTCGTGTCTGAAGGAAAGACGTAAATTCCCATACCAGACAGCTCAGCATATCTACTCCACAACAAACGATAGCTTAATGAGGTCCATAAGCTGACGCCGTCTGGAAAAAAAACTGGGTAAAGCCGCAAGAACATCGTAATTGCTTGTTTACATAACAGTTCACACAGCACTTCCTCAAAGTATTTCAAGGAAGTAGTACTTTTCACATTGGCTTGTCAGGAAACCATTTTCATGCGGGAGCTGCTAAGTGACATCAAATACTTTGAACGAGCATACGTTCAAAAGGATGTGTTAAACTAGAGATACACAAATAGAAATGGCGCATGGTGAGAAAACTTTAGATTGTATAATCGTCCGCATACTAAACCGCTTCTAAGTTTGATACTCCGCTTGACGTTTTCCAAAAATCTCACTTACAGCAAGTGTTCAGGTTTCGTATCTGAAATAATCAAGCACTGAAGTCCGATCCTAGCTCTTAACACGCCACTGGATGGCCTCGGAAAACTACTCGCATTAGAGGGGGCGGATTCCGACCCTCCCCCTAAGATATCGGCTCCTAATTAAGCTGGCGAAACGAAATTCGCAGGTTAGATGGGGACGGTAGTTAATTTTATTGTGTACAAATGTTGTGGCCTTAGGTCAATATTTTCAAGGCCAAATTAGATCAAAATATCGAAAATTTCTCGTTTTGCGTGGGTTCGGTTGTCATTGTTATTGATCACTGTGATTGTGCATAAATGCTCCAAAATTGGCATTAATGATTTCTTGGGCATTACTAATGATGGAATACAGATCCTAGACCCGGTATTTGGCCTAAGGTCACCTATATAGCAGCACTTTATCAGGTCATTATCTGCTCCAGTTACCGGAACCGGACCGCCCGCCCGACTGCTTTGTTGGGCGGCTCGGCGCAGTCGGCTTCGCAAAGAAAGGAGTGAAATATATGAATAAAGTATGGAAACGCTTCTTAGGTACACAATGACAACAGTAATTTCCAGGATGTTCAGAGAGTAGTATGCAAAGTTACATCAATCGCATGACAGTCATTTGCATATATGCTAGCATTCCAGTTGACCAAGTTTGGTTCCATTACCTTATCATGAACTTGACCTGATTTGACCTCGGTGACCTAATATGACTTTGAGACTATATAGCATAACAATATACATCAAACAAGTCGCTAGTGTTGTCATGAGCACTTCCCTTTTGCCAATGTACGGGAAGCGCATCAGCGCCGATTTTTGCTTTCTGGCGCAGCGATTGTTCTTTACTTAACGACCCCAACTCGAAAAAAAATCGGCAGATTTGCTTCTTTTTTTGCTTTAAACAACGCGCTGGTCATTTCTAAGCAGGTACGCAAACAACGCTGTATGTCGGTCGGTACAATCTGGAGTGATGCACGAAAAAACGGAGGGGTGGGCGGATTTCGCTTCCCCTCTAGTGCGCGCCCCCATCCCCCTTGTGTAGACAAGGCTGCATCGCTCCCCAGGTGTTCACATCTCAAGTGGGATCACAGCACCTCAGGTGGGGTCTGACCCAACCAAAAGCAAACCCCAGACGGGCTCTGGAACCCGACGAGCCCAGCGGTGGCGGCATCCTTGCGTCGTGGGCTGTAGGAAAGCATGCCGGCACGTGCTGACGGCCGCCGTCCCATCAACTAGGACGGCTCGGTGATGCTCTGGACTGCTGACAAACAGCTTCAGCCGAGACACATATCTCGCTCGCCTCTGTGGTGATCGGAACTGACAAACTGCTCCAGCCGAGACACATACTTCGCTTGCCTATGTCCAGGTGTACCTTTCGTCCAATTCAACAAATACATTGGCTGCGACGCCTACCACTCTTGTTTCACGGCTGTCGTGCCGTCAATTGGCAAGGCGTTCCATCACACAGCGAATTATCCAGCGTGGCATCCCACCTATGGTGACGAACTGATGTAAGGATTGCTCCGTGGGCGCATTAGCACCAGAACAAGGATTCCTGTGGTAACAGTAGCGTATACGCAGATAAAATGTCTGATATACTCGGATCATAGCCCGCTACTTAGACACCACTCCTGTCCGGGCTCGATTAGGCCATTTGAACACTTAGTGACGTTCTCGACGACTATTGGGCATTTGTTTGCCGTGACGTCGTACAACTGTGGTTATTGCAGACGGCAGTATGTGTCACCGCGTGCCCAATCAGAACTAATGTCAAGTCGAGGTCGGCAGAGTTGCCTACGCGAGGTCATCTGGTCGCCAATGGCACTTCCTACCCACAATGCCCCTCCTGTGCCCCCCCCCCCCCGAGTCACCAAAGGCCGCCGCGGGGGAAAACGGTTTCAGCACTGGCCCGAACCATGCGTTGCCTGACTCGAATCGTGGACTGTTTTTCAGAGCATCATGATGGCTAGTCTACCGTCATGGATGTAACTGAAGGTCTGAGTCTCGGAGCATCGTTATAGAGCTGGCCTACCGTCATGGGTGTAACTGAAGGTCTGAGTCTCAGAGCATCATTATAGAGCTGGCCTACCGTCATGGGTGTAACTGAAGGTCTGAGTCTCGGAGCATCATTATAGAGCTGGTCTCGTCATGGGTGTAACTGAGGTCTGAGTCTCGGAGCCTGGCCTACCGTCATGGGTGTAACTGAAGGTCTGAGTCTCGGAGCATCATTATAGAGCTGGCCTACCGTCATGGGTGTAACTGAAGGTCTGAGTCTCGGAGCATCATTATAGAGCTGGCCTACCGTCATGGGTGTAACTGAAGGTCTGAGTCTCGGAGCATCATTATAGAGCTGGCCTACCTCATGGGTGTAACTGAAGGTCCCGCATCATTATAGAGCTGGCCTACCGTCATGGGTGTAACTGAAGGTCTGAGTCTCGGAGCATCATTATAGAGCTGGCCTACCGTCATGGGTGTAACTGAAGGTCTGAGTCTCGGAGCATCATTATAGAGCTGGCCTACCGTCATGGCTGTAACTGAAGGTCTGAGTCTCGGATCATCATTATAGAGCTGGCCTACCGTCATGAGTGTAACTGTAGAGCTGCGTCTCAGAGTATCACGGCAGAGCTGGCCTACGTCAAAGATGTAACTGTAATTGTTCTTAGTCCCAGAAAAGCAACACGTCCAGCACAGATGATGAGCCAACACCATGTAGACCAAGACCATGCAGCTGTGCAATGTTTTGTTGCTGCTAAGAGCGCTCTCGGCGAAGCAAATAATCATGGTGTGATTTCTGCTTGCCCGCTGTACCGTTGTGTATCATAAGTACATCTTCATAACGAACAAAAACACGTGCGTTCCCTTTAAGTGAGCTATTGTGTCACAGCCCAATCACCAGATAGACAACACGGTAAATCCACCGAACTAGTCAACCTTCAGCGTGCTAGTCAACCTTCGCCATGCCGGCCGAACCACTCAAACCGACACGACAATTGTCGCCGCCGTCTGACGGATACCCCCGTGTCTCGTGTACGGCAAAATGAAGCTCAGAGTGGTAGAGCTGGGTTATCTTCAAGCTTCCGAAAGTGAAGGCCGACTCAGACCCACGCCGTACGACTCACATAAGGATCGCAGGAATGGCATGGATCACAGAGGTAACAGCGAACATGCACATGGTATGGATCGCAGGATATCACGAACAGCATGACAATTTGTGCCGCTAATCTACATGCCGCAATGCATGCTGTCTCACCTTCAGTTTCATATGGATCTCATCTGCATGCTCACCTAACATTTCGCCAGCAGCTTCATTTGGAATTTCAGCCGCAACTCCATCTCGTTTTACCGGCCATCATCTCACCCATAGCTGACCTAGAATCACCTGCCTTTCACTTGCAGGCTCACCTGAATTCATCTGACATCTCACTTGCGGCTTTATCTAGGTTCACCTGCTGTCTAAACTGCAGCCTCATCCAGATTCGCCTAACATATCACCTGCAGTTTCACCTAAGCCCACATGGCATCTCACCTGCAGCTTCACCTAAGTTCACATGGCATCTCTCACCTGCATGGTCATCTAAGTTCACCAAATATCTCACCGTGAGACAAATGTACGACCTCAATATACAGAGGTGCTGGTTTACTCAACATCAAGTAGTTAGGGATCATGCATATTACTCAACGTTTGCCAGGGGCCATCATCAGGAGTCACTCCTGATGATGGCCCCTGGCCGAAACGTTGAGTAATATAGCATGATCCCTAACGCTACTTTTTGATGTTGAGTAAACCCAGCACCTCCTGGTATATTGAGGGTCGTACATTGCGTCTCACGAAATGTCTAAAACCCAGGAGCATCTAAGAGCCATTCTTCGTTGTATTAAAAAATATCTCACCTACAGCTTCACCTGAGTTCACCTGGCATCTCAACTGCAGCTTCACTTAGGTTCACCTGGCACCTCTCACCTGCTGTGCGGGCCGCAGTCCCACGCCGCTGGCGGCGGCGACGTCGCCGGCGACGCGGCCTCACGAGCCGGCCAGGTCGCTGAAGTCCGAGCCGCCACCGGCCAGCGCGTCGTCCTGGTCGCACAGCAACGAGTCGAAGCCGTCGGGCAGCTGGAAGTCGGTCAGGTCCTCGAGGCTGTCGAGCGGGTCGTCGGCCGGCGCATCCGCCAGCATGACGGACGGCAGCGGCGCGGCGGCGGCCGGCGCCCGTTCCAGCGACGAGGCCAGCGCCTGGATGTAGCCGATGGCGGTGCGCAGCAGCGTCACCTTGGTCACCTTGTCGCCGCCGCCGCCGGCACCGGCCGTCAGCAGCACGGCAGGCACGGCCCGCTCCAGCATGCCGAACGCCTGGTTGATGTCGCGCATGCGCTGGCGCTCGCGGTGGTTGGCAGTCTTGCGCCGGTACTTGCTGAGCGGCGGCGGCCGCGACTTGGGCTTGGGCGCGCGCGCGCGCGGCGCGCCCGAGCGCAGCTCCGTCTCGTGGCGCTTCTGCAGCGACTTGGCGCGCAGGCTGTACTGGCGCGCCGGCGTCGGTGCCGACGCTGCCGGCTCGCCGTCCGCCGACGTGGTCATGGCTGCGCGAGCTGCCGGCACGTGCGCCTGCTGTCGCTCGCTGCTCGACTGGAGCTCTGGCGCCGCCGCCGCCGCCGCGCCGCCGCGCCGCCGCCGCCGCCCAGCCGCGTGGGCGGCGGCTCCAAGGACCGACGCTCGCTTGGTGTCTGGCTCTGGCGGGCCCGCGGGGCGGCTGTTTGGGCCCACGAAGGTGCTCGCGCCGCCGAGGGTGTTTCGGACACGGTTGTTGCGTGTGCTGCGCAGGTGATTGTGTGCTGGGGCGCGGCGGCTGCCTTGGCTCTGCAGAGTACGTTCGGAACCGGTAGATTTGTGCGGTGCGAATGTTGTTGCCTGTTTGGAGCGTGGTTGTTTTCTGAGATGAGCAATATGCTTGAGGCGTGGTGCATTTGTATTTTGCAGACGAATATTGATGTACATTCACATATGATGTACTTCATTCATAATGACATTCATTCACACAGATCATATGCGAAGTATATATAACCCGGGCATGGCAAGAGGCTCACACACTCAAATTAGCACTTGGAATTCCGAAGTGCCGGCTCGTGACACACAGACGCCGCGTGGGCCCCGCTACCTTGTGACGCCCTCCTGGAATCGATTACCATCAGACACGATCGAGCTAAAATTCGCTGCCTTTGTGCAAGCGATCGTTCAGATAGCTGTACCTATTGTATGTTCAGTAGGCCGTGGTCGACCGTAGGCGGCGACAATCCACGCGACGATCTCTTGGTACAAAACATTGAAGCTTATATATGCATGTATATATATATGTATATATACATATATATCCATATACATGCATACGCATAGGTATATATTTTATTCAAATCCACGATACGCTTGCGGGTATTCCTTTAACCCCCCACCCAAAACAAATGTTATGAAAACGAGTGCACCAGAAGTGAGTAAAACATAGATGAAGCATTTGGCAGGAGTTGGTGAAACATTGACGAAGCATTGTCCAGAAAGGTGTGATAGGTCTCCAAATACTACACAGAGCGTCCGATTACGAAAGAATGGTGTTGCCGTCAACGTTAATATTTTGGTGTGAATAATAGTTTTATTGCTGGTCGTTTTTTAGCAAGAGATAAATGAGGAAATTTCCCATTTTTCAAATCAAAATCAAGTAACCTAGCGCAGTCTGAACAGATAATATTTATAGTCGTGCAATGCCTGATGAAATTATATCACTACTCCAAAGGCTGTGTTTGCGTACAGACGTGCGGTAAATATTTCAGCACTCTGATAAGTATCTGATCCAGATTTATGGCGCGAACATCCTTATCGCGAAATATTTCACTGTTATCTACATCTTTTAAATAATCGGGAAATAGAAGTTTGTTTGTTCGTCTGTCTCTTTACATATTTGTTTAGCCCATCATAGCACATCATATAATATAGGGATACATTAGCTATTAGCCAACGATGTAAGTTTGACAGTGTGTTGTAACAATTTCGTAGGTCAGCTGAGCTCTCCATGGTTGGCGTTATTTTATCGTGTTGCTTTTTGTAAGTCAGTTCCCATATTACCGACCGAAATGACACCGAAACTTCGATTCGTGTTTTGAAGAACATGCAAAAAACCTAGAGTGAACTTGTTCTCCATCAATCTAAGAGGGTGCCGCATGGAGGCTGGTCCGGCCTGCGACAACGTCCTGCGCCAGCCATCTGCGACAACGTCCTGCGCCAGCCATCTGCGATAGCGTACTGCGGCAGAGGCCTGCGACAGTGGCCTGCGACAGTGGCCAGTGACAGTGGCCTGCGACAGTGGTCTGTGACAGTGGTCAGTGACAGTGGCCAGTGACAGTATCTTGTGACGGTTGTCAGTGACAGAGGCCTGCGACAGTGGCCAGTGACAGTGGCCCGCGACAGTGGTCTGTGACAGTGGTCAGTGACAGTGGCCTGTGACAGTATCCTGCGGCAGTGGTCTGTGACAGAGGTCTGCGACAGCGGCCTGTGACAGTGGCCTGCGACAGCGGCCTGTGACAGTGGCCTTCGACAGTGGTCTGTGACAGTGGTCAGTGACAGTGGCCTGCGACAGTGGTCTGTGACAGTGGCCTGCGACAGTGGTCAGTGACAGTGGCCAGTGACAGTATCCTGCGGCAGTGGTCTGTGACAGAGGCCTGCGACAGCGGCCTGTGACAGTGGCCTGTGACAGTGGTCAGTGACAGTGGCCAGTGACAGTATCTTGTGACGGTTGTCAGTGACAGAGGCCTGCGACAGTGGCCAGTGACAGTGGCCCGCGACAGTGGTCTGTGACAGTGGCCTGCGACAGTGGTCAGTGACAGTGGCCAGTGACAGTATCCTGCGGCAGTGGTCTGTGACAGACGCCTGCGACAGCGGCCTATGACAGTGGCCTGTGACAATGGCCTGTGACAGTGGCCTGCGACAGTGGTCTGTGACAGTGGCCTGCGACAGTGGTCTGTGACAGTGGCCTGCGACAGTGGTCTGTGACAGTGGTCAGTGACAGTATCCTGCGGCAGTGGTCTGTGACAGAGGCCTGCGACAGTGGTCTGTGACAGTGGCCTGCGACAGTGGTCTGTGACAGTGGCCTGTGACAGTGTTCTGTGACAGAGGCTTGCGTCATTGGCCTATGACAGTGGCCTGTGACAATGGCCGTCAAGTTGGTAATATTTGGGAAATCGCATCGGCTTCAGATACTTATCTACTGAAGTTGTGCTCATTTACGCTTGATTTTGCTATTTCTAAGAGCAATAGTGTTTCTAACCATTTAACACCACTATCACGTCTTTTCAAGATGATTTTTGATAATCAGAGCTTTTTAAACATTCCATGAAATGGAGATTTGAAAGCCAAAACCAAGAGTTGTGCTTGGCTTCAAGCACAGTGAATTAGCTCGCAACTTAAAAATCCTATCTGCAATTGTAGGAATCTAATTATGCTGTCCTCTGACATTAGATTATACATTTTTTTTAAATCTATGCTATTATAGGGCATTTTTCAACACTGATCGCTCTGGGTTGCCTAGCCTATCATATTGCCCATTTCTGGTCTCCGGGACTGGGCTCCAGGACGAGGGAGCCGACGTGTTCTCTGCCGGAGAGAGAGCTGCACACTAGACTGGTCTTTATTTTGCGATTTTACGAATTTCTATCCGGACGCCCCTCAAATTGTGAGGTTAAGCATGATAAAAACATTGCAAAAATTGAGAGATTCATCAATGTTTAGTAGTGCAGCAGCGCTGTTCAAGTTAGCCATGTTTGGTGCTGAAATCTCCATTGGCTTAACATTTGGAAATATGTGGCTACACAGGGAATAATTTGTTTTGGCTCTCTTTGTTGTAACAAAAAATGGGACAAATAAAGTACAGATATCCCTCCTTCGATATTTTCTGATCAAACGCGATATTTCGGAATATTGGAATACACAGGTTACAGAGGTTCCGGGTTCACATCTTGGTAAGTTCGGAAACTTTTTGCGCCATGTCTCTTCTGGTCCAAGTGGTTCCTTGCCTTTGTCGTTTTATCTACATATAACCATTGGATATTTATCGTACAAATACACCGACTGGTGCGAACAATTTATTGAGCAAAATCACAACTGTGCTGAACACATGAGAACGGGTCATTCCGCACACCTCTGAGTTGTACTGCAGGTACTGAGCCTCGACACCTCGACGGAGCTCCGTCAAGCTCCAGCGTGTCACTTACGAACCAGCCGCGACTGGCTTCCTAGCGTCTGGGAATCGCTAACGGTGCTTCTCCACCACCTGGAGGAGGTACTGACGCTGCTGTTCGTTCTTCGTCACCTTCAGGTTGAACCTTTCCATCAGCGCGACGCCTCGCTCGGCCAAGTCGTTGGTGACGCGCAGACTTGCCACCTTCTGGGCGGCGGCGACCTATCGCTGGTCGTTGGACCAGCTCGCTGGGTCGGTGGACAGGAGCTCGTCGTCGACACCCAGAGCACGGCAGAACGACCCCGACGACTCAGTGACGAAGTCCGCCAGGGTCTTCTTGCTGATATTGTCCGAGTCCAGGTCGACGATAGCACGTTTCGGGGGATTATCTGACCCCTGTCGCTCTCTCAGCGCCGTTACCATTTCCCGCTTGGTTCCTGCGGACGTGTCGCTGTCGAAGAGAGCAAGTGACACCAGCCTCTCGCATAGGTACCACAGGTGTGATGCGAACGTCCTGGCCACCGCCTTGGCTAGCTTCTTATCCTCGTAGCCGACGATGCTCTGGAGGAGAGCGAGGTCGTTCGCCGGCGCGGCAGCTGGGGTCGGAGCGTTGAACCAGGCCGAGATGTAGAGGACGAGAGCGAAGTTGACGAACCTCTTCAAGCCATCACGCTCTGTCTTCGTGAGCGCGAACTGGTTACGGAAGAGATATACCTTGAGAGCATATATCACCTTCGCCATCCAGCGCGCATGACTGATGGCACCAGGACGGGTGAACTTGATGCCTCGGGCGGGGACACCACCGATAACGGTGACGGACAGCTCCAGCAGTTCGCGATAGCCTCCCCTGGGCTGCTGTTCCAGCAGGTTCCAGCAGCAGGCAAGTCTGCGCGTCACCAACGACTTAGCCAAGCGAGTCGTCGCGCTGATGGAAAGGTTCAACCTGAAGGTGACGAAGAACGAACAGCAGCGTCAGTATCTCCTCCAGGTGGTGGAGAAGCACCGCCAGCGATTCCCAGACGCTAGGAAGCCAGTCGCGGCTGGTTCGTAAGTGATACGCTGGAGCTTGACGCAGCTCCGTCGAAGTGTCGAGGCTCAGTACCTGCAGTACAACTCAAAGGTGTGCGGAATGGCCCGTTCTCATGTGTTCAGCACAGTTGTGATTTTGCTCAATAGATTGTTCGCATCAGCCGGTGTATTTGTAAGATAAATATCCAATGGTTATTTGTAGACAAAACGACAAAGGCAAGGAACCGTTTGGACCAGGAGAGACATGGCGCAAAAAGTTTCCGAACCTACCTAGATTTGAACCCGGAACCTCTGTAACCTGTGTATTCCAATATTCCGAAATATCGCGTTTGATCAAAAAATATCGAAGGAGAGATATCTGTACCTTCTTTGTTCCATTTTTTGTTACAGCAAAGAGAGCCAAAACAAATTATTCGCTGTGTAGCCTCATATTTCCCTATTTTAAGCCAATGGAGATTTCAGCACCAAACATGGCTAACTTGAACAGCGCTGCTGCACTACTAAACATTGATGAATCTCTCTCAATTTTTGCAATGTTTTTTATCATGCTTAACCTCACAATTTGAGGGGGCGTCCCGATAGAAATTCGTAAAGTCGCAAAATAAAGACCAGTCTACTGCACACCCACACCGAGGGTGTGCCACGACCCTGGCAGGCGAGGCAACCACACGAATCGGATGTCATACGAATTTGAACGTGTTCCCCTAACTGGCATCGAAATTCTGTGCATGGAAGAGAACAGAGCCGCTGGTGGTAATCATCACGCTGGTCGTTGAAAAGACCATCACTCGCGGTACTGTTACTAACGCGTTGGCCAAGCTAGACATGTATTCCAGGCAAATATCGCAACACCAAGAACGAAGCTATCATAATTGGCGTCTGTGGTTCACGCCCTCACAACTCGTGCTGATGCCATATGTGGGGCATGAGCGCAATATAGCCGAAGCAGCTGACGCCACAAAAGTCGCAACTACACACCATATGTGGACACCCCCTCCCCTCAATTCCTCAAGAATCTAATTCTGTGTCCACACATGGGTCACAAAGAGCCAATGATTGTTCATTGTTCACAAACTGGTTGCATGTTATCTTGCATTGCTCATGCCGCAGCAATACAAAACAGGTATGTACTGATATTCTTGTCGTGAGGTTGCATTATGAGGATTCGCGAATCGCGATCAATCGATATGGAGCCATGCATGCACGCTCCCGGGATTTCTGTTCAATCCAGGGATATACGTGGGTCGGAGCGAGTAGAACTCTTTCGCCCAAATCGGTAAAGCACATTTCTAGCACTATTTTCTCTTCTCCCTGGATCCCTGGGTGTTACGCTCAACAAAGGTGGCCGATTTAGGCTTGAAGGGTTTGGTAAAGCATATTTTTTTAATGATTATTTTTCTGGATTTTTCGTTCCATTTATCCGTGTTATTTTTAAGGTGAAATCGTCATTTCAGCGTCATTTCTTTGCTAGTGCTTGGCGATTTCCTCACTTCCTTGACTAGGAGATATGTGTCAATTTCGTATGTGAGTTTGCAGCCACTCCTATAATTTCCACCCAGCTAGCGACATGAAACAAACTTCCCGTGCTACTTCCCGTTTTAATAGCAAAAGGTGCGAAGCAGATGCCCAAAATAAGCCCAGAGCCAGGCTGACAGAACTTCAGAACTCGCCAAGAAAAGCCCAGGAGCGTGAGTCAGCGGCAAGCACGAGCATTTGCTTTGAGAGCTCCTCCCAGCCGCTGGCGCACCCATCACTCAACGGCGCCAACTCCAGTCAAACTGCACCAACAGTTGGCAGAACGCTTTGTAGTCAATACCCACGCACCAGCTTCACACATCCCCGCCGCCAAACAGGAGATAATACTGATAATGTTGTGCCGTTTAGGGCCCACCTCCCGCCATCGCTCGTTTTCTCTAATGGCCGCACCGTTTCTGGCACGTGATTTAATTATTTCTCCGGTGATGCCATTTTGATAGCGCGAGCCAAAGGTTAATATGTCTGGGCTGACCGACCGCCTCCGGCTATGGAGACAGCGTTCGTCAGCGAGTCGTCTGATTGCCCTTATACCACAGACTGGCGGTCGATAACGACCCCTCAGCAGATGCCGGGACGATCTATCACCGCTCCTCAACAGATCCCGGTACGATCTGTAGCGTATCATCAACAGGCCCCCGGGACGATACGAAAAGCCGTCGTGGAGTTCCCGAGGGTGAGCCCTCGGGAACTCCGCGACGGACCACAGCAAGGCCTTAGGAGACATCGGGGCTATTCGTGGCAGTTCATGTGAGTGGGTGGTACAGAATGGAGCATGTTTCAAGGCATGTTTGGATTGCTGAAACGTGTATTTTAAACGCGAAGCATTTCGGTGTTAACGCTGAAAACGCTACGGCAATGAACAAGCTATTCATTGGTGGTTCCCAGGTCTCCCAACCTTATAGTTATCTATAGTTATCTTACAAAAGTCGCAAAAGATGATTTGGTCCAATGTCACACGCACAAAATCTGCCGCAATGTTGTGTTCTTGAAAAGAAAATGGGTGGCCATATACATCATTACACCGCTTTCTTGCGCTTTCTTTGCATGTATTCGAGTAGATTGGATCTCCCGGGAGTTGATATAAAGTTGCCACTGTGCTTTCGCGGCTTACGTGGCAATAACGTTAAAGTCGCCTTCGTCGGCGGACGGTACCGAACAAAATGACGGATATTTATCACCACGTCAGGCAGACAATTATCCCCAGGCACGCCCGGGCCATGGTTTTCTTAGCGGACAAGTCAGGAATCAAGTTCCAGGATACCTACAGAGTTGGCATGATAACGACTAAATTAAAAGGCAACAACAATGGTCATAATTAACAGTAGGTGAGCCGGTACTGCAAGCTTCAGCGATGCGGCGTGCCGGTAGCTGGCATTGTTGATGCCTAAGTCCGCGCCGCAGGTCGTTGAGCAGTAGTAATTCGGTGTGCCGCCGCGTGCACAGCACACGTGCCGGTCCATCACCCACGCGCACCCAACCTGCAGGCATAATTGCATGCAGTGGCGTACGTTGTCATGAAGGAATAGCATCATTTTTTTCGGTCCCGCGGTCGACGTGGGCCGTCCGGGAGTCGCCCGGCGCGGCACGGGTGGAGACTGGTGACCGAGCCGACACTTGCAGTGAACTGCAGCATTGCGCGGCACCTGTGCAATGCTGCAGAGCGTGTCGGTCGGTGGACACCGCCGCCTTTCAGATTGCAGACACACCGCCCGACTGCCGCCGCGCGACCGCCATTCATGGCTGAGATGCGCGGGGCTGTGCTCGGCGATGCTTCGAAAGCGGCGGCTCATGTGATTTCGAAGCACGTTGCGCCTGCACGCCTATGAAAACGACTGTGTTGATCGTATTTCGCCGGAGCTGTGAAACATGATTTGTTAGACGTGTGTCAAGTGCGCCACGCCTCGGATACCGCTGTGCGATCCGGGCGGGTGGTGCTCGTGTGCAGAAATGTTCATGCAAACGGTCATGCAAAAGCACACATGCACATAACCAGTTGGCATTTGTGTCCGTGGATGCATAGGCGCACCGAAGGGGCCCCCCCCCCCCATGAGACCAAAGTGCCCTTTTGGCCAAAAGTGCCAATTTGACCGAAAAGTGCCCTCTTGGCCGGAATGTCCCAAATTTAGCCCAAAAATCGCCTGCCTTATGTGCCCCGCCTGTGCCCTTTGGGCCCAAAACTGTCCTTTTGGCCTAAAAATGACGTTCCCTGTGTCCTTTTCTGTCCTATGCCTGTCCCAATTAGGTGCCCTTTTGATCTAAAAGTGCCTTGTGCCCTGCCCTGTACCCTACCCTGTACCGTGAACTCTGCCCTGCCCGTGAACTATCCGTGAACTCCATCGCGTTGATTGTTTGACACTTACTCTTGCTGCATCTGGGGTATATGCAAAAAGCTTTCGTCGCTATTTTTATTGTGTTACATGTTTGTGTACATGTCACCTGCTTTCAGGACCACAGGACCATAGCCTTCGTGTCAGCTGTTATTATCCTTTCCAGAAACCCACATCCTGTGTACTTTTACATCAAAGGTAAGCGGGCAACCTTCATCTCACGACATAATGCATGCAGGCTGCATGCTTTTGGAAATATTATTGTGAATAAAAGGGTTCGGTCCTATAACATATAACGTGCCTCATGGAAAATTCACGCCCCTCCCCCCCCCCCGGTCAGCAAACCTTCCAGTGTGCACCGGGCCGCAAAGTGCCCTTTTGGAGCCGGTCATGTGCCCATTTCGGTCTGCCTCCTCCCCCATGGAAAAATCCTGGGTGCGCGCCTGCGTGGATGTCTGTCAGCAGCATGTAGACACCGATATGCAAACAGGATGTCAACACGCCCAGCAATGTAAGAACAAGAAAAACAGTGAAATATAGCGGTATAGGAGGCGGAGCACCAACAAAAATGTTTCGACCTGTATTTGAATACGACATCTGGCAACTATGTAAATTTGATCATGCATAACAATACGAAGCTGATTCCTGCAGTTATACGCTGTTGTTGACAACCACGGGCCCTGCAAATTAACAATCGACAGTGACAACGACATGATCATCCATGCATGCATATGTATGCATATATACTAATCGTCATAATGATATATCATATATCGCAATCGATTATGATATATCATAATCGATAAGTGAATGTTTTGCCCCATCTGTGATCTCGAGCCACTATGCTCGAACGTGGTGTATGACCTGGGTGCTTTGCGAATCGGGAGGACGATGCTATTCTGATGTCATTGACTCTCCCTATGAAAAACAATTTCATGAAGGAAGTGCTCGTCACCAATAGTTCAAGATCCGACGTGGACGTATTCATCATGGAAATATAATCACCAGTGCCTCCATTAAATTACCTTACTTTTCCGAATTGTTGATTCCACCACTGCCCGACAGGGAACAGGAACTTTACCAGCACTGCCAGCCGCCTGTACTAAGCCAATGGTGTACGTTACCATGCGGGTGAACCATAAGCTATTCAAAAAGATTGATTGTGATTAAGCGCATCGCCCAAGACCGGCTCCGTGTTGAGCGTTCTAACCGAAGTTCGTGGGTTTGTCTTGAGTATTCAGCACGGCCAAACCCATTGAGAAACTTCTGGAGTGTTTTTTCCAGTTGGACATCTCAAATATTTTCCGAGTGCTGGAAGCACCAGCATATCAGACGAAAGAACTCCAGTAAGAATGGAACAAGGAGTCTATGCAAGGACGAAGCCACAAATATGGAGTTATCAAACGCTTCGCCAACTCCCGATATTTAGCAACGAATCCAGAAGGCCACGGGGTGCTTGATAATACCAAGAACATCAGCTTATTTTTTATTCTACTCAATCTCCCTAATGACCACATTCCTATCCTAGCTGTTATCTAGCGTAACGTGTGTTACTTTTTCACATCCCTTACACCGTAATTACGGATTATTGTTACTCGTGACAGCATAAATATACGCATTAAAGTTTGAGGCGGTGCAATTCAAGAAGACTTGCCATATAATGTATCCATTTTACATTCTCTGGACTTGCCTATTACTGTTTATAATTAAATGTTCTGTTTATTTAACTCAAGTAAACCGCCAGCCACAACACCCTCACCACACCACTCACGGGAACCGATCCCACCACGTCCGGCATGCGCACTCCAACTCGCTCATTAAGCGCTCACCAAAGACTTGGACCCGATCACATCAAACAACGACCATCATACTTCAGACGGAGACTCGGACAGTTCACCACACAGAGACACATCACGAGCTACAGCACGCTCCCGGCGCAGAGGCTCCCACACCACCCACAGCACGTGCTAGCAGCAATACACACGCAAACTAGGCACACAGCGAACCATTCACTCGTGCCAACAATCGCCGGCGGCCTCATACTCTGAATCTGAAACAGCGCCAGATCCAGAAGCCTGGCTTCGGGGAGGGCCAAGAATACATCCGATTCTGAAAAAGCTCAACAAATTTGAACAGCCAACGTACGGGTGGTCTATTAGGACAATATTTATCTTATGAAATGTTCTTAGTTTTTACGAACGTGTCCGCTTACTGAAAAATATCGTCAAAAATCAGTCACTGGAGGAGGGGTAGGTCACATTTTCCCCTTGGATCCGGCCCTGTTCTCAACAATACACGAATGTATATATATATATATATATATATATATATATATATATATATATATATATATATATATATATATATATATATATATATATATATATATATATATATATATATATATATATATATATATATATATATATATATATATATATATATATATATATATATATATATGTATGCGTATATACATGTATATATATGTATGTATACATATATATACATGTATATATATGTATATATTTATATATGCATATATATATATATACATATATGTATACATGTCCTCCCTTGTATCACTCATTAAGTCGTGACAAAAGATAAATGAAACAAAAGGAAACGTTGAAAAAGAATGGACAAAGCGAATAGAAATATCCAGACAAAAACGACAAGGGCAAGACAAGTAATAAAATAAAGAAGAAAAACAATTCAAAGAATAGCAAGACACAACCTAGCAAAACAAAACAGCTCGAACATTTAGCGCATATGTGTGTTTGTGTAATGTTCGAGGGAAATGCAATGAGCCGACACATCCTTACTCCACACTTAGTACCCTAGACTTCCCCACTCGACCCATCTCTGTCCGGGCCTCAGCCACTGCTCAACTGCCAAGTAATCCCCACAACTACAAGTTTCCAAACGCACACCACGCATACACAGATAACACGCGTGCAAACATGACCGCAAAACACATCCCAGTACGGGAAACGGCCGGCATCAAACCGCGATGGCAGGCTGGTAACGTGCAACACGCGACAACGCATGATGAAATTGGTTGTTTTTTCTGTTGCTATTTATTCGCAGCATCGCTAACAGAGACAATGCCCTACTGCATCCGAAGCCGATTTATCAACGTATCGGCGCCGGCGGCTGTCAAGTGCAATTCATTATACGCCAGTGCATAAATACAACACGTGCCAGGCTGCACACATTGGCATCACGCGCCTGCGTGCTTCGCCAGCCGTAGGACGTGCGGTTTGTCCAGCAAACCTACACGCAACGGATTCGAAAGTGGGTGAAGGATAATATTAAGAATAAAAACTCAATGTCAGCAGGGCCGGACGCGAGACGTCCGTTGCACACTCTGGGGGTGCGATTGAGGCAGCCGCTCTGACTGGCGGCTCAATCTGTGCACATTGTTGCCACTATATAACGAGGTTCCTGTCTGTGCCCAAGTGAGTGGACAAGCAGGAAGATGTTGGGAGCGGTGAACATTCAAAGTGTCTGTGTGTGCTTCCGCTAAATATGTTTCGGAGAAACTAGAGATCGTACTGCATGAACCTAGATTTCGTAGATTGGTCTCTGACATGCAGTAAAGAAGGGAAGTCCAAATTGTCGGTCATTTTGTCTGTCTTTATCAGGAGCTTGCCAAGCAGATCAGAACAGTGCGTTGCTCGCGCTAGAATCGTCTTCGGTGGGTGGGTGCTGCTGCTGACCACACCACGCTTCCATATTCCATATTCCATATTCCATATTCCATATTCCATGACAGGGCGCACTTGTGCACTGAGTGGGCGACAGTCACGTCACGCGGACAGGAGGGGAGTTGCATGCCGCAAATGATTAGCCATAGCGTGCACCCAGCTTTGAAGACTATTGCGTCACTGTCACTGACACAAGAGAGTCGGGCGTCATTCTTGACGCTCGGGTCGAGTGCATTCTTGCCTCTTTCCAGCAGAACGCCGCCCAGTGTGAGATCATGGAAGGTGGGGAGCATCCGCCGAGTGGAGGACGTCACGCCACACTTGATAGGATTTGGTTGGAGACGGCAGGCTCGAGGCCGGAGAGCGAGGCGGTCACGGAGTCATGGCGCAGCGCCTGAGAATCGCCTGTCCGGCCGATCCGATGTGGCAATCAGCGGACAGTGCGCGGCTGATGCTGATGCGTTCAGGAAGAAGAAGAGGAAACTTGTGCTGTTTCGCGACGCATTCGACTGCTGGGTCATGCGGCGTCTACAGCCTCTCACGCCGATTGGTCATGGGAGGCCTCGGCAATCCATGCCGGATGTGTTATTCGAGTCTACGGGCTTCCGATCAAGAGTCCAGCGCCCTATCGGCTGAGCTACTGCGAACGGTGGTGCCCTTAGGAATGTCATAGTGAGCAAATGCACAGTAAAGACAGTAAATATTTGTGCTCTCCTTCGGTGCACACAATAGTGCTAGAACTCAAGGTGACTGCTGCTTTTCAGGGCCACACGTTGATACATGCTCAACAAATTGGATTGAATAAGACAAACGGCATCTACATTGCACGTGTGTTCTATTTCGTGGAACCGTAGCTTATGATTCTCTGATGTTAAAGTTAATAAGCAATCAGTGTATTTTGCGCCCATGTGTACACTTCCGGTAATGGTGTCCCAACCGTGCTTCCAAGTAAAGACCAGTCTGGTAACACATAAACTTTTTTTTTCAAATAAAATCCTCACACCCGTCTCCGGTGGACTCTATGTTTCCCTTAATCCCAAAACTAAACTTGTGGGATGTGGGAATAAAGATGTGGGAAAAGGTATACCAAATTGTGGCGAACTGCAGCGCCCTGTATATTTCAATTTCCGCGAGAAAAAAAAACTTAGAGGCGGAAAAAGACCCCCGAGACGGCGCAGTATAGAAGTGCATGCTGGTTCCCGGAAACAGCAGATAGGCAGCATTCACATGGACAATGTCAAGCAACTTTTGTGAGGAACTTTGAGCACGAGGATAGCAGGGAAGCTGGCAAGTAGTTACTAGGTCGCTTTCGAACTGTAAGAGCAGGCGGATCTGGAGTATTTCCCAGTTTTCACACCTTTTTATCCATGGAGCAGCATCTATCAGAAATTCGGAAGTTTGCATGCCAGAATTGTGAACCATGTAACAAGAGATACATTGGCACTTCTCACGATGTTGGTTATATTTCGAAATCTCAGAACACAAATCAGAAAACCTTAAAAGCTGCATGGACATGTATGCGACTCTGGGGTGCACATCAGATATGATATATCTGAAATTGTAATATAAAGGTAGGACTCGCTAACACCAAATCTCACATTCACTGATTTTTCTGCTTCTGTCATACCAGATCAAATCATCTTCGTAGCCTATCACATAAGTTCACTTTTCATCACCAGACAGACCAAGATGTAGTAGTTGTTTTTGGTCTGCACCAAGCTATTAAAATTTGCAGCTGCAACAAGCAACTACATTGTGCCTGTTTTTATCGGTTTGTTGTGCACAGCAGCACAATCATGAACAAAACAAATTCAAATTCAACTCCAATCAAGGATATGTTTTGCACGACAGAGTTTGTAGTCATTATTCTGTTGTTTTATTGGACGTTTTACATCAACCTTGATTTCAATTTGTGATTGGTGTTACCTGACGTGACTAATTACCTATGACCTAGAGACCATCAAATGAGATGTCAATAGGTTGATAACCAAAGATAAGTTATAATGTATCAAAATGATAAGTGCCATTGAACGCACCAGTCACAAGCTAATCGCTGATTGGTGACTCGTGATTTCAGCAGAGTTAGGGGCGAGGTGGTTTGACCACTGGTCATTCAGCAAAATAAGCACATGCACGTATTCATTTAAGCACACTTTGTCTCCTTGACTGAATTCAATCCGATCACCACGCATTTATTTATGCATGCTCCTCTTTCTTTACAACAAATTGTTCGAGTTATTGTTCGGGCGCTTTGGCATAATCAGAGTCAGTGCTCAGCGCAAGCTTGTTGCATTGACCCTGTAAACCCACCTCTCGATCGCAAAATTTCAGTTATATAGCACAGTTTCGACCAAAATGTTAGCGTACCAACATAGTCGGGCACAACCACCTGGTGCCCGTCTCCTCGACCTCGCCTGGCCAGTCGCCAACTGGCCATCCCAACCGGGGAGGGGGAGGCGAGCGCATAAAGCGTTAATAGAGGCGAGCGTTAATAGCGAGCGCATAAAGCGAGATGAAGGGTGGGGCTGACACCACCATCGCGTCATGGGATGACGTTGATCTTCCTGCTGTGAGACGCATTTTACCACTTCATGTGGCAGGAACGACACCGCCCACCCCCTCCCTCCTCCACGGGGTAATACAGATCCCCCACCCCACTAGCCCATGGTGTGAAACGCATCTCACCACTCCGTGTAATGGAACTGACACCTCCCCCTATGAAATAGGATTGACCCCTCCCTCGCGGAAATGAAGCTGATCCCCCTCACCGTCCCAAGTGGTGAGACTGACGCCGTTATCCCATAATGCGAGACTGACACACCATCACCACACCATGTAGTTCAGCTGACCCCCGCCACCACATGGGACAGAATTTACCCCAGCCCACCACCCACTGCATGAAGTGAGATTGCTCCTATCTCACCAGCCCTGTTGGGTGGGCTGATTTCCACCGCCGCACCAGGTGAGACAGACCCGGCATCACCGCACGGGGTGGAGCCGACCCACCGTTAGGCGGGCGGCCGTCTGCGGCAGATGGGAGGCGGCTTCGGAGCAGCAGGCCGACGGTGCGCCAGCTGGGAGACTGGGTGGTGGCCGGCACCGTCTGCATAATCCATAAGGAAATCTCCCGGCGCGGCGCACTCCTCCCAAATGGCTCATTCATTAGTGTGCCGAGGTCTGCGGACGGCAGGTGAAGGGAGAGCCGACCCTGTCCGGCAGGTCAGACGTCCGTCGTCCCGAGGTCCGAGGACGGTAGGTGAATGGAGAGCCGTCCAGTGGACCCCGTCCGGCAGGTCAGACGTCCGTCGTCCCGAGGTCCGGGGCCCGTCGGCGGTGACGGGGGCTGTGACCGTCGGCAGGTCGGTGTCGCCCGCGGTTGGGGCCGTCAGTGGACCCGTCCGGCAGGTCAGAGTCCGTCGTCCGAGGTGGGACGCCAGGTCAGATGTCTGTCGTCTGAGGTCTGCGGACGGCAGGTGAATGGAGAGCCGTCCAGTGGACCCCGTCCGGCAGGTCAGACGTCCGGCGTCTGAGGTCTGCGGACGGCAGGTGAATGGAGAGCCGTCCAGTGGACCCCGTCCGGCAGGTCAGACGTCCGTCGTCCCGAGGTCTGCGGACGGCAGGTGAATGGAAGCCGTCCGGTGGACCCCGTCCGTCAGGTCAGATGTCCGTCGTCCCGAGGTCCGAGGACGGTAGGTGAATGGAGAGCCGTCCAGTGGACCCCGTCCGGCAGGTCAGACGTCCGTCGTCCCGAGGTCCGAGGACGGCAGGTGAATGGAGAGCCGTCCAGTGGACCCCGTCCGGCAGGTCAGACGTCCGTCGTCCCGAGGTCCGAGGACGGCAGGTCAGATGTCTGTCGTCCTGAGGTCTGCGGACGGCAGGTGAATGGAGAGCCGTCCAGTGGACCCCGTCTGGCAGGTCAGACGTCCGTCGTCCCGAGGTCTGCGGACGGCAGGTGAATGGAGAGCCGTCCAGTGGACCCCGTCCGGCAGGTCAGACGTCCGTCGTCTGGTTGGATGACCCGACATTGATTATCCTCAATTTGTCTGGAGCATACCAAATTATGTGTGTCTTTACCGCGCCTCGGTTACGCATGCATTCGCCTCAGGTTAAAAGAGCATTTCAATATATTGCTCCAGGAAGAAAGTAATGATCTTAAAATACCAGAACCTACCATGAAATTCGCACAGATTTTCTTGGTAGGTTAAAATGCATTTCGTACAAACTTTGATGCCTAAAATTAAAACACCCCAAGGCCAAGCAGTGTTGAGTAGTTCAACCACAACGTGAAAATGGCTATCACAGCAAGCGAAACCGCTAGCCATCATAACTACAGCAATGCTATGCACTATGTCTCTTTAGCACACAAATTTAATTTGTCCTGGTACGGCCTTAACCATAATCATCTCACCAGGTGTGATTGTCATCTGATGGTCATAGAGAGGTCGCCTCCATTTACCTCTGGGGACGTCGAGCTCTTGTACATTGAAGATCGGGCAGCTAAACTGGTCGCTAGCTGCTTGTGCTTGTATGCTTATTTCGATATCAGCAGCATTATTGTTGAAAAGGGCGTCGAAACTATCATGCAAATGCTAAATACTTGCCGTTGCTCATGCATGCTTACCGTTATTCAATAATTGCTCGCGCTATCTTCCCGCTGGGCCTGTTAAACATTGGAGAAAATTTCCGCCGTGAACGCGGATACTGTGGCCCAAGGTATGAACATAGGCGAACATGGCAACGACGGCTGCCCTTCACACGGCCCAGGCCGGCTGTACGGGCGGCGCTGTCGGCTGGTGTTGTCTGGTGGACGCGGCACGCACAGGCCGGCTGTACGGGCGGCGCTGTCGGCTGGTGTTGTCTGGTGGACGCGGCACGCACAGGCCGGCTGTACGGGCGGCGCTGTCGGCTGGTGTTGTCTGGTGGACGCGGCACGCACAGGCCGGCTGTACGGGCGGCGCTGTCGGCTGGTGTTGTCTGGTGGACGCGGCACGCACAGGCCGGCTGTACGGGCGGCGCTGTCGGCTGGTGTTGTCTGGTGGACGCGGCACGCACAGGCCGGCTGTACGGGCGGCGCTGTCGGCTGGTGTTGTCTGGTGGACGCGGCACGCACAGGCCGGCTGTACGGGCGGCGCTGTCGGCTGGTGTTGTCGGGGAGTTTGTTGGTGTTGTCTGGTGGACGCGGACGCACAGGCCGGCTGTACGGGCGGCGCTGTCGGCTGGTGTTGTCTGGTGGACGCGGCACCAGGCCGGCTAGGGCCCTTTCGCTGGTGGTGGGGCGTGTCGGCTGTTTGACAGGCCGGCTGTACGGGCGGCGCTGTCGGCTGGTGTTGTCTGGTGGACGCGGCACGCACAGGCCGGCTGTACGGGCGGCGCTGTCGGCTGGTGTTGTCTGGTGGACGCGGCACGCACAGGCCGGCTGTACGGGCGGCGCTGTCGGCTGGTGTTGTCTGGTGGACGCGGCACGCACAGGCCGGCTGTACGGGCGGCGCTGTCGGCTGGTGTTGTCTGGTGGACGCGGCACGCACAGGCCGGCTGTACGGGCGGCGCTGTCGGCTGGTGTTGTCTGGTGGACGCGGCACGCACAGGCCGGCTGTACGGGCGGCGCTGTCGGCTGGTGTTGGCTGGTGGACGCGGCACGCACAGGCCGGCTGTACGGGCGGCGCTGTCGGCTGGTGTTGTCTGGTGGACGCGGCACGCACAGGCCGGCTGTACGGGCGGCGCTGTCGGCTGGTGTTGTCTGGTGGACGCGGCACGCACAGGCCGGCTGTACGGGCGGCGCTGTCGGCTGGTGTTGGCTGGTGGACGCGGCACGTTCGTGCCGGCGCGGACACACGGCTGACCATGCGTACTGGCGTCTGTACGCCGCTTCCGGTGCGCCAGTAGGTCGCCGCACGCCCCCGGACCGAGCTGACCCGGCGCGCGGGTGGAGTACCACTCGCGCGCTCGAGTGAAAGGCGACCTTCACGTCGCGGCGCGCCACTAATGCTCCGCTGGAATGGCGCCTCCTCGTGCTCGGCCCCAGCCTCCGACGCCCTCTCAGATCAGCTGAGTGGAACGGCGCCTTGTTACTCTCGGCCTCAGCCTCAACCCCTGCATCTCAGATCAGTCGAGCACCGTCTGCATGCGTTAAATGAGTCGCCAGGTGTCTACTGTCTGGCATTTCTTCCTTGCATCTCAGATAATGTAGTGCAGTGCGCTCAGACGTGTGATATGTAACTTAGTGTGTAGCGCCCAGACACGAGTTGTGTGGTGTAGTGTGCAGCGCCCGGGTGGTATGCAGTGTATAGTGCAGACATATGTTGTGTGGTGTAGTGCGGTGAGCCCGGATAGTATGTAATGAATAGCGCCCAGACGTGTGCTGTGTGGTATAGTGTGCAGCGCCCGGGTGGTATGGAGTTTGTAGTGCACAGACATGTGTTTGGTGGTGTATAATGCGACGCGCCCAGGGTAGTATGTAATGGATAGCGCCCAGACGTGTACTGTGTGGTGTAGTGTGTAGCGCCCAGACGTTTGACGAACAGTGCATTGCTGTGTGTCGTGTTATCAGTCCACTTCCACTGGGCACACAATGCACCTCACGCGGTGTCAATTCCATGTATTCTTCCACGTCCCATACAGGGGCGGGACCCGGACATCGTGAAAGGGGAAAGCCAACTGAAATCAGGTAGAGTCAGGGAGAACCCCACGGAGGAGAGCAGAAGAGAGCCGGAAAACCTCTACAGAGTTTCTCACAATTGACACAGGGTTCTTACAGGCCTCGTTGGTGGCCCGTGAATCTGCTCCTTTATGCGTGAAAGGAGCCTGGAATATCCCAGAAATGGTCCCTGTGATGACCTCAATAGTTCTTCCCAGACGCAAAATAGTATCTTCACCGACTTCGAAAGTGTTCTCACAGAACTCGTAAGAACCCCCCAAGGCCTCAAAGTACCCTTCGATAACTTAATTACGAGCTAGAGCACATACATGAGCTTGTTAATCGTAAATGTCACTCGGACAAACCTGTTATCAGCATAATGTATTCTCTCTGCTTGAGCCTTTAATGTACATTATTTTCCAGATAAAAAGGTTTTCCTGTTAACGTAGCTCTCCCCAAAAACGAGCGAAGGCGTCACCGGGGCGAGTATTCTACAGTGGATATACTGATATATATATATATATATATATATATATATATATATATATATATATATATATATATATATATATATATATATATATTGTGTGTGTGTGTGTGTGTGTGTGTGTGTGTGTGTGTAATATACTTTATATAATATTATCTAATGGAAATACTACAAACGTTCCTCGCAGGGATCTGAACCGACCGCCACTCCTCTGACACATTAATACAGCTTTAGCTACAGCGTTTCAAGTTGGAATTAATTCACTGAGGTTTGAAGTTTGTCGTTTGATTTTGATGTTGTCGCAGTGGTGTCGAAATATTTTATGTCAAATTTACACATAATTTGTTCAGCGAAAATAGTTTTATTTTTTAGTTCAAAGGAAAACATCACACGGTTTCGAATGCTGGCCATGCACCAGCTGCATGCCGTGATGCCATGTCATGTGACCTGCACTCCTCGAAGCCGGCCGGAAAGTGTCAGTCTGAGGGAGGGATCCGCGCAGAGCCATTGTATGCGGCGCAAACTAGGCTGGAAGGCCGCTAAACGAAAATGAATGTGGTAAAGCGCAGCACCGTTGTTAGACAGTTCAGCATAGCACATTTCAACCTGATGCGGTGGTGCTTTGTTGCTTTAGAGCGCGCCGACTACTGAATCATTTTGCAATGAATTTCAGCTTGTTAGTGGGTAAGTGAGTGATAGTGAATAAAGAGGTGTGTCGGACCATAAAGTCCATTTGTGCCGCCTGTATAGCTCGTGCATTTTGCAAGCAAAGGCCGTGCAAGTGTATACTTAGGCTAAGGGGATAATTATACTAAATTGTATGTATGTGTGTTTGCGCGCTCAAGGTCCTGAATGAAGTGTATGCGAAGACCAGACCCCCTCCCCAGTCCTCAAGCGTCCTTGATGAAGGTTAGAGCGCAGTGTAATATATTGTTGTGGCGCAGAAGATGCCCGAAGAAGTGTGCTCGTTTTGTCACGGTGCCAATACATGACCAGCTATTCTTGACAAGCGATGAACTAACTTCAAAGTGTGAGCGGGAGGACAAACGTAACGCGAACGTAACGATTGTGTACACACGCACAAAGTATCTCGCGCCGGCCTCCAGGTGTAGCTAACATGCAATCAACGGGGGGATGATGCATAGCCTGCCCACTCTGAATCACGTGCAGGAGAGCCGTGACGGGGTCATGCCCCCTGTGCCGCTATCTCGATCGATCCTAGAAACGTCATGAGTGCATCTGGAATGGAAAGCTCCCTGAGGTCCGGTGATTGATGCTTCCGAGATGGCAGTCGCGTCACTGCACCTCGTCGGGTGATGAGAGTCCTGTGTGTTCGCCGCATGTGTGCTTGGGTGCGCCGTTGTGTAAGCCCATTGCCAGTCGTCTGGGGAGAGTTGTGGTGGCAACACCAACATAGTCACAGCTGACAATTGTGGTGGAGCGGACAGTCGCCTTGTAGGCATGAAAATGTGTAGATAGGTTTGGTGCGATATACAAGGAAGCTACCAACTTATATGTAAACAAGTTACGAGTTTGAGACAGCCCTGCCGATTCGTTCCCGTGGTATTTTTGGTCGCAGTATTCTGTGGCACCCCTTCACCAGCTTTGTAAACTGGTGTCTAATAATTGCACCTCAGTTCCATATCCAGGGCAATCCGCTTCACTAAATCACTTTGCAATTCACAACGGCATGCTTATCAGCTTACCAAACGGTTGAGCGGACTTAATGCACCATGCACTCCAACTAAATTCGGCATTGAACCATCTTATAAGTGCATAGCCAACCTGAGGGCTGACACACCGAAATGCGTTCTAGCGCCACTCGATGCAGAAAGGTTATTTACTGGCATCCCAGCTCAAGGAACCACCAGCATTATCGTTGATAATGTGCGCAACCACGCCACTCTACCACGATCAACCTGCCCAAACCACCCCTGGACCAAATGTACCACCGGATCTCTGCTTTCTGACCACCCCTGGAGTGCATGTACCACCCCTGGAATACATGTGCTACCCCTAGAATACATGTATAACCGAAGCTCCGCTGTCCGGCCACCCCAGGAGTACATGTAACCCCCGAGTCATGTACCACCCCTGAGTACATGAACTCCGCTGTCCGGCCACCCCAGGAGTACATGTACCACCGAAGCTCCGCTGTCTGGTCACCCCAGGAGTACATGTACCACCCCAGGAGTACATGTACCATCGAAGCTCCGCTGTCCGGCCACCCCTGGAGTACATGTACCACCCCTGGAGTACATACAACACCGAAGCTCCGCTGTCCGGCTTTGACGTCACGGCATCCGACTGATTCACAATCGGGCCACATTTTGGGCTGCTATTTGCTAGATCAAGTAACTGACGCGCCCATGCATCTAGCCAGAGGATGAATTGTTATTAGTCGCTCATCGACGACATGGGACGAGAGGCTCGTAGAGTGTTACAAAAGGATGCTGCAGACCGGAGGTGAAGGAACGCTGGTTGCATTAGGAGGAGCATTCTGGTGATGTTTTGGCAAAATAGGAGTTGAGCGATTATTTTCGCACGATAGGGAAAGTCTACGTTTATAGTTTTGTCTTGGTATCTCGATTACATCTGGACTGGATCCACCCGGAATCTTTCTTGTCAAGTGGTGGTCTGATAGAAGTGTGCCAGACCGAAATAGTCGGCAGGAGCATGAACCTCAGAATCGCAGGGCATCTTGGTTGAAGTGTTGGCTTCTTGTTTAACTAGGATACAGGGTATTCTCTCCGAACAATTTCCATGGAACTTAATTATCAACTGGTTCATCCAAACGCGAAGCTTGTGTGGGCGCTTTGACACATCATTTGTGCCACATCATTTGTGACAGTGACACATCATTTTTTATTCGCGATTTGCGCTCATTGGTGGCTAGTGAGATTCTTTTCCTGTTCACAAACAATTGTGGTATAATTACTCCTTTCACGTCAGCTTTAATTATGCACATGACTACCACGAGCATGCTGCATATACGTGTTCACCCAGATTCCATCCATCATATATAATCTAGAGACAATTACAAAACAACGGCTACACCAACCGGACGGCTGGTGCAGGCATCCTAGCGGCCGGTGCTGCCGTACTAGCGGTTGGTGCAGCCATCCTAGCGTCTGGTGCAGCCGTCCTAACAGCTGATGCAGCCGTCCTAGCGGCCGGTGCAGCCGTCCTAGCGGTCGGTGCAGCCGTCCTAGCGTCTGGTGCAGCCCTCCTGGCGTCTGATGCAGTTGTCCTAGCGTGTCAGCCGTCAGCGCGGTCGGTGCAGCCGTCCTAGCGGTCGGTGCAGCCGTCCTAGCGTCTGGTGCAGTTGTCCTAGCGGCTGGTGCATCCGCCGGAGCTGCTGGTGTTGCCATCAGCGTCACAGCTCCATTGTGTTTTTGTTGCCTGCCGAGGTGAGATGTTGTTAGCGGCAGGGCTGGGAGACGGCCGGGTCCCGGTCGGCTCCAGTGGCCCACCTTTTTATGCCGGCTGTGGACGACATAAGAAGGCCACTGACCACGTCGCGCCGAAACGATGGCGTTTATGAGATTTGTGCGACGCGCGCACGCGACATACCTGGCGAGTGGATAGAGTGGGCTGGGGTGTCGGGCGCCGCACCCACAGCGACACCGGGCGAGATGAGCTGTCGGGCGCCGCACCCACAGCGACACCGGGTGGGCTGGGGTGTCGGGCGCCGCACCCACAGCGACACCGGGCGAGATGAGCTGTCGGGCGCCGCACCCACAGTAATATTGGGTGGACTGGGGTGTCAGGCGTTGCACCCCACGGTGGCACCGAGAGATATCAGTGACTGTGCTGCTGCCGTGAGAGCGACCAGTGAGACAGGTCACTGACATCCCTTTGACAATTAACATTCCACTAGTTTTGTTTTTACGTTTGCAGCTGCACGCCGCGAAATATCCTTGCCCCGTCCCCGCCATTCGTTGTAGGCTTGTAGGCTTGTCCGTGTGCCCCGGCGAAGTTGTGGCGGCGAGTCTGGACGGCAGAGTGGTGCGCTTGCGCGCGTCCCAGCGGTCCACAGCATGCCGATACCCGGTCCGCAGCCTCGGAAAACGTCCCGACACAGCTCGACGACAGTGCTCGGATCTAGTGCCCAAAGATACAGATCGGGGTACAGCTGTCCGTAGGCCGTGTCCCAAGATCTGAAGCAGGCAGCGTGCGTGGACAGGTGGAGGAGGTAAATGTTCGTCGCAACAGAGCCCGTGTGCGAGATTAGTGTCGGATGCCAGTGTCAGATGTCAGTGCCAGTTACTTAACCCTGGCTCGTGCACGACATCTTGTCACCTTCTGGAGTGCACGGGGGAGGGGGAGTGCAATTAACTGGCGTTTCATAGCAGAGAGTGCTAGCGATGTGAAACAAAAACAAACAGCATATTGCAGGTGATGTGATCTTGCGAATGATACACAGTGGTGTATCATTGAAGCGTTCCGTGCTATTCAGTGATCTCTTTCTACACTCCCAAACTCCTGCTCTTGGCTGCTCTGCTGTACTCCGACACTTCTGAATCGTCGTCGACATATACCATTCGACTTTTCCAAAAATATATTATTTTGGTTCTACTGAGCATAAGGTCAATACCATGGGGGACGAATAGTCTAGGAGTAAGTTGCCCATCTCACGATCGAAAGATTGCTGGTTCGAGTCTCATCTGTCGCTACTCTTCGCCCGCAGCCAATCAGCGTGAGAGATTGGCGACGCTGCATGACTGAACGGTCGACGTGTCGTAAAACCAACAACCACCAAGGTAACTGATCGACGAGAAAAAAAACCAACAGGTCTTGCCAAGAGAGTGACGTTAATTGTGCTCTGTACCACGAGAGAGGTGTGTGGTGGCACGCCTCGCATTATGCTCCGAGACCTGACATCTGGCGAGTGACCCGGCATTTACGAGATGGTTGTGTAGTGGCACACACCTCGTTATACCCCGCGGCGCGACACCTCGCGGGTGACCCGGCATTTGCTTCCACCAGTTGCTGCGGAATGCCGCTATCGTCCATCCACAACCACTCCACCGAAAGCGGTAGCAGAGGTACCCGATTCGGAGCAGATTCCGTTGAGGAGCGCGCTAACCATTCCTACCACCTTGTTGACGCCAATGTACATAAACACGTCCAACACTAAAATGAAGACCCCGGTGGATACCAAATGAAATGAAATGGTACTGGATTAAAGGAAGCATATATTGCATAGGTATGCAATGCCTAGAGCAGGTTGGCTCGAATGCTCCCCTCGAATACCCTCTTCGAACACCCACATACGCATATCCAGCCATCAGTGTTGCCAGACGCACTCAGACGACTCAGACATACACCGTTGGACTGTGAGTGATGCCAGATGTGACCCAGTCAAGCTTGTATCCTCGAAATGAGAGTGCCGCTAGACGGGAGAGTAGGCGAGCCGCCGCTCTTGTTTGGTACTTGGTATATTTGGGTTGCAAAGGGGCCGCCCCCGCCCCTCCCCGTCCTTGGCTGCGCTTCTAGTCGTGGGCCATCCTGCTGTCTATCGCGGTGGGCCGTGGGCTACTTTGTCCCTGTCTGTCCCTGTCTCCTGCCGCATTGGGTCGTGAGCCGCCCTGTCTCCTGTCGCAGTGGGCCGTGGGCCGCCCTGTCTCCTGTCACAGTGGGCCGTGGGCCACCCTGTCTCCTTCCTCAGTGGTTCGTGGGCCACCCTGTCTCCTGTCGCGGTGGGCCGTGGGCCACCCTGCCTCTGATCGGGACGCATCATTAATCACACCAACACGGCGGCCGACGTGCGGGCTTTATAAGGGCGCGCCGATCGGATGATATTATGGCCGGGACGGGCTTTTATCTGCTGCCGGGCTGACCGCGCGCCGCTGGAAGGCTATCTGCGCCATCGGCTGTACGACAGCGACGCGCCGTGTTAACAATGCCGCTGGAAAGGCGGCCGGGATCGCGCCACAATGGCCCCGGCGACAGCACGCGCCCGCCGAGACAGCCTTTTAAGATAGAGCCGTGTCGGCGGCGACCGCCGCTGAGCCTTTTAATGATCGAGACATGGACATTTCCGGGTAAAAAGCGGCCGAATTGGCGCCGGGACGAACCATTTTGGGCGGCGATAGGCACGCCGTCCGGAATAGGGGTGGACGCAAAACAGCGCTGGCGGAAGGGTCGACGAACGGATCGGTAGATGTCCGAGATAGTGGGCTTTGGAAGTGTCAGCAAGGGAAGACTGGCGTTCACGGATAACCGGCTGCGCAGATGGCGAACGAAAATGGTCCATCCACGGCTCAACAAACCATATGGAATGGAACGGACGGTTAATCTGCCACGAAGCCACAAGTCAATGGGTAGGAACTTATCTTCCCTTCCCCGACCCCACACTAGCTTTAAGTGGCTGTAGAGGCGTCGAGGAAAGTAATGGGCTCGTTGGTGTTAGTGGTGTGTTCAGTAGTGAATTTATGCTTCCATATGTGCTGTTGAGATGCTAAGTAGATGAACAATCCATACATGGGCATAATCTATGCATATGCAATCGTGGAGGAACATCTAGATTCCTGGTTATTTCTTGCGACCAATGACATCTCGCGAAGTCAATAGGGCTAGCGCAACTAAGCAGGTCATACTTGAGCGTCACGCTCTGCGGCTTCCCATGACAACTCTTCGGAGTCATCACATTGGCAGCCGGGTGGTGTCTTAATTCCATTCTTGGTATTTCAGATATCTGTCGGCCGACATCTAGCAGTCCCAGTCGCGTGTTCCCTCAAGTGTGGATTGTTTTTTTTTGTTTGTAACATTTACTGGCGCTAATATGTGTTACATGATTTTTTCTCGGATATTTGCACTCATGGGCTGTATCCGACATGCAATATTTTAAGAAACATGCAGTTCAAAGCATTGCGAGGAACACCATTGGAATCACTGTAATACAAGAGAAATGCACATGCTTCACATCCCGCAAGAACAATCCAACTGGATCCATGCTAGGACTAGTCCACCAGTCTCTGGTGTATTTTACCGTATTCCGGCTACTGGTGACATCTGTATTGCCGTCTCCCATCGTAGCTACGGGACAACTAGAGAGATTCAAATGATATAAAGTGCACTGGATAGTTCAACAAAACAGTGTATGGTTGCACAAATACGTGGCTTAACCAAGGTCGCTGAACATCATCAGGGACGATGCTTAGTAACGCACTGAGTAAAGGATATATGGAAAGGTAGCAATTGATCACTTCGCCGTCGTAAGTGCACCCACGCACTTTCGAAGCAGGAGACAAACACGCATTCAAAGCATTGCAAATATTTGCATGCAATGCATTACATGCATTTAACACGCGCCCTGGAGGGGGGCGAAATTCGCCCGCCCCTCCTGTTTTTCGTAGATTTTACCAGCCGATATATGTCATTGTTTGTGTACCTGCCTAGAAATGAACGGCACGCTGTTTAAAGTAAGAAAAACGAAAATCGACCGAACATTTTTCGAGTTAGGGGTCGGTAAACTCAAAACATTTTCTCAGCGTTAGACCACAAATATCGGCGCTGATGCGCTTCCCGTATATCAGCAAAAAGGAAGTGTTCTTGGCAACACTAGCGACTTGTTTGATGTATATTGTTATGCTACCTTATTCCAAAGTCATGTCAGGTCACCGAGGTCAAGTCAGGTCAAGTTCATAACAGGTTAACACATGCCCTGGAGGGATGGATGGCGAAATCAGCCCACCCCTCCGATTTTTCGTACACAACTCCATATTGTACTGGCCGATATGCGCCATTTTTTCCGTACTTGCTTAGAAATGACAGGCGCATTGTTTAAATCAAGACAAATTAAAATCGGCCGAAACGTTTTTAAGTTATTGGCCGCTAAAGTGTTTTTATAAAATTGCAGCGCCAGACCACAAAAATCTGCGCTGATGCGCTTCCCGTATATTGGAAAAAGGGAAGTGTTCTTGACAGCACTAGCGGCTTGTTTGATGCATATTGTTATGCTATATCATTTAAAAGTCATGGTAGGTCGCCGAGGTCATCATGACAGGCTAATGGAACCAAGCATGGTCAACTGGAATGTTGTCATAAATGGAAATGACTGTCATGCGATTGACGTCACTTTGCATGTTACTCCCTACACATCCTACTGTTTGTCATTGTGTGCTTAAGTTTTTCTATACTTTATTCATGTATTTCACTCCTTTCTTTGCGAAGCCGATTGTGCCGAGCCGCCCAACGGAGCAGTCAGGTGGGCAGCCCGGTTCCGGTAACTGGAGCAGGTAATGACCTGATAAAGTGCTCCTATATAGGTGACCTGAGGTCAAATGGCGGATCTGGCACATGCATTACATCATTAGTAATGTCACGAACATCATTAATGCCAATCTTGGAACATTTAAACACAATCACATCGATCCATACCAATGACAAGCCAAACCTCGCAAAAGCAGAACATTTTGCTATCTTGACCTCATTTGACCTTGAAGATATTGACCTAGGGTCACGAAATTTGCACACTATAGAGTTCACTATTGTGCCCATCCACCCTGCGAATTTTAATACTCTAGCCTTAATGCGAGCCGAGATCTTAGGGGGAGGATTCCGCCCCCCCCCCCTCCAGTGCGCGAAATTTTCAGAGACCCTCCAGGGCGCGTGTTAACCTATCACGGTCTGCAATCAGGTCATTGGTGGATCAGATTGATCTTGAACCTTTAGAAACATGACATAAACCTATATGAAAACTTATAGATATGTGTCCAAAGTCACCTGCATTCATTCATTTTTACTTATCAGTCGTACCAATAATGGACAAGTGCGCGCGACTGCAAATGGCTTGATGTCGTCATGTTGACATTACTTAAGCTGATTCATTCGACATATTGAGCTAATTAATTTATACAACATAGTCTAGCTCATTAATTGGGGGTACCCAAGGTTTGGACTCTCCAACGGCAACAGTTCCGTTGATATTGAAGAAAGCCAAAGAAGAAAAAGGTCTCTTTTTCTCACCTGAGTTACTACATGTTGGTGACTTTGCACTATTTGCAAACCAATATTGACTGTTATGACGTAGCGTTATTTGTTAGGTTCAACATTTTTGGCTGGCTTTCTGAAGGTTATGTTGGACTTACAGAATTTGGTCCATCCTTCGGATCAAAATACGTCATCCTACAAGTAGGTACCGTAACATGTAACCAAATATTAGTACGGTTTTGGACACGTTTTGAATTGTTTTATCCATCCGACTTGCTTCGCAGATGTTCATCCACCGTAGTTCAATCGTACAGAATGGCAATCAGACGGCAGTTGCCGATTAACAATGAAGTCGAGAACGTCTTGGAGGGATGCGTGTCGCACACTTGATCATCAGCACACTAATGCTGCAAGGGTTGGTGCATATCCATTGGAGAATCCTTTCCTTTCTGAGTGCCTTTCCCGTTCAAGACCTCACGCGTGAGCTGATGTCGAAAACAAAGAATGGTGAAACGTGTGTAAAGGCACTTGCGAAGCGTTGCAGACACATGTCCATTAAACGCCGAGATTTAATCAACAAATGCGTCGAAAATTTTGAAGCTAATGGAGGGGCTTAGTCTTTGTCCATGATTCCGAACTCCAGATGGGCTCCCCTTTTGATAATGTTTTGTGCTCACTACCAGGAAGAATGTTTTGTCACTGCTCGTTTTAGTGCATTTGATCTGAACCAGAACCAGGCCCGGAAAATGACCCGGAAGGTCGCTGGTGAAAAGAGTGAGGAAGGTTGGGATGCTTAATGATCCCTGGAGAACGCCATGTGTGCCGGGAAGGATGAGATTCTCTCCGTGTCACCTATCTTTGGTCGGACAAATAGCTGGCGAATCACTCCGCGAGTACCCCATGCCATGCCAGCTTGTTGAGAAGAAGGAGAAGGAGGAGCCCTATCGAACGCATTGCTCAAGTCGTCAAAGTGATGGAGATGCGATCAGCATCAGTAGTTCTCATAACAATTCGCCGGGGCTGAACAAGGCGACCTCAGCTCCATGGCATTTCCAGTAAACGTACTGCCGGCGGGAGAGAGCACAGTTAGTCGTAAGTTGTTCAAGGAGTTTGATACGTACAATATTGGTCAATAATTTCAGGGAAAATCCAGAGCAATGAAATGAGCCTAGGGTCATCAGCATATGAGTGATCACCGAACTTCCAGATAGAAGCAATGTTAGCAGTTTCCCATGGAATCAAGCGGCAGGAGCAGCTTGCAGCAGAGTGGCGTCCTCTCGACGACTTTGCTGGCTAAGTCGGAATCATTGTCCAGTCAGCGACAATCGGGGCGCCGGAAGCGAACGGTCCTCTTCTGGCAGCGTCGGTTTGCCGCGCCATTCCAAATGGTCATGAAGACCTCCGGTCTGTCGTCAAGCGCTGCCGCGTCGTACATGGACCGCAGTCCACCAGCAGCCACACCAGACAGACCGAGTCCCAGTGGGCGCGGTGCCAGCCACGCCAAGCGCGGGCCTCATCTCGACCCACCGGCGTAGCGTCGCGAGAGCGGCGCGCGCGGCGGCGGCGACTGGTGACTGCCGGGCGCCTGCCCCAGCACTTCTGGACGACAGGCAGAGGCGCGCGGATGTTGGCTGTGACGTGATCAATGGCGGACGCAGTCGACACTCGGGGTGAGCGATGCTCTTCACCAGCTGCTTTCGTCCCCGGTCGTTTGTTATGTCAGGAAGTGGCGCCACGTCGAGACTGCGGCAGCGGTGGGTGGCCACTCGAGGTGAATGTGTTGTCGAGCATGCAGAATGACTCTGCCCGCAGGACTACACTGAATGCAAGGCCGCTCGTGGCTTGACGACAGACGTCGAAAGCGATGCACCTGGCGATCGGTGCTGTGCGTCGGTGATGGACACGGACACTGATTCTTGCTTCAGCAGCGCACCTCTACCGCTAGCGATGAGCACGAGCGACCGGCGAGCATCAGCGTCCGGCATGTCAAGCTGGCGACCCTGAAGCCCTTACCTGCCGTGTTTCGCCACAGCGCGCCCACCGCGTTCCGCTCCGACACATCTTAAAACATCATGCACAGCTGCGTAGTATGATCAGATCCGCCGAGACAACGGGTTCCAGCCGGATCTCACCCACACAGACAATGGCGATATCGTGTCCAGTCAGCATCGGCATCACCTCATTGATCTACGGCATGAGCGTCTCGATGATGAGATGAGCGGTGCACAGGTTGCCGGTGCAGGGCACTGGAGTCCCTCTTCTCGCGTCCGTCTGCGGCTCGGTCCAGCCGGGCAGCTGAAGCAGATGAACAACCGTTCAAGCCGACCCCTCTTGTCGGCGAGTGCTGCGTCACCCGCGTTAGTGTTGGACGTCTTGTGTGACGGCCGACACGCCCACCGCACGACAGCTGCAACCGCCGCACGACAGCTGCACCCGCCGCACGACGGTTGCAGCAACCGCACGACAGCTACAGCAGCCGCACAATAGCTGCAGCAGCCGCACGACAGCTGCACCCGCCCTACGACAGCTACAACAGCCGCACGACAGCTGCAGCAGCCGGACGACAGCTGCACCCGCTGCCGGTGCACCCTGCACGCGCTCCATCCCTGGAGCTGCGAGTAATGGTCTAAAATCTCGAAAGCACTGCCATTCGAAGCAGTTGCAGTCGCTGCACCTGTATATCCCAAAAAATAAAGTTCCACCACTGCATATTGTGATAGACATATAGCAAAACTTAGGCAATCTACTCACTATTCGCTGAGAGATCTAACATCAATCTCAGATAATTTTTGTCGCCCCCTCCATCCCTCTTCCTCACCCTTGCTGCAGAACATTCCACCACTCATGGGAGCATTAGCCAAACTCATTACTTCAGACCAAATGCGACTACGGGAAGTGACTCTCGTCCACTGACACCTGTGTCTGGTATGTACGTACCAGCCCTTCAAACCCAGACACAGGAGCAGACAATGTATTATAATCTTATAAATACTGCATACATCTGGTGATGAGCCAAGCACATAGTAAACGTGGGTCGGGGCTCCTGACGGCTATCGACATCTATTGATATCAATCACTCCCGTGTTCAGTTCCTATTAAACTGCAATAAAATGTATCTCGAGTAGTGTGGGAAGACGGCCAGGCCCATTCTCAGCGTTTTGATAGCCTTCCCGGCATAAATAAACTCATGTGATATGTAAATACGTGGTACACTCGGTCGCTCGGCTCGTGCTAAAAAAAATAAACACAAATCTCCTTTTACTTCCTATGAAGCTGGAGTGCGCACAGCGGGAGACTGCCATTAAAGCTTCCTTAAACTGTCGCCCAAGTTACACTGAATGGACAAAAAGCTTGTGCTGACCAGCGGGGGACCGTGTCTGGGCCGCGGAGACCGCCCGCGGCGGTCGGTCCGGTCTCTGACACTGTTTCATGGTCTTGACGTGCGGCTACTTTTCCCTGGACAGGCACGGATGGCTCTGCCAATGACAGTGCCAGTTAGCGTACCTCTATAATGGATAATACATCTGTCAATAATAGTGTTCATGTTAGAGCCAGAAGACAGAATGAATCTAAATGTTCTATACAGAGGTGAAAGACAACCGAAGTTTGAACGAACAAATGACGATACACCTATGATTTTTTTCATATCAATCAGTTATTCCATTTTCTGATGTTTGCGTCCTATTTTCGCACGATCCTGTTCGCATCGACATGCATATGTCCAATATTGCACTATTTTAACCGCATATATGAATTTTATATCTCATAGCATTCAAAGATGTCAAGTAATTTAAGGACGGGATTTTTGATGATCGATTGATTTTGACCTTACATGTAAGGCAGTTCACCCATCCCTCTTGTCGAATTGTGAAAAGTTCTGCATATTACCTTGTGATCATAGAGACTGTATTATATTGCTGGAAGGAATTTCATCAGAAGACACAATATGGAAAAGCACACTTGAGACTGGCCGTGGGATACCGTAACGAAATGTTGGCAATAATTAGCTTCGCTACGTGATCAATTCAAAGCATAGATACCTTAATCTGAATTTACTGAGCAACCCAACAAGTCTCCTAGGTGCTTAACCCGCAGTCTCTCCTGTCAGATCCTCACACTTCGTGTCCCGGGGAGTGGTTGATAGAAACCCCCTCTAATATCCAAACTAAGCGTCGCACGAAAACGAAATAGGTGTCATCGGAACGCACTCGACGAGTAGGGCCAGACAATATCCCCAGAAGAATTCACCACTGCCCCAAAAAAGTGACGTCACTAGGGCCCCTGAAGTTTCAGGACCTACATAATCTTTGTGTGTCTGGGGGTTCATTTTGATGGAGCTTTAAAAAACAACACAAATAGTATTTGGAATGAAAAGAGGGAAGCGAAATCGGCCAGCGCCATAACATTTCTGGTCACCTAAAAACTTTTTTTATTAAACATTTTACGTTTTCAAGTTTTCTTTAATTTTCCTTTTCTAGTGGGTAGAGCGGACCGAAAAATGTTGTTCGAAGTCAACTTACTTCCATACAAAATCCTTACTTTAGCCAGAATGCTATATTTTAACTCTAATGGGCAAATATACAAAACTAATAAATAATCAAAAATGGACAAAATCAAACATTCCTCTACTCAGTTGTGTTGCATCCCTAAAGATAAGTAAACGCTGAAATTTTCATTCAAATATCTATATCCGTTAAAGCGTGACGACTGGTTGAACTTTTTGGAGGTGACCTCACTTGACCTTGATTAACTCGTTCACCCTAGACGGCCTGACTTCAAAATGTTGGCACAACATGCCAAATTGATGTGGGAAAACGTGTGCCAAATTTCGGTACGCTGCCGTGCGCCGTTCTTTCACAGTCCGTGGAAAATCTTAGGGGGTCGTCAACGATCTTCCCCTCCGGGACGGCGCGGGTTAAGTACGAGCATATTTATATTTTGAGGCGTGTATAGCTGACGCTATGCATTTATGTTGTTGACACTTAGGCAACAAATGCAAATCATCAAACGGCTTGCTCAACGGTTATTGTTTCCTGGTGTCCCTGTTAGTAAACAAAAGCAACGAAAATTCAGTTTAGGCTTCGGCACGATTTTTAGGGCATGCACGTTTACTTTGAACCTTAACGACCTTCTTCGGGCCAAAGGGCCAATTTAGGTGCCCTGTGATTTTTTCGGATCCCGACGCGATTTGTTTAGGTCTATGACCTCTCAAGGGATGTGGGCATTTTTTCCCTTCGCTCCGTTCTTGGCTTTGCCGCTGCATTAGGATCATCATTTATAACGTATATGGACCTCAGCATGACCAAACGTGAGAAAATAGTGTTCGGTATGAGCTCTAGACGATATTGGTTCGTTATTACATTTTCCATCTGTGCCCAGCCTGATTAGTTTCGAAAGCTGGCTCACAAACTTGGTTCTGATACAAACTGATCGATCCCACCCTGGTCATTTTTTCCATCGACGATGCAGGAAAAAAACTAACTTGTATTTATAGTAGTTCTGGGGAAAGAAAGGCGAAAGGAAAAGCCAGCAATTTTACGACCATTTCCAGGCATGTCTAGATCCATATATTCACCTAATACCTATAGTTGCTTCCTTTTCGTTCAAAAGTCAAATGTAAGGTACGTTCCGGTTGTTCCATGACTAGGGTTTTCTAACGATGGTGCGCATTGTATCTTCGGTTGCGTCGTTTGGAAGTTGGTGGGAGATTTTGAAGACGCCCGCTGGCCTGGCGATGGCGGATTTGCTGGCCGATCTTGCTGGATTACTATTGCATTTTGATGGCCTTAGCTATAATATTTTGTTCGAATTAGGCCAATTTTGTACTGAAGGCAATGTTTATGGCGGATCCGTAAACTAGTATGGTGTTTATGGTGTTTTATGATGTTTATGGTGTTGTACCGGGCCGGCCAGCACCGACTAATGGTAGCGCGGTTTGGTCATGTCATGTGACCCGCGTGACCGGCGGCCACTCCGCGGTACACGCACCGGTCCCGCGGCCGGTCAGTCACCACCTCGCTGACATTGTTATAGGAGACGCCGCTCTCAACGATTGAGCGGTGTAAGTTGAACAGAAAGCAACGAGACAGAAAGAGCCGCGACTCACTGTACGATAGTGCATTCAGTGTGGGATGCGTGTCCAGTATTTGTCAGAGAAGCCAATTTTGACAATAGTGCGAGCAATTGCCACTGAGACGAATTAGTCTTCAAGCGCTTATGCCGACACTGGGCGCACTGTTCCCGAAAACTAGCTTCTCTGCCGAATTTGGCGCACGCGTTTCAATTTTCAATGCATGGTGCTGAAATCCGTTGAACTTATTCCGCAGCTCCCTCCAAGCTGTCGGAAAATTAGGATCATGGCGCTATGATTCCACGAGCCGACATGAAAGCTCAATTGCTTTAGATTCACAGACGGTCTGCCCACTAAGCTCCCCGACCCAGTGTTTGCAGGCTTTGAGTCATATGGCTTTGCTCGGTCTCATGCACTCGCTCGCCCAACGCCTTAGCTGGTCTGACACCCCTATCTGATTCAGCACCCTTAACCGATCCAGTGCCCTTAGCAATCTCATACTGGTACCATAATTATCCAACAGCTAGGATATATTTCCTCCAATAGTTCAAATGCAAGTGACAGAATGGTTGTTCAATTCTGCTGTTTATCGAAGACCTAAGTAAATGGTGCCTGCATCTTGTAGAGATAAGCTGTTTATGAAATGACGGAAAAAATAACTCAATGGTACTAACTTCATGCTTAAAAATGTGTTTTGTAGAATCGATACATTACTGAAATTCTGAGCACACTGGCCGAGGTTAAGCCGTGTCTGGCCTCGGCAGACCGGTCTGCATGCTGACCGAGTTGGCCCAGCTTGAGCCGCGACTGGCCACAGCAGCAGACCGGCCTGCGCTGGGCGCTGGTCCCACCACGTGGGATCCGCCACCTTGAGGGCGCACTTATGCATGCTTGGCAATATTTAAAGCAACACTCATTCTGTCAGCTTCGTGCCGAGATACCCAGTGCATTGAAGGTCAGCAACGCCGGATGGAATTGAATGGACCGGGCAGATCAAAATCGTCAGATTTATTGCCGTCTGTCATCATTAGCGGATCATCATTCAGTCACCATTGAGCATCGTTAGCGGCCACTGGGTCACCTTGGTGGCACCTGTCTGTTTTTTACGCAAGAACTAGGCGGGCCATAAACCGATAACAGATGGCGCGGCGCTCGCCGACAAGCGGGCGTGTTTGTAATCTCCGGAACGGGGGTGCCGCCCCGGCGCAGGGCCGTGACGTCATGACATGACCGACCGGACCAACCTGACTCGAATAGTGTGGCCCCACCGATGGACAGGTGGAATGGCCTGTGGGGTGCAACTGACGATGGTTTCGAACCATTGCTACACATTTTGTTTCAGGGGAACTTATTGCTCTCGTAACGCGACATTGGTCGGCTGCAAGAGTTATGTAGGGATAGACCTTCCAAATGTGTTGCACACGGGATAACGTGTGTCAGCTTTGAATGAAATGCCTCAGCATAGAACTCTAACATCGTTCCCACTTCTCACCCACACCCACCCCCACCTCCATCCCCATGCAACTATCTTGCCGTGCAAGCGAAATTGCCATTCCCATTCCAACTGCTTCTGGAACTAGTTAGTTTCCACAGTGCCTCGATCTCATATTGCGTTTAGGTGTCGTGAAAAATTGTTATTGCGAACAAAATATATGAGTAGAAACTTAACCTACGAAACGGCACAAGGTAGGATTTTGCAACACGTTCTGGCCATCTTTTGCAAGGTCTTATTTATGTACGTAGGGAACCTCGATATATTTTAAAATACATGTATCTTGATCAATTGCTTTAACGCAATTTTCACCATATGACTCCTTGATCATCAGTGTCTCGGTTTCGTTCCAAGCATCAGCGCACTTAGGAGCAGAAAATGACGATAGTGAGAACATTTTAGTGACTGGGAGACGGAGTAGAAAAGTATTCTCAACTGGGTGCCATTTTCCACCCAAATCTAGACATTTTGATACACAACACTGCATTGGAACATTTTGAGCCAATGCACATCAGTGCAGAAATGAATTGATCTGTCTATGTGTTTTTGGTATGGCATGCCTCTCCGACCCTCAGTTATATTTATATGTTCGTGCATACTAAGCAAATGAGAGCATATCGACCAGTCACCATACACACAGCCTGAACTCGGTAGGTGGTCCTTTGGTCTCACACAGGCAATGCTGCCTAACTGGCAGCTGACACGTTCCAAACCGTAGCACCGACACAAGGCAACAACACCCGATGACAGGTTTACGCGTGTACGCACAGCCCTAGCTCGGTCTGAACAGCGAACAGTCGCGGCGCATCGGAGTCATTTTGCAGCAGGGTCGCAGTGTAGGCGCGATCTGCAGCAAGTCTAGGGTGTGCCGAAGTCGCAATGTAGCACTGCTGCGATAGGTCGCAGCAGCCACTCTGGGACACAGCGGTCGATGATTACCACGGGGCAGCAGGTCGGTCCGAGAACGTTCTCAGGACACCCATCACTCGTCAGAACTCCAGCACACATCACTCGTCAGAACGCCAACGCACGGATCACTCGTCAGAACACCAGCACACGCATCACTCGTCAGAACGCCAGCACACATCACTCGCCAAAACGCCAGCACACATCACTCGTCAGAACGCCAACACACATACAATTCGTCAGACCTCCAGCACACATCACCGGTCAAAACGCCAGCGCACATCACTCGCCAGAATGCCAGCACACATCACTCGTCAAAACGCCAGCACACATCACTCGTCAGAACGCCAGCACACATCACCCGTCAGAACGCCAACACACATCACTCGTCAGAACGCCAACACACATCACTCGCCAGAGCGTCAGCACACATCACTCGCCAGAACGCCAGCACACATTACTTGTCAAAACGCCAGCACACATATAATTCGTCAGACCGCCAGCACACATCACCAGTCTAAACGCAAACGTAGTTCTCGCCCCCCACCCCCCCCGTCTGCGACTTCTCGCCTCGCATCGCCACCTATTGCGCCTCGACCGGCCACAACGCCCTGAGCTATCCGTTCGGTTGCAGAGGCGCACTCAGCACGGATCAGACCAGGGCGACCTGACTGGGCGAAGCCAGGGACCGCGAGGCGAAGCCAGTCCAACTGTTGGCTCTGGTTGAGGTGCGGGGTCCAACTGTTGGCTCCAGTCTCACTGCCTCCCCCCACATGCCAGGCGGAACCGAGAGTCGGATGGTCGCATTGGTGGCCGTCGGCGTGCTAGATGATGGGATTTGATAGCGTGTGTGGGGTGGGCGCCCTAGCCGCAGGACGACGACCCCATCTAACTATGACATCTCCGTATATTCATATCATCTATCATTCATATAGGTATCGAATATCCCAGGTATGTATGTCAGATAATGCATCCGCTGTTGGCGTCCGTCTATTTTAAAGGGCCGGAACGCATCTTCAGTTCCTGCTCTCGTCCAAAGTCCTGCATATTTAATTCCCAACTTTGTTTTCATTGGGTTCCCGAAGGTCATATACAGTGTGGAAGGGGTAGATTAATTTTTATCCTGTGCCGCTTGAGACAGAAATGAAATAACTGTGGTGCATTTGTATTTCGATAAAATATGTTGACCTTATTTAATCTCTGGAAATGTGTCATGACTACCCGCTCTGTAGATCCGCAAGTGAATTACATATATCGCAATTCTAGAAGCATTTGCTACGAGCCGACTATTCCAACGTCCCACCTACATTTCAACCATTCTAAGTTACTTTCCTGTTACTTTACACTTTAGTTACACTTTACACTTTACTTTACGCGTTCCTGGGTCTTAGGTTCCCCGTACCTCTCACGCTCTTGGTTCTGATATTAACCTTCCTTACCCCTCACCTTCCTGAATCTGAGATCACTCTCCCATACCCTCCATCTTCAGGGTCTGAGGTCATTCTTCCTTAATCTTTCCGATCCCGGATATTCACCCCAACGTACTCCCATCCCTGATCTGAGGAAACCCTCCTGTAACCCCACCTCGAGTCTGCGGTTACCTTCTCGTGCCCTCACCCTCCTGAATCTGCGGTTGCTCTCCCGTACCCTGCATCCCTGGGTCTAAGGTCACCTTTCCGTACCCCTTACCCTCTAGATCTCGGGTCACTCTCCTGTGTCCCTCATCTGAGGTCGCTCTCCTGTGTCCCTCATTTGAGGTCACTCTCCCGTACCGTTCACCCATCAGCCTGAGACCACCCTCCCGTACCATTCACCCCTCAGTCTGAGGCCATCCTCCCGAGCCCCTCATCCCTAGATCTGAGTCTGAGATCACCCTCCAGTGCCCCCCACTCCTAGATCCGTGTCTGAGATCACCCTCCCGTGCCTGGGAACCTTCTGGTCGCCGACTGATACAGTGGTCTGTAATTTGACGGTGCTATCCTAATTGAATGCGTGCTGCTTGACCATGTTCGGCCCTCTCCCGATCCGTATCGCCCGTTGTAAACCGACGTCTCGGAGCCGGCGAGCGCCGCTGCCGGGCGGTGCGGGCAGCTCCTGTGGCGAGATGCCGTTAATTCTGGCCGACACAATCGTCACAAGACCTGGGGCCCACAGATACGCCGGCAGATATTTGCCATTATGTTGTTGTGGGCTGCCGCCAGGTATGCGGATGAAGAATGGCCGATTAGGACTGCGGGCGGGGAAGGAGACCGGCGCGCCGCGGTTCCTCACAGCGCTCAGGAGTCCAGTGCACCCGGATTCCACACAGCCTCCAGGAGTCCAGCGCACCGCTGACCAGCCGATCCGACGGCAGATGACACGTTTAACCAGCTGTAGGTTAACCCAGCCAGACACATGAAGCTCGTGTTTTTTGTCGAAGCACTGAGTGTTGGACATTCCAGTCCGTCTCACTCAGCGCTTTTCTGAGGCTGACACGACGAAAGGATTCGAGAAGTACCCACCATCGGCCGTGATCAGCATCATCAGCTGTTCGCCGGTGCATGATGTGTAGTGAAGGCATCTGAGTGAAGTGACACAGGTCAGTGACGTGTCGTGACTTAGGCCACATTGATGTCTGGTGTTGATCAGCCTGGCGGATGATGATGTCGGTATGTTACCGCTAAATTGCTATCTCCTGCCAATAATATCAGAGCATGCCGTTTCCAAACGAGGTATCCTAGAGAGATAAAACCAAAATGGTCACGTGTGGGGTGGGACGAGATCTCATGATTGGCACCCGATGTTCGTACCTGGGAGTGGTAGGCGACCTCCAGGTCAGGTCAAACGTCACATTTTCGTAACAATCGAAACGTCTCACGAGTTGATCGCAAGCGCTTCTTAAAATGATTCAGACATGCACTTTTAGTTACTATCCGGGTGTTTCTCGATGCCTTGTGGATGTAATGGCTTCACAAGCTCTATTTTAAACATGGGTCACGGGTCAGGCTAGACCAAGACTTGACCTCGCACTTGAAAACTTGACAGAATGCTGGTTAAAATCACTGCTTCAATTCGCTCAGGGTAAAAATGGACGGGGAAATTCGGATTAAGGACATAAAGTAATCGTAGATGTCCTGTGAAGCTAAATAGTGTATTCGAGGTCAGTATAGGCCAATGGCCTTGCATGACCTTGGAATGGTACCGGGATGGTGTCTGAATGCTAATTTAATTAAGTCATCTATTTTCCTTACACGCAGAAAATGTGTCGTTTGGGTCACAATGTTTCGTTAAGATGCGATACTCTGCGATGTCTTTAAACGATAGTCGAAGGCATTGTCCTTTATGATGTCATGGCTTGGTGACCCGACGTGACACAACACACCACACGGTGGCAGGCTGGCAAAATTCACACACACACACACAATCCTTCGCCAGAAAGTCCGACAAGGACGCCTCAGAGGATACCACGAATTACGCTGGGTTCCGTTTAGCGATTCAAAAGCTATCTACGAAAATCCTTGGGGAGGGGTGCTGCATCAGCCCGCCATCCCCTCCACATGCGAGGGTTAAATATGCAATACCTAATAATGCGAGAACAAATCAGCAAATTTACTTGCATACCATTTACGCATAAACAACATAGACTGCATCATGTTGCACGTTCTGCAACAAAATCTTGGATAAAAAGAGGTTACGAATTATTTTAGATGTAGATATGACACTTAGCAGATGCCTATAAAATAAGTAGTGCTAAATAGATGTATTACACATTACTTTGTGAAACTATCAATGTGAAATGAAAACTGAAGACTAAATGTGTTTAATACCCTGCTCTTATTTAGCTAAAAATAATGGGCAGTTTTTGTTCCAGAGTGTGCGTGTCTGTGAGTTGTGACGCCATGCAAGGTGTACGAGTGTATGTGGCCATGTTGGTGAGGAAAATTGTAAGAGGCTGTATGCATTTGCTATTCATTTTCTGCATGAGTTTCCTCATGTTGAGTCTGCTTTTGTCAAGCTATGCTTCCGCTGACAATCTTAATTTCCTGTTCTGGGAGTGTTGTGGGCGTTGCTAGCTTGCCATCCGGCCGCGGTATTTTCAGGGTTGCGCCTGTCACCACTAAATGGTGGTGATTCATCTGCGAAGGAAAATAGAAATGGTGCAACATGCACTGGTTGTGTGTTTATGCTTGATGATATTCTTGTTTTTCCCGAGTGACAACCTTGTGTTGGTGGTCCTGATTTATAGGCAGCTCGCCATGGTATGCTACGCATTGCAGAATCTTGCCAGCGTGCATGCAACCAATAGAATAGAATACCAAATAGAATACCCTGCATCAGATATGGTGATGCTAATAAAATAAAACAATCAAACAATCGGTTATTAGCATAAAACCAGAAGATTTCTGATTGTTTCTTGCTATGTTTTCGCACCGTAATATGTATTTCCAATCTGTATGTGGTAGAACGTAGCTTTAGAAACAATTCAGACACACAAACTTCTAATTTGAGCAAACAATGGACCCTTATATTTTGCTCCTAAGTCTGCCATATTTTTGTCCTTGATGCCTTCAGTTTTGAGGTGGTATATAGGAAGATTATGCCATGAAAGTCCGCTTCCACTACCTCAATATAACTGTGGACATTAGATTTTCGAGCTCATCAGAGGAATTCGCCACCCTCAGAGCAGAATTTAAGGTAAAATAACTATAGAGAAAGTGATGAAGTGTAGGTGTACTCTGCTCTCAGGATACCTATTCTCGGCTTATTTTCTGTCCCAATCTCATTTTTTCTATTACTTGTATATTTTACTTGTATTTTCAATTTTATTTCACTTATTCTTTTCCATTTCAATCTCCCTTGAACCATCCCCCTGATTCTCATCACCACCCAATGAACCGCTTTTTAGTTTTTCGCCTCCTCGCTCAACCTACCGATTGCTCCTCTCGCCCCGCTCGCTCCCCCTCTCACAGCACCCGCTCCTCCCACGCTGCCGCAGTCGCTCCGTGCCGACGCGGCCACTCGGCAAACACGAGCCCCAGTCCGGCAATGACCTCGATGGCATGTTGCATGCACCCGTCCCGTCGGCACGGCAGACGCTTGCGTGTACCCTGCGGCGCAGAGGCGCGCGGCTCGTGCTCCCACCACCATGAATACCGATTGATGACTGGCTTTACGACGCGTCGGCCGCTTTGGTCGTGGCGTTGCCCGCCTATCGAGCCGAGACTGCTCGCGGGCGAAGAGCAGCGACAGGCGGGACTCGAACGTACAAATTTTCGGTTGAGAGACGCCAGCATCCTGCCCCTCGACTACTCACACCGCCGTGTAATTCTGCGTTGTATGTAGATGTGTCTGGTAGATGGGCACGCTGGATGACACTGGGCGGAGCTCGTCTGCTGCGAGGCGCCCCGCAGCGGTCGGTTTATATTATGCTGTAATTTGGATAGCGTGGCCTGAGCTGCCGGCAGTATTCCGCGTCCGTGTAAATCGGCCTCGGCTGATCTGTTAAGAGGTGCATTGTGTGGGTTGTGGTTTTACCGTGCTGCAGTGGGTGGGAGTGGTTGTGTATTGGGGAGTTGGGGATGAATAGTGGGAGGGGAGTGGGTGTTAGTCGTTGGCATGTGTGTGCATGTGACATCCTGCGGTGTGCTGATAAAACGCGGTGATGCTATGGTAGCACGTCCGGCAACCAATAAGTCACAACAATGCGGGATTATTTTCATTCTCGTTCAGCTGAAGAGCTAGATAAGGTTTTGAGAATGTGTTCTGGGGATGGTCTGTCATTCAGTGTGCTCTCCACATCTCAAGCTATGTTCTACCTTCTTGTGGCTAGATTATACAAAAATCTGCGGACGCACTATGACTCGATTGCCAACGTGTGATTAAGCAAGGTGGTAACACACTGCTTGAAGTCAAGTCAATTAAGCGACAACGCACACACGAAAATCGATTCACCATCGTTCCAGCTGAGAAAATGTAGCCAAGAAACTGACGTCACATGAGCAAGTAATGTGTACTTCAGAGCGCGAGACCGGGGCTTAACAATGATCGAGTGCCACGGCAATGCCAGCTGAAAAATGCCCGAAACTCTTGAACTAGATGGTGGCTCAGCTTGAACTGGGTCTGGAACGTCATGTCGTCTGCGTGACAATCGATGGTGCGGAGGTTGTGGTGACGTTTAGATGCAACAACAGTCAACGTCAGTGAACGACGTGAACGAAGTCAATGAACACCAGCCGTGTCTCGTGGACGGAGCTCATTTGACCAGATAGTGCACGTGCCCTGCATCGCTAAAAACGAGTCAGTAAATAGTGAACCGGTTCAAGACGACTCTGGTGACAACGAAGATAGTAATGATGAAAGCAGTGGTGGGAGCTTTCAGCTTAATACAATGCTGCCGATAAAGGCTGGTGGCATAGTGAGGGAAATGGACAAAGTTCTTGTAGTTCCAAAAACATAGTTTTGGCTTCCATAAAAGCAAATACGATGATGTTGTGTTGTACGCTGAGTTGAAAGTTAATGGGATCGTCATCTCAAGATTTCGAAAATATATGTGGTTTAACATGCTTAATCATGCATGCGGTAGTATAAATGCAAAAGTAGTAGCCAAGCCTTACATAAGTGACTGGGACTGGCTGGAAACAGGCAGGATGCGCCGGTGTGCTCTCGGCAGCAGCGATAGTTGATGTATGTTTATGTCGCGTCACGCCGCCCAGCTACCCAAGCGTAAGCCTCGGCTACTGCACTTCACATCTCCGACTCGAGGGAGCCACTGGAGCCACTCGCTGCATGCTCTTTCAGCCACGATCAATCGGGCGCAGGCGCTGAGAGCAGCCGTCGCCTAGACAGTGTTGATTTAGCTCCTCCTTCACGTGGACCTTCTCACTACATCTGTTTGCGCTCTACACATTCCGGAATAATAGCTCTGCAAGTCACAATGTGAGCCGTGCCACACTGCTCTCGCCATTGCCACCGCAGCCTGTAACTCTCTATAGCATCTTCAGCCCAGCACTCGCTACAATATCTACAGCTGAACACTGGCTATCGCTCCTGCAGCCTGTAACTCTCTATGGTAACTACAGCCTGTCACTCTCTATAGTATACACAGTCTTGCACTCGCTATTGCTGCTACAGGCTCGCACTCTCTATAGTGTTTACATACTGGCACTTTATATAGTATCTACAGTTTTGCACTCTCTATTGCTGCTGCAGTCTGGTGCTATGTATAGTATCTACAGTCTGACATTCGCTTCAGCTGCCGCAGTCTGGCACTCACTATAGTATCTTCAGCCTGGCACTCGCTCCAGACGCTGTAGCCTGGTACTTGCTCTAGCTGTTGTAGCATTGCATTCGTCCAGGCTGCTGCAGCCCTGTACTCACCGTAGCTTTTGCAGCCCTTCCCGCACTATAGTTACTCCAACCTTGTACTGATCGTGGCTGTTGCAACACTGCATTCGCTATACCTACTGCAGAGCTGTGACCGCTATGATACCTAGCTGTGTAGCCAAGCATCGTCACACCTATTGCAGCTACAGCTACTATTATTGTTACAGCTACTATTACAGCTACAGCTACTACAGCTTTACTCTCCCAAGCCGTCCTGCCATGCCCTGCCCTACCCTGCCTTGCAGCCCTAAACACAGCCACATGAAACAGGAGCTCTCGTCACGCACATCATGCTGGTTTCTGTTGGTTTCATGTTGCAACAACTCCGCGAGCACTGGGAGATGCGTCACACACCGCGCCCAGCCGAGGATCCGGCCGGGTCAGGTCAAGAATACCATGAACATTACATTATTAGCCATTCGCTGAGAAATTCGAGCGAAGAGCTTGTCTGCATAGCTGTTTGAGCACCGAAATATATGTTGCAATATAGTGATGCAGACAGCTAGCGACATGAAATCAACAGAAAACAGCTTGATATGCGTGACGAGAGATTCTGTTTCATGCTGCTGTGATTAGGGCTGCGAGGTAGAGCAGGGCAGGACAGGACGGCTTGGAGGAGTAAAGCTGTAGTAGCTGTAACTGCATTGATAGCCGTAATAGTGATAGTATCTGTAATAGTGATAGTATCTGTAATAGTAATAGTAGCTGTAATAGTAATGATTGCAGTAATAGTAATAGTAGTCGTAGCTGTAATAGGTGTAGCGAGTGTTTGGCTACACAGCTAGGTATCATAGCGGTCACAGCTCTGCAGTAGGTATAGCGAATGCAGTGTTGCAACAGCCACGATGAACTACAAGGTTGGAGTAACTATAGCGCAGGAAGGGCTGCAAAAGCTACGGTGAGCACAGGGCTGCAGCAGCCTGGACGAATGCAATGCTACAACAGCTAGAACGAGTACCAGGCTACAGCGTCTGGAGCGAGTGCCAGGCTGAAGATATTATAGTGAGTGTCAGACTGCAGCAGCAAGTGTCAAACTGTAGATACTATAGATAGCACCAGACTGCAGCAGCGATAGCGAGTGCAAGACTGTAGACACTACAGAGAGAGCCAGGCTGCAGCTACTATAGAGATGCCAGGCTCAAGATACCACAGAGAGTCCCATCATCCGTACGCTGATGTGTCGTCATTTGAAATGTGTTGGTGACTGCCACCATTGGTGTCATGAACTGACCGACGCATGTCAGGTGGCGAGGTCAACTTTTCACAGCACCCGTGGAAACCGTGCCGCATTGTACGCGCCAGAGTTACATCTTCCTGGGTGTCGGGACACGCGCGCGGCAAGCAGTTCTAAACAGACGCGCCCATCTGCTTAGCATAGCGCTTGGAATTTGTCGACAAAAAGCCTAGCGACACACACACACACACACACATACACACACACACACACACACACACACACACACACACACACACACACACACACACACACACACACACACACACACACACACACCTCGCAGGCCGGTGCCGCCCTGGTGGCCGCCGTCGTGACGTAGGCGACACCACGTGACAGCGGCCAGTGTCGGCTGGCCGCCGGGCACGGTCTGCAGCGTCGTTGCCATGACGCTGGAGCGCCGCACAAGTGGTGGCAGCGCACGAGGCACACAAACTGACTGTCATCCCGTGAGATGTTGGGTGGGATGTCTGCGGTGCGTCACCAGAGACATGGACATCCATGCCTCTGGTGGACCAGGTCAGTCTGTGACTGGACAAGTGACCCTGTAATGGGACAGGCAACTCGCTGGTGGAACATATATCACTGTCGTAGGGCGCGAGATACCCTGGTGGGACAGTTTACCTCGTTATGGGACAAGCGAGTTCCTAGTGGGACAAATGACCCTGTGATAGGACAGGGAGCATGAAGTGGATTAATGACCTAAACTGGACAGCTTGTCCTGTGATGGGTTAAGGAACACTGGTGGGACAGATGGCCATGCGATCGGATAGGCGACTATCTGATGCGACAGGATTTCCTAGTGATGGGATAGGCGTCTCTCTGATGGGACAGGTGACCATATTATTTGGCAGACAATTATCTGATGTGATAGATAACCCTGTGATGGGACACGATACTCTGATGGGGAGGTGATCTTGTGGCGGGACAGTAAGTACTGTAATGGTGCTAGTGGTCCTGTGATGAGAGAGCTGCCCATGCGACGAGAAGGTTGCCCATGTCATGAGAGGGCTGCCAATGTGATGACAGGGCTGCCTATGTGATGAAAGGGCTGCCCATGTGATGAAATAGTTGATTCCATAATGGGTCAAGCGACCCCCTCTTGTGGAACAGGTGACCCCGTATCGTGGAAGGTGACCCGGTGAAGGAACAGGCGACTCCCTGCTGGGATAGGTGACTTTGCAATGGGACAAGTGACTCTGGTCAGCCATTTAACCCTGAGATTGGGCAGGTCAGTTTCTGATGGGACAATTGACAATGTTGTGGGACAAACAACTCCCTCATAGGGCAATCGGCACTGTGATGGAGAAATTGGCTTTCTAGTGGTACAGGTGGCCTTGTGTGTTAGGGCAGGCGATTTTCTAGCGGGACAAGGGACCCTGCGATGGGACAAGTGTCACTGTGATTGAACAGCCGACTCCGTGATGGAACAAGTTACTCTCTAGTTAGTTGGACAGCTGACCCAGTGATGGGACAGGCCACTTTCTGGTAGGGCAGGTGATACTGTGATTAGACAGGCGATTATATAATGGAACTGGTGCTCGTGTGCTGGGTTAGGCGACTCTCCGGTAGGAGAGGTGACCCCGTGATGGTTTTCAGGAGCAAGCATGTCGAAAAACAGTAATCCGAGACATGGCATAGCGAACCTACAATCCGAGGAAAACCACGGAGACCCCGGAAGGAGAATTAGGAATCAATCCCCCCCCCCCCCCGACCAATCACGCGTCTGCTGAGTGGCACCACAACACGGTCCTAGTACATTCAGAGGAGTGTGTGTGAGAGTGAATTTTGCCAGCCTGCCACCGTGTGGTGATATCGGCTGGCGCATTCGGAGGAACAGCTGCGACGCCATTGTGAGTGACCGCGCGGTAACGACGCGATTATAGCGCCACCTATAGTGGCAGTTCAACTAATGGTACCGTGAATGCTGGAAAGAGCCCGCCCTAAAAGTGCCTCTGAGGAACAAGCAAAACCACGGGGGCTCCATGGGCATAAGCAGGGCTCCCGAGGACCAGAGAGGGCTAATATCCCGATTATTGAAGGGATCCCCTTAGGGAAGGACGAGGATGAAAGCTAAACGGGAATAATGAGAACCATCTCTTGGCTAGAATTACCCTGAGATGACAGTTAGACAAGGTTAGTGAAGAATGTGATAGCCCCCCAAATTAGGAGAGTTTCCCGAGGGATGAAGCTGAAGAGTGGCCCCTGAAAGTCAAAAGAACTTGGCTGAGATGCCCCTGAGGTTGGGAGGAGCACCCGAAGAATGAACAGGATCCCAGCCAACAATCTGACTCGGCTGAGGGTGGGCAAGCCTGGCCGGTGCCCAAGTTAGTCCAACTTACTTGCTGAGTGAAAGACGTGCACGGGTACAATCCGAATTATGTGGGTCATAGCCACACCTTGGGTTTAGCCCAAATAAACGCATTATGTCCAATAGGACAGGATCCGCATTATCTGGAGCAGAGCCGCACCTTGGGTTTAGCCCAACTAAACGCATTCATGTCCAATAGGACAGGATCCGCATTATGTGGGGCAGGGGCACAGCTTGGGCTTGGCCTAACTAAACGCATTTATGTCCAGTGCGGCACTGCCCGCACTTTCAAATCAGGGAAGGTGAATCAGGTGTAGTTGCAACGACGAACGGCATCCTGAACATGCGAGCGGTTTGCACGGCGAAATAGCACGTGGAGTGAGCAATCCAGGCGGTTGACGGTGTGAAGGCAACTGCAAGGTCAGCAGGTGTCATGGCCGCGCCCATTGTTTATGTGAAGTAGGAGCACGACACTGGTAGGGACTGACATGCCATGGACAAGTGAGTAAAATAAGCCGTCCGATTGTCCTCATAAACGAAAATTTGCTATTAGATATTGCAACTGAACAAGTTTCATGTCGGGAGAAACCATTTTGTTTTCAAGTTTCCCGAGTGATTTTTAATTCTAAAGACGATGGTGGCATTCATTTACTGGTGGCATTAATTTATTTAAGCATGTACACAACATGTTGTAATATACAACATGTAATATATTACAACATGCAGTGTACAGCTTGCAGTGAACCATTACCATGGAATGTCAGTTATCACACTGGGGAGCAAAATGTAAAAGAAATGTGAATGTATAAACAGCTTCTCTTTCACTGAAGGGGAAGCCATGGTGTTCAGCCAAGGCACATATAATTTAAGGCACGGCCCTACTCATTATTTCACACATCTTACTCAAAAACATAAGACAAGCTTTCACTGTTTCTTCACACAGCACCCCAATGCTCTGGATTTTAACACGCGCCCTGGAGGAGGGGGGACGAAATCCGCCCACCCCTCCTGTTTTTCGTAGATAACTCCAGATTTTACCAGCCGATATACGTCATTGTTTGTGCACCTGCTTAGAAATGAACGGCACGCTGTTTAAAGTAAGAAAAACGAAAATCGACCGAAACTTTTACGAGTTAGGGGTCGGTAAACTAAAAAAAAAAAATCAGCGCCAGACCACAAATATCGGCGCTGATGCGCCTCTCGTATATCGGCAAAAAGGAAGTGTTCTTGGGAACACTAGCGACTTGTTTGATGTATATTGTTATGCTACATTGTTCCAAAATCATGTCAGGTCACCGAGGTCAAGTCAGGTCAAGTTTATGACAGGTTACCACACGCCCTGGAGGGGTGGATGGCGAAATCCGCCCACCCCTCCGATTTTTCGTACACAACTCCATATTGTACTGGCCGATATGCACCATTTTTCCGTACCTGCTTAGAAATGACCGGCGTATTGTTTAAATCAAGACAAATTAAAATCGGCCGAAAACTTTTTAAGTTATGGGCAGTTAAAGTATTTTTTTTTAATCGCAACGCCAGACCACAAAAATCTGCGCTGATGCGCTTCCCGTATATTGGAAAAAGGGAAGTGTTCTTGACAACACAAGCGGCTTGTTTGATGCATATTGTTATGCTATATCATTTAAAAGTCATGTTAAGTCGCCGAGGTCATCATGACAGGCTAATGGAACCAAGCAAGGTCAACTGGAATGTTGTCATAAATGGAAATGACTGTCATGCGATTGACGTCACTTTGCATGTTACTCCCTACACATCCTACTGTTTGTCATTGTGTGCTTAAGTGTTTTTATACTTTATTCATGTATTTCACTCCTTTTTTTGCGAAGCCGATTGTGCCGAACCGCCCAACGGAGCAGTCAGGTGGGCTGCCCGGTTCCGGTAACTGGAGTAGGTAATGACCTGATAAAGTGCTCCTATATAGGTGACCTGAGGTCAAATCGCGGATCTGGTACATGCATTATATCATTAGTAATCAGGGGTCAAAAAAGTCACCGATCTGCCGACGTCGTCGGAGACCACACACGCTAAGGTTAAGCTGATTTGAGAGACCAACAGCGAAGACTAACACACGCAAAACCCAAGAAATCAAGGACGTGCTTTTATGTTGCTTCCATTCGCCGGACCGTTATACTTTAAAAAGTGGCACCTCTTCTGGGCTCTGTCCGATCAAACTCCGCAGACTGCAGCCCATGAAGGCAGCCCTGTCGTAGGTGTGCTTCTAACATGAAAAAAGCTGCCCTTCAAATACTAATTTAGCACATCTTAACAATCTAGCATATATTTTTAATATACCAGATTTACGGTACCAAAAATACCAGATATCCACGGCGGACACCGCGGTCCGTCGGCGATTATCGGTGGTCGCAATGAGACCACCCGTGCTAAGTCAATGGGCTCAAAAAAAAGGCGAGAATCACCGACAAATGGTCGCAGGCTGGTCGCCGCGCCGTGTCTTAGTAGGAACTAGCAACAGAAAATAGTCGGGAAAGGGCAGCTGAGCTGGGAAGGAAGAGATTTCGATTTTGAACGTGAGGAGGGAATCGCTGATGTGGACATTTGTTGAACGAACAGAAGTGGTGGCCTAATTGTTAGTGAATGGGTATGGTCGGAGTGGAAACCTGTTTTTATCTAGCTTTGATGATTTCATCTATACATATATGTACCTGAAGGTGAGAAAAGCCTGTGCCATTACTGAAACTTAAATGGTTTGGTGCGTCCGTTCAACTTGGAACGAACCGTAGATAACCAGGCGATATGCATGCTGATTTTGGTGAACTTCAAGTCAAACTGTTGGGCTCAATTTTTACCCATTAAAATTCATTGAGATCACTTCTGGTATGAGGAATGATCCAAGAAAGAGGCATTACCTGTTGTCTGTTCCCTCCAGGCATTACATAAAATTTGGTGGATTGGAGGGGGGGGGGGGCGGAAATAACCATCCACCACAATTTGTAGGCCATATGAAAGAAAGATCAGCTATGCTTGACATGATATGAATGTTAGAAGTGATTCGCTGTCAATATTAGATCTTTAGATTGGTTAAAAAGAGAAATCTTAGTGTGACTGGTTTCTATTATAAATCATTTTCAAGCAATGAGTGCTTGATGCTTGTGTGCTTGATCATAATTTATAATATAAACTGGTCAAACTAAGTTTTATCTTTTTAACCAATCTAAATAAATAATATTGCCAGTGAATCTCTTCTAACATCTTTGTATCATGTCAAACATCCTGCCAACCATTCTCCACCTACTTTCCCCACCTATGTTTCTGGAATTTGTGCCAGCCTTGCCCCCTCCATATCAAGCCAGGTAAAGTTTGCAACTGAGCCTGCCTATCTCTGGTGCTGACAACAGTGTCTGGTGCATTCATGCACTATCTCCCTACCATGTTAGTAAATGGGGAAAAGCTGTCCATGCAGCATAAACTTCAATGTCGATTTGATGTAGCTGAAAGTTGTTTAAGTGAAAACATATTTGTGATAAGCAGTGGTGGATCTATATTAGGGCAAAATGGGAAATTGCCCCCTTCCCCCACTAAACTGCCAGATTTTTCTTTAAATCAATGTTTTTGGCACTTTCGTCTGTTTTTAACATTTGCCTCCCCAAAATTTGCCCTCACTAAACAGGCCCTGTAGATCCACCACTGGTGATCATCACATCCAAATGCAACATAATCTGTGTATAAATTTAATTTTTAAAAGTTTAAAAGTGACTCAGTTATGGAAGAGGGTGGTGTAGGGGGGATTGTATGGGGGTATCTGAACATGTTATGTTCCTTAACACCTACCTTTTGATGTTGCCCTCATCATGTTGAGTACATAGATAACAAAAACATTATGGTATTCAGAAATGATTGACTTGTTTCTACCAAAATATGAATGTCTGATTACATGGTTCTACTAATTCTTTGTGCACAGAGCATGCAAAGTTCACAGGCATGATTTTTGGCTTCAAAGAGCAGTTGGCTTAAGAAAACCATAGGGAAGCGATTTACTTTTTTTGCAATTACACCAGCATATTTCAGTCACCACTAATAGCTTGTACTGCAATTGTTACAGTGAGGTATTCCTGCACAGCAACATTTTTCTGTTCAGAATACAGCATATCACTACAAAATAATGATCTATTTTAAGGTTCCTCTTTATAAGTGGTTAGAGGATTTCAATTGAAAGGAACTGTTTGAATATGGATAGCTTGTTCATTTTTGTTTTCAGTAAACACAGTAGAATTGCTGGATCAGCCATACAAAAGCAGCAGTAGAGCTATTTGTTGCATGGTGCCTTGTGTTCAGAACCCCCCCCCTTCTTCCTCTACACTAATTTGATGAATTTTTAACCAGCTCTCCCATGTTATGCTTATTTCCCCATGTAAATGCATGAGTTATGCTCCACCTAGTGATTCCCCCAGACAAAAGTTTATGGACAGGTGTGTAAATGATCAGGGAAGAGTAGGCCAAATTAATGGTGACATTTAACATAGGGATGGGAAAAAAAGTTGGCTTAAATTGAATTTATGCCAGACAGTGGCCTATTATTATTCAAGCTGGCTTAAATTCAGAACACTTCTAGGCCACACACTTCTAAGGCTCACAAACCATGGGTAGGGAAGAGTGAGGCAAAGCAGACCACCTAAGGTTTGACATCCTTTAAGTCTAAGATGAGATGTCATATGGAGGTATGACCAACTCTTTGATGGAACCCAATACCTTGTTATCCTTTCTTTGAAGTGGAAATTTTATCTATATTTTATATAACAAAACTGAAATCCCTGCTCAATGAGGGCACCTCAATTTTTATATTTTCAAAGTTGTTGGGCAAAGTGGACCATTTCAATTGCAAGCCATTTGTGTTAAATGTAAATGTCAAGGGACATATTTTGTGACTTGTGCATGGTAGCTTGTCTTAGAAATAGGAGTTGCAAGCAATTTCAGCAAAGGAAGCTGCACTTTAGTGGCATAGGCATGTCCAGGGAGGTAGAAATTTACTATTTGATTCTGAATCTGAAATGTATCCCAAAATAACAATCTGGGACAAATGTAATATATTTCGTGGGTTGCTATGACCACCTATTGCACCCACAAAATGGAACTGGATCTGCCACTGCAAACAATGGGTTGCTTTCTAATGGGCAGTCCACTTTGCCCAAAAGTGAAGCTTGGGATCTGGGATTTGTCTTGGGGTTATTTTTGTAAAGTATAACTCCTAGCTACTGCAAGCTTGTTTAGCACTCAAATTTTGATTTTAGGGAACATAGGTATTAGAGACAAAAATCGGTCTTACCTAGTTGTTAAGATTTACACATTTCTGTGTATTGAAGAAATTGTATCAGAAAGTGGAAAAACAACATTTTAAAATCATGACACAAGATTAAAGCTTAAGACAAGATCTGAAATAGCCAAAAGCATGCACACTCCATGGGTCTTTCCACAAGGCAAATGAAATCTGGCTTGGTAAAAGTCTATGGCAGGGGAGAGGGTGGTCTGCCATGCCCCACTTTCCCATACATCATAGTAGCCAGAATAGCAAGAAAATATCAGTGAGTTTTGTGAGGACATACTGTGGATTGCTCTAAAAATCATTCAAATTTGCTTTAAGCTTTCCGCATTGGGGGTTTGTTCCAGCTATCCACCATTGACAGCTCAAGAATGCTGTAGATCATTTGTTGATCATTTGTGTATAGTGAAGCATCACATGCTGACCCCCATCCCAGTGCCCATAAATTGTACCAGTCCAGGATGGTGGTCAAAATGTTTGATAAATGTGACAACATACAAAGGAAAACAATTTATGCATCACAGTGTGGTGTTTTCAAATGTTGTATCCAAAGCTAAACCAAAATTTTATAATTTGTCTCATATGCAATCATAAGAGGTGAAATGAGTGGCCTATGGAGGTTAAAATGTCAATGGTTACCATTTGTTTCACACCCAAAAAGTCATGCATTTATTGACATTGTCCTGCCCTCCCCCTGCCTCTCCTGGAAGGTGTGGGCTCCAGTTTTCATTATTTGCTCCATCTTACATCTTGCATGAATTTATTCACATTGTGCCCTAATTGTTACAGAATGAAGCAAACAAAGTTGGGATTTGGAATTGCAGAAGAAGAATAGAGGGTTGATGATGGTGATGGTGATAAGCCAGCAAAAAGAGGACAAGAAAGGTGTGCAAGTGTGGGTATGATGGGTGCACATGGGCAGGCTCTGAACAAAGCATTTATCAGCACACACAAAAAAGCAGCATGGTGATTGTGGGGCCAAGAAGACATATCCATCAGAGACCCAGCTGGGGACAAGTGGCCAGTGGTCTAGCTGGATGAGGGGCAAAAATATGTGCCACTAATTAGCCAGAAATGAAAGTAATGATATTATATATAATCATAGGGGGAAAAGTGGCAAAATACAAAGGCTGCTTATTTCCCTATCTAAATAGGCTAGGCTTCTTTCCATATATAAATGAACGACTCCTAGTATTGATAGGGTTTGGATATATGTGGCACTGTTAGTCTTTTACAACCTGGCTACCAAGTTTAACTAGGCATAATGATTTTGGGATGGCTGTTCACAGAGGTGGATCCAGAGAGCCACCCAGGAGGACCCAGTTTGGGCTAGGTGGGCACATGCTGTGCTGGGGCCCCAGCTGATATGTCATTATAGGGGGGGAGTGATGTCTGATGGGACCCTGCTGGTATGCAATGTTCCAATCATGGGGGGGGAATGTGATGTCTAGTTAGGCCCCATGTATTCCATGTTTTGATCCTGGGATGGGGGGAGGGAGCAGTGTGGTACATGCTGTCCGGAGATGTAAGTATTGATGTCCTTTGGGGTGAGGCAAAAGAGGGACTGGATCCCTCTTTTGCTTTTTGGGGGTCATGACCCAATTTGCCCTCCTGGATCCACTCCTGGCTGATCACATAACTCCAAATTGCACAATTTTACTCTTACTGTTCCTGATTGCAATAATCTGTGCTTCAAGCACGCCCATCTGGTGACACTGCTCACTGTGTAAGGGAGGAGGCTCCTCTGCCCACACCCTCATCAATTTTCAGTGATGGTGAGCAGACAGACCAGACAACCACAATTTCAGTGGATCTATTCAGTGCTGAATGCACATCTGCAGCAGTGCACAGATCCTCAGATATTTATTAATTGTCCAGATGTTTTCCAGTGCCTATTCACTCATCTGTTCTTTTCAAAATTTGTGGAACCCAATGCTGCTGAATATTGCAATAATGGCAGTTCTCCAGGAATTAGTTTCACCTATTTCTGATGTTTCAAGATGATGGAGACATGCATATTACAAAACAAACTTTTTACCTTAAAGTTACATTTTATTGCCCACAGTAAACAGGACACTTCATTGCTGAAAAGTTTGTGGTGTTGCGTTTGTGAAAGTTTTTTGTTTAACTTTTATTTGTGATGTCCCTGTTGCCATGCAATATAACCCTCATAATGTGATGGCTAAATAACAAATTCCTGCAAATTATGGAAGTTTGCAACATATGTGGCACCACATACTTCTTATCTGCAATAGTCAGCTAATCGTGTTCTGTCCCTTTGGTGTGCATTTCACCCTGTGGCCCAATGGTTGGGTTTGGTTATGTAACCCAAATTGACAAAAAAGTGTGACCCAACTTGGTGTATAAGGTGTTGATCAATTTCAGGGCAACTTATTTTGTTATGGTTCCGCGGCTGAATAATGCTGCACAATTTGTGGGTCCCAAGCTTTTTGTTTAACGTTGATATGGCCTACAACACATAACTTAGCACAACCCATAATACCGTCAAAAAGGTGCATTTCCACCATTATTGATTGCCAATTGTGTTTGACTTCACCATAATACTTTGCGATGGAATTTTCCACACAGTAATTCACATGGTATAAAACTAAATGCTTACCCCTTGACCTCTTTATTATTGTGCAGGCGTGAAGCACTCAGGGTGTCTTTCTTCACCTGGGGAAAATGGTGCATTGCCCAGTTGAATGGCAACATGCACCAATGACAATGTTCTATATATACGTATATATCCAGGTATGTTATTATTAGTTATTCAGAGCCAGCTGCTGCTGGAGCTGCGGCGTTCCATCGGCGGGGGAGGTACGCCTGTGGCGTCACCTGCTGTTGCCTCCTGCCGTTGTGGTTCTGCACTGATCGTGCGGGTACAGGGTGTGTATCTCGCAGAACTGTCGCTGAAGTTCTCGCACAGCCGCGCCGCTTGCCTGAGCGCCGGTCAGCTGTAGCAGACGCCGTGGTACCCTGCAACCGCGCCTCAATGCTGTTCATCTTCGCTGATGTCGCCGTTATCTCCTGCGACTCATCTGTGCTACGTGCAACAGTTTTGTTTTGCATCTCCCGCCGCTGGCGCTGCGCGCGGGCTGGGCGCGGCTCCGCCGGTGGTGGGCTAACTGCCACCAGGGGCAGTTAGCCCACCAGGGGCAGTTAGCGGTTTGTTCACAAACCGCTGTCTAAACGTTCGTCGTGGTTGTGTGATACACTATCTAACCAAGCCTTTCTCTACTGGATCTGTGTACATGGGATTCACGGCAAAGGATAAATCAGCATTTGAATATATTTGAAGGGACTTCCATAGATATATAATTAGTGTTGCCCTTGCGTGTGCTCGGACAGAGGTGTTCTAGACTTGCAACACACTCAGTTTCTTGGAATTGGTTATGATCGTATGAATGTGTGGAAATATCGAGTGGATATTTCATGTTAGTAAAACGCACCTGGGAAATCGCTTATGTCTCACCGCAATTGTGCACAACGCACATTCTCAGGAACTGCCCACAGTTTTATGATTTTGAATATGATGCCAAATTGTTTATTTGTGGCGGCTCATTTTTCGTTTCTCACCACTTGAAAAATCATAGTTTAGCCCATAGTTTTGCTCCCAAGAAAAAAAAACGTCTCGCGCGCTTATTGTGAGAATACACACCCTTGACCGTAACTGTTGCCATCAGGCAAAATAAAACGCACAATAAGTTTACCACAATTGAAATCCGCATGTTAAATATTGCTGAAGCTCGACCAGTGCAAAATTTGTTTATGTGAATTGATTCAGCCATTGGCCAATAAACATCCAGTCCGTATTTTTCTCTTTCATGTGTGGAGGGGCAAAAAGGCAACTTGTTATAACTGGGGTGGCGAGTCATGTGCACAATACTTTGTTTAACGTGCACAACAATAAACTGGAGCCAGAATGACTGATCGTATTTAGCTGGGCACGACATTTCATATACGACAATAAACTGGAGCCAGAATGACCAAGCGGATTTAGCTGGGCACGACATTCCATATGTTGCTAGTTTTTGTTACAGTCGATAAGATGGGGCCTGGCGAAGGCTCTTTGTCATAATCAATTTAACGTGTTTTTGTTTAACTGCTAATGTGCCCGGTATATTGATCGGAATCAATGCATGGTTTATCTTTCGTGTGTACGAAAGATAAAGATGCTTCATGGTTGCAGGACAACCAAAGAGCAGCAACGAATTTGTATTCGAAGGCAAAGTGCCACATGCTAATATTGCTCATTTACCTCCTAGTACGCTTTTTGGGTAGGAGACCACGCACGATTGCTTCGGTTTGGTCGGCGACCAACTTGATGGTTTTTTTTTACCCCTGTTAGTAATGTCCAAACCATCATGAATGCCAACCTTGGAACATTTAAACACAATCACAGCGATCCATACCAATCACAAGCCAAGCCACGCAAAACCAGAAAATTTCGCTATTTTGACCTCATTTGACCTTGAAGATATTGACCTAAGGTCACGACATTTGCACACAATAGAGTTAACTATCGTGCCCATCCACCCTGCGAATTTCGTTGCTCTAGCCTTAATGGGAGCCGCAATCTTAGGGGGGGCGGAATCCGCCCCCCCCCTCCAGTGCGCGTAATTTTCAGGGGCCCTCCAGGGCGCGTGTTAAAGAGAAAGGTTAGCTGTTGCATTATCACCATAATATATTATCTAAGTTTTCGAGCTTCATATTTTCTTGAAAATTGTCTAGCTTAGTACCACAAGCAGTCGTATTGTTCTCCATGACGTGACTCGGTTCAACAACGGCATAGAAACATCCGATCCAGACTTCACTGCGCTTCTTTGGCTTGGCCGCTCCGAGGAACGACATATCTGACGTCATCACCACGAGTAGGTTTTTTAATCGATGACAACTCTGAATTGAAATCTTTTATTTAGGCAAAAAATGCACCTCTATAAGGAAAATATTTCAGTTTTGTATACAAAATATTACATACGTTTTTTGCAACAAAATGCCCATTGCGTGATACTTGCCCTACTATGTGAAACTGAAATGAGTCGCTCAATAGTTTAGCAAAAAGAAGCAACTAATCGCACCTCTGAAGTCTCGTTTGCGTCGTTTATATACCAATTTAAAATAAGCCGCTATCAGCAGCCTGATGACGGCAGTTGGTTGTGGTGGAGTATATTTTTTCCGTGAAAAGTATTTTGATGACCATGGTTTAATGGTAACGCCGCAATCTCCATATGCACATATCTGCCTGTCCAGGTGCTTGCCAATAACCCATATACCTAGATACTTACCTAGGTAGCCTATAAACAGTGTTCCATTGCCATGCTATAGCCTGGTGAACCGTGAATTAGGCCATGGCTTGTGCCTGGGTAGGTAGGTAGGTACCTACCTACCTAGATAATTTGGTTGAGATTGCGATAAGATACCCGATTCAGTGCCCTGCAATTTGGAAGAAGAAATGTGGCCCAATTTCCAGTGCATGGACCAGGTGAGCTGCTTTTTATGTGCTGGCAACTGTGACGTGATTTTGGTTGGATTATCAGCCTGCACCACAATTCTAGCAAAGCTTAGTATTGGATACTCATACAGTGTGATAGAATAAGACCTTCTAGGTAGTAATGTTGATGTTCCAGATGCATCAGTTTATGCATCCACCATGAATACCTTTCCATGGGCAATGACAGAAACTGAAACTTGCTGGCAACTGCTGGAAGTGATCATGCCCATCTTTTTTTTATAAATAAAATGGTTGCAATTTGTGGCATTGTGCATGTATGCCTACTTCTGCTATGTTCTTGCAAATTTGTGCTTAAAGGTGTTTTATTAATTCTTAAATTTACCATTCCAATACAATATTTATGAATGTAACTAAGATGAAACCACCAATTTTTGTGTGCAATACTTACCTTTCAGTACAATCAAAATAACACCAAAAAGGGGCTTAGTGTTAGGATAAGAGCATGACAAATAATCCCTACCACATAAAATAGTGCAACACATCCTAGACTAAACCGCCCCTGGGTAAAATTTTTTTTTAATGTTCAACAATTAATTTTCTTTAATTTTCCACATTAGAGAAACAGCTAACCTGTCTGAGCCTAACCTAACATCACCTGCTTTTAAAGAAAATTGATTTTCTGTTTTGTTAGATTAAAAATGAACATTTTTTTAAGTAAAAAAAAAAACAACCAAACCAAAGATAACCCATTTGTTTTCTATGGGAGGTAAAGTGTGAGTAAAACTTGTAGTGATCATTTTAAAGCACTATGATATCCATACTTTGCTGCTCCTGTCATTTTCTGCATTTCAGTAGCTATTCAAGAAGCATCCATTTCATCTCTTCATCTTATCCATTAAAGTCATGACGGAACACTAGAAAAACCAACTTTTGACCATACATTGACAGCACTTTATCAGGTCAGTTACCAGTTCATGTTACTGGAACCAGGCCTCCCACATGACTGGTCAGCTAGGTGGCCCAGAACAATTAGCTGCATAAGGAAAGGGCTGAAATACATCAATGAAATATGGAAACACTTGTACTTGCAATGGGCGCTAAATGACCAACCATGGTCGATGCGCCCTAAAACCACAATCACACACACATCACACACATTGTACTTGCAATGACAAAAACAGTAGCTTTTCGCTATAAGTGACCTGATGTCAAATATTACATCCTTCATCTGTATTGCATTGTTAGTCATGTCCAAAACATTGCTGAAGCCCATTTTTGAGCATTTAAGCACAATGGTAGCAATCCATAACAATGTCAAGCGAAGCTGTGCAAAACAAGCTAAGTATAGCATATTGGACTGCAGTTGGACCTTGATTAATTTGGCCTAAGGTCATGAAATTTGCACACAATGGAGTTGACCACCAGGCCCTCCCACACTGAAAATGTTGTTACTGCTGGGCCTCCAAGGAATGTGTAAACAATATTGTAAACATTTTTGTTTGTTAAATAATGCAACATAACATAACCTCACTTAGCCTAACCTCCCATGCAATATTCTCTAATTCCTTTTGAGTTAAGTGTTGGATGTAAGGAAACAATTTAAGGGATGAGGGAACTATGGAAAGATGGAGGCACATAGGCAAACGTTTTTGAAAAATGAATGTCCAATCCTAACAAGAGCTGTTGAATTGTGTTCAATGCAAAACTATATTAATGTGTGAATTTATTTTTTTTAATGTTGGCAAGCATGTTTTATACAATATGTATAGCTCAGTATTTATGGATGTGTCCTGCATAATCATATCCTCTAGTATGGGCACATTTGATTAGTAACTGGTATAAGGATGTAGAGAATATATTGCAAGGAATGTAAGAAAGAGCTGTGTTATTTGTTAACACGCACCCTGGAGGGCCTCTGAAAATTATGTGCACTGGATAAAATTATGTGCAGCTTCTGCCCCCCCCCCACCCCTTGAGATCTCGGCTCCAATTAAGGCTAGAGCAACGAAATTCGCAGGGTGGATGGGCATGATAGTTAACTATTGTGCGTAAATTTCGTGACCTTAGGTCAATATCTTCAAGGTCAAATGAGGTCAAGATAGCAAAATTTTATGGTTTTGCGTGGCTTGGCTTGTCATTAATATGGGTCGATGTGATTGTGTTTAAATGTTCCAAAATTGGCATTAATGATGTTTTTGACATTACTAATGATGTAATGCATGTGCCAGATCCGCCATTTGACCTCAGGTCACCTATGTAGGAGCACTTTATCAGGTCATTACCTGCTCCAGTTACCGGAACCGGGCTGCGGCGATCAGCGGCGATATTTGTGGTTTGGCGCTGAATTTTTTTTTAACTTTGCCCACCCCTAACTCGAAAAAAAATGTTAGGTCGATTTTCGTTTTGCGGCATGTTGCTTTAAGCAACGTGCCGTTAATTTTTAAGCAGGTACACAAACAATGGCGTATATCGGGCGGTAAAATCTGGAGTCATCTACGAAAATCAGGAGGGGTGGGCGGATTTCGCCCCTCGCCCCCCCTCCCTCCATGACACGTGTTAACCTGCACCCAATCATAATAATTTGTAACCCTGCTCCCATGTAATAAAAAATGGAAAAAAATTAAAACAATTGAAATTATGACCTAATCTAGATTAACCTGTAATTTTATTTTTTTCAAGAAAATGTTGAATTGTTATCAGCAATTTGTAACTTGTACTTTTTTGTAAAACTGAACCTAACCTAACTTAACCAACAAGCCTTTTTGTTTGATTGCTTGCTTACAATATGTCAAAGGGACAAAACTACACCGGTGATGTTTGGTGGCAGTGCATTCCATGCCTCTGTTTTGAATGCAGTAGTTACCTAGTATCTGCAATCTGTCAGGTGATGACATTTTGTAACACAATGACATTTTGCTAGATGATGACATTTTGCCAGGTTTCAATTTAGTGCCCATATGCTCGACCACTGGTATCACAGAGCTTATTCCAGCCATTGCAATGGAACAGTTCCGGTAATCGGCAAGTTTTATTCCATGAACTTCATCTTAAAAAAATATACACATCAGTGTTCTGTACTCATCAACTGGGAGTCCAGACATTTTCGCGGTGTGTGGGAAAATTCCCCCAGAGGGCGTTTTTTAAGGAAAATGCATGGAGTGATGGGGGTGGAAGGGTACACCTAGCATGCTGAAAGGGGTGCATTTTCTTCAGAAAGAGGCGTTTCCAGTTGAGCAATCCATTGATTATGGGTGTGGTGCACTTCCTGCAACCTTCCTGCAGGGGCACTATTTTTGACCGAGGGAGGGGCTCCAACCATGGGGGCACATGCCCCCTGTGCCCCCTGTATCTGCCCCATATATTCATACAAACTAGCCTTTTGCTCCCTCCCATATCCCTCCCATATATGATTGACTGATGGTTGCTGGTGATTTGGTATTTGCTATGCATGGGTTGCCTAACACCTCTGTCACCACTGCAGACATACCTGGGTCAGTTGGTGACCCAATATGTGGGCAATGTGAGCTCGCTGCTGGCCAAGTGTGTGGTGGTGTGGCTGGTCTCCACGATCCTGCTCATCTCGTCGGCGCTGCTCTACTTCACTTTCCACTTCAGCATGATGCCCACCATGCTGGTCACCGTTCCAGTGCACTTCCAGTTTACGTGAGTCTGCTGTCTTTGTTGTGAGCGGATATGGGAAGGGATGGTGACAAGACCTGACTTGCATGCTTCTCATATCCAACTTACGATATTTTCTTTAGCTGTTTGCTATTTACTTTACTCAGACACTCGTACGTTCGTATGAGACAGATGTGTATTGGTCAGCTTTGGTTAGTTAAGGGACTGCATGTGATTCATCTGTTTTTGTCAGCAAAATATGTTTATGTTACCCAAGAATGATGCTGTGCACTGGTTGTCCAGTGTTATCCGATGACGATATTCCGGAGTACGTGCCTAGTGATATATGAGGACGATGTTCTGTGCTTTTAGTTAACCCCAGGTTTGTTCGATGTTTTGCGGACGAGGTGAGTGTGAACGTAGGTCAGTCTATATCACACTTGAGCTCAGTTGGCTGGTGTACGAGACCACATTTGTAGCCCACCTGGCGCATGTATCGTCAGCTTGTGCAGCTTGAGCCCGCTGTCCGTCTGTCTACACCACGCCAGCGGACACACCTGCTCCGTGGCGGCGCACCGCATGTAGGCGGTGGAAACAGAGCGGTCAGCCGCTGACCTGTGTCGGCCCGTGCAGGCACGTAGCGGGGGGGGGGGGGGCGGCGGCGACTCTCGCTCCCGCCTTGGGTTTCTACTGGTCAGTGGCCGGAGTGAGTCATCTACGGGGTCGCCACGGCGAAGATAAAAAGACCAACACCACTTTTTACCGCTGTCGAGGCTGTTGTTCGACCGAGACCATACACGGGGGCACCATACATGCAGGACTTTCCGAAAGTGGGCGGTCCGTTGGAGCGTGTACGGATTTTGCGAATGTCTATAAGTCCTTACGAACTCTGCGAGCCCCTGCAAACGTGTATAGGCACTTGCGAATATCTACAGGCCGTTGCGAACTCCTGCCGGCCGTTGCAGACGTTTTGGGACAGTTGAATGCTAGCCGACCCTCGTGGACGCCCGCGCTCCCTTAAGAACATTTACTGGCTCTTACGAATGCATAGGGGCCGCGGTAGCTCACTTGGTAGAGCGTCGGCCTCTTGATTGCAAGATCGTGGGTTCGAATCTCACAACCGGCGGTTTTGCCGTGGCCACCCGCGACCAGTCGGCGTGAGAGGTTGGTGACGCTATGCAACCTATCGGTTGAATGCGTCGTAAAAGAACTCAAGGTTTTTCTTACGAATGCCTACGGGCAATTGCGAATGTCTACGGGCCCTTACAAGCGTGCACTTAACTCTTTTTGAATACTGAATCAACACCCTTTCCAATATAGATTGCATCCTGCATTGGGATGCTTGCGCAGACGGTCTGCATTTGTGGTTCAGGAATGCAGTGCCATGTTTCTTACAGTGTGAGGAAGTTGTTGATTCTACGATCCGGGACTAAAGTGAGTTATGTTTCGTCATCTTGTTTCGTGTTATTTTCAAGTATTTTTCATTCTTGATACCTAATTTTTAATTCCTAATTTCTTAATCTCCGAATAATTGGATCAAAGCGGTTTTGTCCAGGACTTCAAAATGTGAGCGTTAGTCCTGGCCCCCTTCGCAAATCCGTCCCCTCCTTTGCTAATGCCTGGCTACGTCCCTGAGCCGGTGGTATGATCCACCTGCGCGTGCCGATTACTTCGAGCGATTGATTCCCCCTGACAGCCATAAGTGGTGGAGGACAAGCCCATCAGCATTCGTTTGCTTATCACTACCATGCTGATGATCCATTGCGTGACGTCACAAATGATGTTGGCACAAACAATCCAGCAGAGTGTGGAGCCAAGCCATTACCACTCGGCGGGCAGGTGAGCAGTAGCGGCGCACACGCCTGCTGATTGCCGACCTTTGTGCTGCAGGCCTTGCTACACGGACCCCGGGCGATGCACGTACCCGCGGGCTCGGGTGGCGCTGCTGGACCGCGAGGCCAGCCCCCTGCTGCATCCTCACGTGCACTACACCATCAGCGTGGAGCTGGACATGCCCGAGTCGCAGGCCAACAAAGACATAGGTGGGGCGCCCGGCTGGGTGACGTTGCCGTGTCGTGCGCAGGTGGACTGATGTGGACTAATGTGGACCAATGTGGACTAATGTGGACGTGGGTAGCGAGACAAAATGAAAATGAAAAAAATGAAATTTTCACAAAGTGAAATTCCAACCGATTGGAAAAGGGCAAATGTAGTTCCTATTTTCAAGAAAGGAGAAAGAGGGAAAGTTGAAAACTATATGCCAGTAAGTCTCACATCCCTAGTCTGCAAGGTACTCGAATCAATTATCAAGGATAGAATAGATAGTTATCTGGAAGGTAGCAGATTGATTCAAGATACTCAACATGGGTTTAGAAAAGGACGATCGTGTCTCACAAACCTCTTGGACTTTTTGAACTTCGCCACAGAACAATTTGATCAGGGAAATCAGGTTAATGTAGCATATCTTGGCTTTAGTAAGGCCTTTGAGAAGGTACCCCATAAACGGTTAATGATACAGCCTCAGTCCCATGGTATTGCAGGTAGCATCTTAAAATGGATAGAGTTGTGGCTTTTGGATAGACAGCAAAGAGTGATGCTAAATGGTACAAAGTCATCATGGCAAAGTGTTCTTAGTGGAGTCCCCCAGGGGTCAGTACTGGGGCCACTACTGTTCATTATATTTGTAAATAGCATTGAAAGTGGCCTAAGCAGTAAAGTTTTAAATTTGCGGATGATTTGAAGGTCTTTAGGGCAATAACAGGTCAAGATGAGCATATCTCGCTGCAAAAAGACTTAGACGAACTTGTGAAGTGGTCCGAAGAATGGCAAATGAAATTTAATTTTGATGAGTGCAAAATCATGCATGTAGGTAAGCAGCATATGAAGGCTCCATACTTGATGGGTGGCCAAGTGCTATCAGTGACTCAACAGGAGAAGGATTTAGGTGTTATTCTAAACACAAAACTGGGGTCATCAGAACAGACCAAGGAAGCCAGGAAGAAGGCACTGAGAATGCTCGGGGCAATAAATAGGAATGCATCATACAGAAGTGAGGAAGTGATCAGGAAGCTTTACTGTGCCTATGTCAGGCCACATTTGGAATACTGCATCCAAGCTTGGTCTCAGCTATGAAAAAGATTGTTGGCTTTTAGAGAGAGTACAAAAGAGGGCTACACAAAAGGTTAATGGCATAAGCAACCTGACATATGAGGAAAGATTGAAGATTTTGAAAATGTTTTCACTTAGATATAGAAGGCTGAGAGGAGATCTCATCGAGGTCTTTAAATTTGTCCATGGTCTGGAGAGGGGATATCTTGGGGAAATGTTTGAATTGAACAAATTATGCAATTAGAGGTCATAAATTCAAAATTAAAGTTAACCACAGCAGAACAAGGTTAAAGCAGACTTTCTTCACCAACAGGGTAGTAGAACACTGGAACCAGCTGCCAGAAAACATTGTCAGTAGCAGCACATTGAACATCTTTAAAAACGGCATAGACAATCATTATAAGAATAGAGGGTTTGCTTTTCAGTATTACAGGGAGGGCTGATTGACAGATTTGGTGGGCAACTGGTTCAGTGTACAGAGTGCAACCAAGAGGGGCCCTTGTGGCTCATAGTTGCACTGATCTTTTATGTCTTTATGTCTTTATGAGACATACACGGCTCGGGAGTTGCAGTGTGTTCACGTGTGTTGATGGGACGCATCCAGCAGTGGATGGGCTCCTCTGCTCAGACACACCCAGTAGTGGATGTGGCGGGCAGCGTGTCAATCTGTGTCCGGCTGTATATTGGACCAGACGTGTGAAGAAATGAACGGACCATCAGTCACTTCGGTGTGGTGGGCCAGACGTGTTGCGACAGTGAGCGGATCATCAGCCGCCTGTCTGCTGTGTTGAGACAGTGAGCGGATCATCAGCCGCCTGTCTGCTGTGTTGCGACAGTGAGCGGATCATCAGCCGCCTGTCTGCTTCAACCACCCGCCGCCGCCATGTTGTGAGGACAGTGAGCGGACCATCAGCCGCCTGACCGCCGCCGCCATGTTGTGAGGCAGTGAGCGGACCATCAGCCGCCTGATCGCGCCGCCATGTTGTAGGACAGTGAGCGGACCATCAGCCGCCTGACTGCCATGTTGTGAGCCTGACGTGTTGAGGAAGTGAGCGGACCATCAGTCACCTGGCCGTCGCCGCCATGTTGTGAGGAAGTGAGCGGACCATCAGCCGCCTGACCGCCGCCGCCATGTTGTGAGGCAGTGAGCGGACCATCAGTCACCTGACCGTCGCCGCCGTGTTGTGAGACAGTGAGCGGACCATCAGTCACCTGACTGCCGCCGCCGTGTTGTGAGACAGTGAGCGGACCATCAGCCGCCCGACTGCCATTTAGCCGCCGTGTTGTGAGAAGTGAGCGGACCATCAGCCCCTGACCGTCGCGCCGCCATGTTGTGAGACAGTGAGCGGACCATCAGTCACCTGACCGCCGCCGCCATGTTGTGAGACAGTGAGCGGACCATCAGCCGCCTGACTGCCGCCGCCATGTTGTGAGACAGTGAGCGGACCATCAGTCACCCGACTGCGTCGCCGCCATGTTGTGAGGCAGTGAGCGGACCATCAGCCGCCCGACCGCCGCCGCCATGTTGTGAGGCAGTGAGCGGACCATCAGTCGCCTGACCGCCGCCGCCATGTTGTGAGACAGTGAGCGGACCATCAGTCAGCCTGACCGTCGCCGCCATGTTGTGAGACAGTGAGCGGACCATCAGCCGCCTGACCGTCGCCGCCATGTTGTGAGGCAGTGAGCGGACCATCAGCCGCCTGACCGCCGCCGCCATGTTGTGAGGAAGTGAGCGGACCATCAGTCACCTGACCGTCGCCGCCGTGTTGTGAGACAGTGAGCGGACCATCAGTCACCTGACCGTCGCCGCCATGTTGTGAGGAAGTGAGCGGACCATCAGTCGCCTGACCGCCGCCGCCATGTTGTGAGGAAGTGAGCGGACCATCAGTCACCTGACCGTCGCCGCCATGTTGTGAGACAGTGAGCGGACCATCAGTCACCTGACTGCCGCCGCCGTGTTGTGAGACAGTGAGCGGACCATCAGTCACCTGGCCGTCGCCGCCATGTTGTGAGACAGTGAGCGGACCATCAGCCGCCTGACCGTCGCCGCCATGTTGTGAGACAGTGAGCGGACCATCAGTCACCTGACCGTCGCCGCCATGTTGTGAGGCAGTGAGCGGACCATCAGTCACCTGACCGCCGCCGCCGTGTTGTGAGACAGTGAGCGGACCATCAGCCGCCTGACCGTCGCCGCCGTGTTGTGAGACAGTGAGCGGACCATCAGTCACCTGACCGTCGCCGCCATGTTGTGAGGCGGTGAGCGGACCATCAGCCGCCTGACCGTCGCCGCCGTGTTGTGAGGCAGTGAGCGGACCATCAGCCGCCTGACCGTCACCGCCGTGTTGTGAGACAGTGAGCGGACCATCAGTCACCTGACCGTCGCCGCCGTGTTGTGAGACAGTGAGCGGACCATCAGTCACCTGACTGCCGCCGCCGTGTTGTGAGACAGTGAGCGGACCATCAGTCACCTGGCCGTCGCCGCCATGTTGTGAGGAAGTGAGCGGACCATCAGCCGCCTGACTGCCGCCGCCGGCCCGCAGGCATGTTCATGCTGCAGATGAACCTGACCAGCTTCTCCGGCGCGCTGGTGGGCTCGTCGTCGCGCGCCAACATCCTGCACTACAGCAGTCAGCTGTTGCGCGCGCTGCGCACCGTGCTGCTGTGTCCGCTGCTGCTCGCCGAGTACTCACGCGAGCAGCAGAGCATTCACACCGAGCTGTTCTCGGCCTACTTGGTGCACGAGGTCAGTTGGATGACGCTATCGGCGGGCTGACGTGTGACCGCGTACTTTGTCAGCCGTGAATTCGGGCTCGGTATTGTATAGCTTGTGAATGCTGTGGAACTCCCGCCGGCCTCATATTATTAAACATTGGATAACCCGGCCACGACTGACAACAACGCATCCAAAACGTAATTATCTAAATGGTATGCATGGGTTGGCATTTTATGGGTCTCAACAGAGCTCATAATGGCTTCCAATCAAAACAATGGTGATGTTTGTGCTATGATGTTGTAAAGGCTGGCTATGATACGGGCGCACTAAGTGCTGACAAATTATGTGTGTACTGCCGACTCATGGGTAACGCGTATCTTGCATGCGAGTGTGTGACGTGTGTTGTGCGTGCGAGTGCGAGTGACGTGTATGTGGCGTGGCTGAATTATCTACCATGGTCGATGCGCTCTAAAGACCTTTAAAAAAAAAGTATATGTGAGGTGTGTGTGACGTGACGTGTGTGATGTGCGTGATGTGTGTGATGCGTGTGATATTTGATGTGTGATGCGTGATGTCCGTGGCAGGAGCAGCCGCCGACGTCTGCCTGGCTGGAGCTGCGCTCCCACACCGTACAGCTGTACGGCGCCCGGCTGCGGGTGCACGCGCGGCTGACGGGCCTGCGCCGACTCATGTACCAGTACCCGCTGGTGGCAGGCGTGGTCGGCACGGCCTCCATCTTCTACACCATGTCGCTGGTCGTCCTGCTGCTCTGGCTGCGCACCACTGATCTGCCGGACAAGGTCCGTCACTAGCCTGACACGATCCGCCCCGGCTCTGCGCCACTGACCTGCCAGACAAGGTCTGTCACTGACCTGACACGTCCCGGCTCTGCGCCACTGACAAGGTTCGCCACTGACCTGACACGATCCATCCCGACTCTGCGCCACTGACCTGCGGGACAAGGTTCATCGCTGACCTGACACGTGGGGACGAGTAGTCTAGGGGTAAGTTGACTACTCGTCCCCACGATCGAAATGTTGTGGGGTGACTACTCCTCTCACAATCGAAAGTTTGTGGGTTCGAGTCTCACCTGTCGCTACTCTTCGCCCACGATCAATCGGCGTGAGAGATTGGCAACGCTACGTGACTCAACGGTTGATGTGCCGTAAAACCAATTGCTAACCAATACCTGACCTGACACGTCCAGGCTCTGCGCTACTGACCTGCCAGACAAGGTTTGTCACTGACCTGACATTACCCTATTCTGCGCCACCGACCTAACAGAATGCTTCAATTGCCATATTTGAATCACGAATTCAGACGGACATTAAGCTATTCGATATCCCTAAACGTGATACTGGCCGGCTCCGTCATTATTTGCATGTTTTTCGATGGATTTATCTTCTGTGTATGTGTGATAAATGTGGATCCATACACCACGAATACACATATCATCTGAGCGACCCAGCCCCGCCGTGATGATTTTGACACCTAGTGACACTAATGACTTACTTATCCCGTGATTGAATTGCACACGTTTATATGTGTGGTGAAGCAGAGTTCAGGTAAGTCACGCCAGAAATGCATCTCTTTCCTACGGTGGTGAAGCAGATTTCTGGGTTTCTACTTCGATTTTCTATTCGCTTTCACCAAAATGTTTTCTTGTGCATATTTTCGTGCGAAGGAAATGTCTTACATCGCGCTTACACGCTTACACGTGCATTTGTGGCTGGGACACTTAATTCCTCCAAGTTACGTGACTATAGGCCGTCATGGTGCTACCGTGCTGTAGATGTACCGTGGCTCAGTCAATAATGTGACCTTCACATGTGCTCAGGCACAAAATGCGGCAATTCCTGGCAGACCTCAGTCGTGAAAACATGACTTGCCCCGTGCGGTAATATGCATTATATTATAAGATTTCCTGATTGAGTGTCTGGAGCCACAGAAGCTCGGTTGGTAGAGCGTCGGACTCTTGATCGCAAGATTGTTTGTTCGAATCTCACAACCGACGGAATTACCGAGTCCATCCGTGACCAATCGGCGTGAGAGGTTGTCGACGCTATATGACCTAGCGGTTGAATGCGTCGTATAAGAACCAAAGGTCCTGGTTGAATGTCGTGCATCAACGTTCATATGTTATCTCTTGCGAGTTAAGCTTTTGTTCTGTTTAGCATTCAAGCAATGGCGTTCAGCTCAGCTGTTGTTCTTCCATTGACTACACTGAGTATTTCCCATATTTTACTTCTCAAATGTTTACCTAATTAGGAGTTGTCTATGAAGGAGGCACTCCGGCATTCGCCGCGTTATGTTTCCAGCACCACCCAGGATCTGTCCCAAGTCGTGCAGTCGCAATACCGCCCATGCAGCACCATACCCTGTGCTAGTGTACTGATATCACCAACTGCGAAAGCCTGGCCCTGCACTCGCGTCAGCGTGACATCGGCTGCACTGTATAACGGGCGTCATATGAAAAATGAAGCCGATGCGCTCCACAGCTTAAATGGCAAACCAATATACGTCTGCACTGTTAATCATCACATATCGACCATGCGCAATTGTACGGGACAGCCGATTTGACCACGCGTAATTACCTCAGTATGGTATTACCATCTCTTCACGTGGAGGAAATTTTGTTTGGTGTTCACGTTGGCTGTTTCTTGGGCTGTAAGTCGCACAGTATACTGCGTGTGAGAGACACGTTGACGGGCTGTTTTGTGGCATCGGCACGTGATTGTGTCACTGCTGACACCAAACTTGTCGACAGATTTACCGTCTGAAACTTTGGCGACCGACAGCGGCGGAGACTGATGTCTCCGGGTCTGGTGGCGTGGGTAAGTGGTCTCGATAATGGAGTCAGTGGCAGTGGTCTGGTGATATGAGTAGATGGTGTTAGCAGAGGAGAGTGGGGTCCGGCTCCAATAATCTGGGTACGTGCGGTCAGCGGTGGGCAGTCTGCCAATCCCTGATGGTGCCAGTAGGTGTGGTGAGCAGTGGAAAATAGAGGGCAGGATCCAGGTGGTGTGGACTAGTGAGGTTAACAGTGGGGACTGAGGATTCGAATCTAGTGATCTGGGTACGTTCGGTCAGTGGATCAGGCTCCGGTGACGATTGCAGTAGGGTCGGCGGCGGCGTTCGTCGCGAAGAAAATTAAATTTGAGGAAAATGTGAAGGCCGTTGGAGAGGACATATTTAGTGCCTGTAGCTCTAGCGTGCTTCTGTGTTCTCAGATGTCAGCAAACCGGACATCGTGCCGTCTCCGCCGGACGAGAGGAGCGCTGCCGTGACCCGTAAAGGTCAGGGACGCTCCCAGTCGGCACCACCGAGTGTTCAGCACCACTGGTGCCACTGACACCACAGCCGACTCCAACCTGCGAGGAACGCCACCGAAGGCCGGCGGTGACGTGTTGACACCGATCCACGGTGATGCGGTCTCCGCCATCTGTGTGCGATTAGCTGGAACTTCAGCTTGCGTCGATCACCGAAAGGTGGCGGGGATTGCTGTCTGCGGTGGGACGTTTCCGTGCCGTCAGAACATCGGAGCAGCCCGTTCTGCAGACAGATGTGGCTGGTGTGAGGCCCCGGAGTGGGCAGCGCCCGGCCGGCGGCCGCAAGAAGATGTGATGACACAACTGATACAAGGTGGGCGTCAGGGCCTCAAACGCCATGATCCCAAAAAGTTGCAAGGGATCATGGCTTTTGTACTAGCAGTGCAGCCATCTTATTGGTGTTGTGTGTACCTTATCGTTTGTCAGCCGGCGTACGAGCAGTTGTATAGCTCACCACTTGCATTGTCGCCCAAAAGTACCTCGGTCGAACAGAATCGCATTAGGATACCGAATTGCTCATACCACAGACCTGGGACTCTGCATGCACATCATAGACCCAGCAGTGTGAATGTATAGTTTGCTTTGACTATGTACAAATTGGTGCAATGGTGCAATAGCGCCCAACTGGTGCTATTTGAATCGTTGCTCCATTTTGCGACGGTCTCACGTAATCAAGGACATACGTTGTCTGGCCAAGTGCGGCCTGGCACCAGAGGCATCCTCTGGCGGGGCTGTGGACTGCGTCGACCGTGCATCTTCTGCAAGCTTTAGCTGATCTTGTCTTTTGGTGATGTTATGTGACTATGCATTGATGTGCATTGGATAGTTTTAGGCTGCATGGCCTGCCATCTGACTTGCTGTATTTCAAATACGTTTGATGCTAGTGCACTTCTCGTTGGAAGCCAATGAAGATGCATATGCTCATTGGTCGAATTGTATTTGAATTTGGGAATTTGGACGTCTTTTCTCATGTTATCACCACCACTTCTAGATCTGCCAGTTCATGTAGTCTCTGTTGTTCGCTACCACCGGCCGAGTGTGGGTGAATAATACATCGAGATCTTTGAATATATATGTATGTATGTATATATGGTATCCAGCGTGTTCTGGTTGTCACCGGTGCTGGAATATTCTGGGCGTTGGCAGTGCGTGATAGACTGTGCGTCACCCTCCACGCAGACGGGCGTGAAACTTAAGCTTTGTTTGTCGGCCGACAGATGACGCCGTCGAAGGTCTGGACGCTGGGTGGCGCTGTCCTTCGTGGCCGTGTCGGGCGGCTGGCGTTTCCCCGGTGGCTGCGGCCGTCTGACTGAGGCCGTCCGCTCGGCCACTGTTCGTGCGGTTGCCAGCTGGTGGGCGGCAGCCGTCGACTTGCGGAGCAGAGGGTTGGAGCTGCCGACTGACTGGGCAGAGGAGGTACAGACTGAGCTGGAGCTGAGCCACCGTGTGGTGGGGCGGAGCTGCCCACTGGCGGCGGCCGGGGCCGAAGACGACTCCCGGAAGACGTTCCATCCACAGGGTTGGAAAATGTTTCATGGCAGCTGGGGTTAGGTACGGTGAAGAACGTGAATGTTGTGTCATCGAAGAGCAGGTTTGCAAGAAGAAATTATTGTCGTTTGTGTGCGAGTGGACGTGCTGAGATGCTTACCTGTGGAATCACAATTGCAATTGATAATATTGCGTTGTCTTTGACACTCATTGTCATTGCAGTCATGCTCTCACTGGCGGATCCAATATCCGTGGACGTCAATGGTCAGCACCCAGCGTGGCTGTATTCGCATGAAACGTATGTGTATGCTGTGTGCTAGCTACATGCATTGTGATTCCACCGGTCGGCAGAATGGTCGGCTGCGTCCGACGTGAATCTGGTTGTGACCGCATGGTCGACACAATACACGGTGCCGTCGTGACGGCTTGTGGCGCCCGGTCTGGTCTGAAGGCTGGTGCTGCTGACGGACGGTCAGGGTGGTGGTGGACTGTAGCCACAGGTCGGCGCTCTGGCCGACTGTGGTCGAGTGTGACGGGCGGTCGGCATGGCGACCGTAGCGACCAGTGGAGCAGTGGAGGCCCGAGCTGTCGCTGACTGGACTGCTGCTGACTGGACTGCCGCTGACTGAACTGCTGACTGGTGTACCGCTGATTGTACTGCCGGTGACTGGTATGCCGCTGATTGGACTGCTGCTGATTGGGGTGCCAATTACATTCACGATAAGTTCTAGTATTCAACAAGTTGCTTTCTTAACTTGCGATCTCAATTGCCACTGCATTTTATCTTGAATAATATTGGGAAGTCTTCTTCTCAGCGATGGACAGTGCAGGCATCAATACTGCCTTATATTTGTTCGCTTTTATAAAAATTGCCGGGCTGAAAGAAGACAAAATTGTATTTAAAATGTGTACTTTTCGGGTGTATTTGTAGCCATCTTTATCATCAAGATGTTCAACATGGCACTGCTTCCATTCATGAGTAAGCAACGCGTACGTTTCTGACCATAATGTCGAGATTAGGGACCGGAGCCTCGACTCCGGTAGATTGAAAGCTTCACCCATGCTCTTCCCGCGACGTCCCAATGCTGAATAATGCGCCACGTGATAACTTGAATGTCGCCAAAGTTGAGTGTGCGTATAGCGTATTGAGGGTAATCCACTGCGGTTGCGCTGAACAAATTTGTCCTTGGGTTTGAAAGATCTGCCGTCCCTATATTTCGATTGAACTTCAATTTTCAATGAGGTTCGATTGCTCCTTCAATCGTTTTCGTAAGGTGATACCCGGACAATATTTTGTCCTATTTCGCAAACTGGAAGGACACCGGAGAAGTGCACGAAGCTGTCTACTAGCCCATAATATAAGCGCGAGAAGTGAAGTTCTGATGAGACTGCGTTCATTCGAAAACAAAAAAAAGCAAACCAAATTACTCTCAAATTAGTGCATCTCGCTACATTCGTAGCAATTATCTCAACTTTGTTCGTTTACCACACTAGCCAGCTGCATGCATCGCTTATTCCAACGACACCAACATAGTTGTCTCATTCCTCACGGCCCCACTTGGTCCTTGACGCACCAAACGGACTGTCCACCACGACACTTACCAATTGGATTTACGTTGTTTTACTCGGGCAGGGCTTGATCTGTGCTTTGTGATTCTGGGTGTGGATAGGAAAATGTTTCGGTGGTCGAATATGGCAAATATTTTTTCTTCAACTCTCGAGCATCGAAATCATGCCTTTCACCATGGGTGTCACTTTATGAAGTGATTGGGAGGCCAGATGATCTCTAGTATGGCCAGTTTCCCCGGAAGCCATCTGCATCAAGTGTATAGGTCCAATAGCTATAGCATTCAGCCCGATAACCCTCAATCTTTCTCAGAAATCAACGCCTCTTAATGTGTTCTAACCTGAACAGAATGTTATGTCTGTGGGAGCCTTGGAGGAGGTACGAAGGGTAAAGCCCCGCCCCCCCCACGTTTTGGACTGGTTTAGCATTGAACCTAACGATCATTGCACGAAAAGAATCGACTTGAAATTGGATCTTGCCACGACCCCCTCCCCCAACTGCACATACACACTTTGGGAAATTTCTGCCATTGGTGTAGGTTTTTGCAGTTTATTGGCAGGGCACAATACATGGAGGTCATGGCCGGGCCCAAGTACAGATTGTTTACAGAATGCAGATTGTCGGGCATACCACCTAGGGCATCATGTTAAAAGCTGAAATTATTGGGAGGAAAGTGGCACCAAAAAAGCACACAATGGTACACTTCTAGATTCTGCGCTCTTGTAGGATGTACTCTTCATGCGAGGGAAAGTTATCAAGGAACGTCTTCGAAATTAGCTGGTAACGACTTTTCGCACGCGTAAGTAACAAGGAATAATTTGCTTGCCTTGATTCCCGTACCGCAACATGCTGGTTACAATTATAGCGCATTCGTGTACTCAATTTGCCTTAAGCGCTGCGAGAGGGCTGTGAGGAGGGTGATGGTGGCTGTAAATGTCTGATAATGAGCTATAATACAGAGTGTACTGCGGTATATTCTGACGATTGCAAATATTTTGCATATTCTAGTCCTGATGGACGGCTTAAAATATGGGATACATACTCAGGCGCGTTGAAACAGGAGTATGTCCCAAGTTCGCACTTGTCCGCGGCGGCCACGTGTCTGGCATGGCGCGGGAAGGTAAGCGCATTTCATTTTCATTAGTAATTTTGTGCTATTTCGCACGTGGGTGTCAAAAATCAGCTACGGGTATCCTCCATTAACATTGAACAAGCAACGTAAAGTTTGGCATAAGAAAGGAGGCTGCTTCCAGATTGAGTGCAAGATTGCTTCATTTTCCAATGCTAGTCATTACCACCACACTGATATAATTATTGCTTGTAGCAGACTAGGTGCACTCAGACTACAAAATCTACCACTTTATTTTACTAATAGCTGACAAAAGTTACTTAGTTGCTCACTACAGAGCCTGGCTCTACCTCACTTCCAAACAAACTTCATATTTGCTTTTTGGTTGCTATTTTACATTTTAGTTCAAATTCATGCTGGGGTGACTATGAACCAGCGTCCCACTGCTAAGCAGGCCTAGTTGTATGAACCCTGGCCCCACCACCAAATCCATAAATTCCAGTTCCGCAGAACAATTCTGAGTGGGAGTTTCACATGATGCCAATACATAGACAAACTTCAGTGTTGGAAAAACTGACATTTGTTGGTGTCATGGATACCAATACATTATGTACTCCAGGATTGTGACTAGACTAAATGAAATATTTTGTACTCCAAAAGGGAAAGCGAAGAACAACATTGTCTGGTCGAGTGCTACCACTCAAAGTCCATACCTGACAACAACTAGCAGTTTCCACTATCCCAGCACACCAACTAGTCAACGTCACTACACATCCTTGAAAGGCAGTGTAAAGCATATAGAGCATGCTCATCAGTGTTGCGCTAAAACCAGTAAACGGCCTTGCCAAAGCCGGCTGTGCACAACTTGAGGTGCTTCACATGTGAAAAGACGCTATATTTGTGTGAATAAAGTCAATAATTAATTCAATATTTATTCAATATTGATCAATAGTTATTCAATATTGATTCAATATTTATCAATATTTAATATGACCAGTGTTGGAAAAACTGGAGTTTGTTGGTGTCATGCATACCAATACATTTTGTACTCCAGGATTGTGACTAGACTAAATGAAATATTTTGTACTCCAGAAGGGAAAATGAAGAACAACATTGTTTTTTGAGTGCTACCACTCAAAGTCCATACCTGACAAGCAGTTTCCGCGACCCCAGCGAGCCGACCAGCCAACGTCACTACACATCCTTGAAAGGCAGTACAAAGCGTACCAAGCATGGGCCTTCAGTGTTGTGCTAAAATTTGTAGAGCCTTACTAAAACCGGCTATGCACAACTTGAGGAGCTTCATATGTGAAGACGCTATATTTGTGTCAATAAAGTCAACAATTATTTCAATATTTATTCAATATTTATTCAGTATTGGTTCAATATTTATCAATATTTAATCTGATATATGACATAATTAGATTAATGAATATCTATTTCATATTACTCTTTGGAAACTTGCACTGGAGCCTAGAGGTGTTCTATAGCCTTGTGCTGGAGTACTCGCCAAGAAGCAACAGAAATCTCTAGTTGGCAAATCTGGGAGTACTTGGTGGCACAGGAGTATACATTTGAAGCCTGGTTTGGCCAGTAAATGCTTCGAATGCACAATCGAAAGTCGTTTTGTTAAAGGGACAACTTTTTTAGACACAATGAGCCCGTTCAATGCAAGAAAATAACTTCAAATTTCCTAAAAATCCACCCAGGAACAAGCAAGTTCTCCTAAGCGATTACACCAAGAAACCAATGTCATTTGTGCACTTTTGCATCAGTCACATTTTTTAGTAAATATGTGGGAAGATAAACATGCACCTTGAAATATAACCACATTTTGGGTTCATCTGTGTCAGTGAAGGGTCCATAATACATGTTCCAAAATTTACTCCGACCCATTCCCTGTTCCCCCGCCCCATGAGCAGTTGTACTTTTAGGGCTGAGGTAGTGAATCTGACCAGCTCTATCTAAGAATAAAAATAAAACTGCCTGTGAGTAGTTTTACAGGGACAATTTGTACTCCTGTCTAGCAGCTCTAGATACTCCTAACTTGATCCTTGCTTCAAATAAACATTCCAGACATGAACTAAACAAGTGCATAAAGGAACTTTCAATATTCATAAGAATCGTTTTCAATATTTTTTTCAGCTTTTCCATGCAAAATAACTGTTTCTTGGTGGTGAGAATAAAACTGTTTTAAAAGGATTGTTTTAGTATAATTTTTATTTAACCATCATATATTCCAAAACAATAGTCCATCCATATCCAATAGTTACGTGGTTTTTGCTGTGCCAGGTGTGTGCAAGGCCGGCTCACAACTGTGTGCATTGTTAGCCGGTCTCGGTTGTCAGGTGTGAGTTTGTGAATGCATCGATTAAGTATACTTTTGTTACCATTTTCTCTACCATTGCTCATGAAGTTGGCTTATAACCTCATCCTTCCCTAATAATTTAACCACAGCCAATTTTGTGGTCTGAGGCAGAGCTGTGTATTATGCGTCAGTGGCAAATCATATGCACAAACTCGGAATAGCTCAAAGGTTGACCGGGTCATGAAATGCATTTTGGGGTGCTTGAGATTTTGGACAACAACGGAAGTTAGCAACAATTCAAATTAATCGCGGGTGAACTCGGTATTGGGCGCAATATGACCAGAGTAGTTGAAGCGCCTGAAAGCCCAAATAACTAACTAACTAACACGGGTGAACTCTGCTCATTAATTGTGGGACTAGTCCTCTGGAAAAATGTTTGTTGAAGGATGATCCCGGTGGTGTGGTCCGCCCAGGATGAGTGAGTGCAATTCATCCTGAGCTCTGCCAGGAGAAATATTGGTGTATTCACATTACATCATGCCTATTTATCATAAATATTTGTTTGGGAACTTTGGGAATATATCACCCACCTACACTGAGGCAATATCTATACACTTTGCAGATATCATGGGTATATTTTTTTTAGTACTTTGGCTACTGAGGGCATTTCCCACTAGGTTGCATTCCTTGGCACAATTGCACCTATTCATGACTTAGTTTGCTGACATATTGCTGACTTAGCAGTTAGCTATATGTACATATATATTTGTAAGGTACATGCAGCATGAAATGCTAACTTTTATTTTTAATTCCATTAAAGCAATACTATCTGGTTATTGACAACTCATTTTTTTCTTTCAGCAAAGTTTTTGACATTGCTTAGTTTTCCAAGATATTTATGCATACAAAAATGCTAACATTGGTTTTCGTTCCCACTAAAACAAGGCTAATTGTCACCAAGTGCATAGTCATTTTTTGGAATCCAGCTAAAAAATTCGCACTCCAGCTAAAAAATTTGTACTCCACTACCAAGAAAAAAATATGGAAATCCTACACTGAGACTAAATGAAATGTTTTGTACTCCAGAAGGGAAAACGAAGAACAACATTGTTTGGTTGAGTGCTACCACTCAAAGTCCATACATGAAAACAACTAGCAGCTCCAGCAATCCCTGCATGCAGACCAGTCAAAGGCTACAACTTTGAAATGCAGTACAAACTACTGCACATGTTCATCATTGTTGCTCTAAAAATGTCTGCACAACTGGCAGTGCACAACATAGTGTGAGACGATGCTATAGCTGTGTCAATATAGTCAGTAATTAATTCAATATTGATTCAGTATTGATTTAATACTGATTGAATAGTGATTCAATATTTATTCAATGGGCGCTAAATGACCAACCATTGTCAATTCGCCCTAAAACCACAATCACACACACACACACACAATATTTATACACTGTTGGTTAAATATTTATCATGTTTTATTCTTATGTATTATATATTTAGAGTAATCAATATTTATTCAATATTTATTTGTAGATATTTGTGCTGCCATGCTTGCCAAGAAGTACCTGAAATCCCTAGTTGGCAAATCTGGGGGTACTTGGCAGGGTGGAAAACTTGCTTTCTGGGTTTTTTTTTTTTTAATATAAATTTGATCCGAGTTGTTGCTGGGGTGGCTTGAGGAGCCAGGGTTCTATTGCTAAGCAGAGCTTGTTGCGTGAACCCTGGCCCCACCACCCGATCCATAAGCTCCAGTTCAACGGCAGAATTTAGACCGAAAGTTTAACGTGCCGCCAATGCACCGACACGGCCGCCCGGTAGCTCGTCCCCGGCCTTATCGGGCCAGCTGCCAACTGACACTCCCGGCCGGGGGCTAAATGCGAGCGCGCGAAGCGACTCGAACCCTGTGCTGCCAATACAGGGGAGACCGGTGCAGGCCAGCGCTCTAACCAACTGAGCTACCAGGGCGGTTTGGAGTCTGAGTGCAAACAGATTTCTTCCGGAGTACATTTTCATGGACATTTTATTTTTCATGCATGGAATCCACTTGCCTGTAACCGACGAGAAAATCATATGTACCTAGTCAGTGTCTACATAATATGCATAAGCAATACACATCATTTTTGGTCACATCGAAGCATAGAAACAAAGAAGTGAGCAATGGATGGCACCACAAGACAGGGAGTTGTGATCAGCTCAGCTTTGTCTCTCATAACTCACAGGAGCAATGCACCTTCCTTTCACTGTTGGTCTCAGCACAATGCTAGGCAAAATGAAAAACACAAATAATTCATGCTTCACCCTCAGCTCAGAGTGCACACCTACCTACATACCCAGCCAATTCCCTGCGCGATACGGACCCAACACCACGACCATCACATGCAGTCTGAAGCGACAGAGGTGCGCAAAGGATCAGTCAAGGTCTTGTGTTTGCACCATGGCACTGTTAAGTGGTCAAAACATTTGTTGCTAATGGTTATGACATCATTTAAAAAATACCTTGCATTGATTGGTTGAAAAACAGCTTTCATAACAGAAAATGCTAATGCAGCAAATTCCGATCGGCGGACTCGGGTACTCCGGAAGCGTCTCTTAAAATGGTCAGTTTTTCCCACTATAGGGTGGCTCGAAAGCAATTTTCTGGAGATGCACCGGCCGAATTCGTAGCGACCAGAGGCCACTATATTCAATGCGCAGGCGCGAAGTTTGGCTCGTTGTCGTCGGCATTTCCGCTGGTTGTGGTTTCGTGTGGTGTGTGTTTGGATGCTGTCTGTGTGCTTGATGGTACAAAAAGTGTATAGTTATTTGGTAACAGTAAGTAGAATAACATGTTTGGTAGATATTTTCTTCAATCTTGTATTATATTTTTAGTGGTATTTTTGTTCCTTCTGCATGTTTGTGTCGGAGTACATGTGGAGCCCATTCTATCCAGTATGAATCTGGAGTGCAAAAATGTTTTAAAAGATGAAATCTCTTAAGAAGCACCTTGATTCCCACCCTGGTACTTGGTTTTGCCAGAGTAAATACTTGAAGCCTTGTTTGGCCATTAATTAAGATGCTTTGAATGTGCAATCAAAGGATTTTGTTAAAGAGACAACCTTTCTTAGATAAAATGTGTCCATTCAATGGGAAAAAAATCACTTCAAACTTCCTAAAAGAGGCCCATAGCAAGCAAGTTCTCTGAGGTGATTACACAAAGAAGCCAATGCCATTTGTGCACTTATGCATGACTGTCAAATAATCTTTTGGAAATGTGCAAACATAAATTATGTATGTTGAAATACAACTGCATTTGGCATTCATCAGTGTCAGTGAAGGGTCTTTAATACTTGTTCCAATCTTACTCTGACCCATCTCCTGTGCTGGCCTGGTGATCATCTGTACTTCTAATGTTGGGGTAAGCAAATCCAACCAGCTCTATTTTGCAGCAATAATAAAACTGACTATTGGTTAGTTTTACAGCTGCAATTTGCTCTCACATCTAGCCACTCTGGGTCCTAAGTCGATCCTTGCTTCAACTAAACATTCCAGTCCAGTGTGAAATAACTGACCATGTAGCCTGGAAATTCACAGTTAATGGCATTGTGCTATTTCATCCTTGTCTTAGGTTTTTACCATTTTGCCACATGTGTGGGCAGTCATTATACACACGACTGCTAAATAATGTAAAATGCATGTGACTGAAGTGAAAGGCACTCCACTTTTTTAATCCTTAGGTGGCGATCCTTTATTTTCTTCCAATCTTTCACTATTCCCAAGCAACTTCTTTCTTCATCCACACAGTTAATGGTGAAGTAATTTTAGGACACTGTTCCAGTCATGAACTAAACAAGTACATCAGGCAACTTTGAATATTTATAAGAATTGGTTTCAATCAATTTTCTCAGCCTTTTCATGCAAAATGTCTGTTTCCTGGTGGTTAGAATAAAACTGTTTTAGATTAGATTGTTTTAGTATACTTTTCATTAAACCATTTTATTCCAAAACCCATAGCCCAATAGTCTGCAAATGTGGTGTGTTGTGCATCAGTGGTGAATGGTGCACGCAAACTCAGAATGGTGCAAAGGTTGACTGGGGCCATTAAATGCATTTTGGGAGCACTTGAGATCTTGACCACCAATCTGTGGAGAGGTAACAACAGAAGTTAGCAATAATTCAATGAATCACGGGTGAACTTGGCTCATTAGTGGTGGGGATCGTCCTTCTGAGAAGTGTTTGTTGAAGGATGATCTAGGTTGTGTGGTCTACCCAAGATGAGTTGAGTGAGATTCATCGTGTGCTCTGCCAGTACAAAATGTATTTGTGCATTCACATCACATTATGCCTATTCACCATAAATATTTGTTTGTGAACCTTGGGAAAGCATCATCCACTTACACTCAGGCAATGTCTATCCCATTTGCATATATTATGGGTATATTTTTGTGAGTACTTTGGTTACTGAGATAATTTCGCATTAGATGTATTCCTTTGCACAATTGCACCTATTCATGACTTAGCTTGCTGACATATTACTGAATTAGCAGTTAGCTATATGTACATATATAATGTTTGTATGGTACATACAGCATGGAATGCTAACATTTATTATTAATTCCATTAAAACAATGCTGCCTGGTTATGGACAAGTAATTTTTTTAGTGCAGCAAAATTTTGGACCTGGCTTAGTTTGCCAAGATGTTTATGCATACAAAAATGATAACATTGGTTTTCAGCCCCAATAAAACAAGGTTAATTGTCAGCAAGTCCATAGCTATTTTGGGGAATTCAGCTTTAAAAAAATGTACTTCAGCTAAACATTTTGTACTCCACTACCAAGAAAAAATTATGGAAATCCTTTTATTTACAATAAATGTTTCAACATATTGGATACATTAGAATCAATCAACCACTCGTGGCCGGGCACCATGCAGGTGTCCGGGCACACACAAATCTGCTCTGGTGCGCTTCTGGCGGCCGAATCGAGGAGTGGTAGGCTGCATGGGAGTGCACCACACCAAACACATATAAATGGGGAAAAAAAAAATACATAAAAAACTGGCGCCGCACGGCCGCAACCGCAGCGCCAGTGTACAAGCTAAAAACGTTAAAATGGCATGTAAAATGCTTGGCGGGCCACCCCCTAATTAAACAATAACAACAACTGAGACAATGAAAAACAACACAATACAATAACAATAACATATAAGTAAAAAAAAAGGTGGGCCACGGCGACCAAAATGGCCATAAAGACCGTGGCCCGAGGGACAAGCACACATGTAAAAAAACACCTCCCACGCCGCAGTCCGCAAGACCGACCCGGCGTGGGCACCACGCGTCCCAGCCCGGAGTGGGGCGCAAACACAACACAGTTGACATGCCATCCCGCACTAACTGTGTTGTGAGAGTAGGCACAGTCAGTGTGACTGTGCCTACACTTTGCATGTGTACCTGGTCAGTATCTATATAATATGCATAAGTAATATATATTGTCATTTTTAGCCACATCAAAGTATAGGAACAAAGAAGTGAACAATGGATGGCACCACAATGCAGACTTTTGATAATCAGCTCAGCTTTGTCTCTCATAACTCACAGGAGCAATGCGCTTTCCTTTCACTGTTAGTCTCAGTACAAGGCTAGCCAAATTAAAAACGAACAAATAATTAACACTTCACCGTATGTATTACTAACCCAGCACTGCTACCACACATGTCACAGTTTTATGTGATTGTAGTAAGCAAAACAAATGATCAGTGAACATCTTGTGTTTGCAGTATGCCACTGTTAAGCATGTGTTCAGTGGCTAATGATTATGACAGCATATAAAAATACCTTGCACCAATTGGCTGACAGTTTTCAGAACAGAAAACACTAATGAAGCGAATTATTATTGGTGGCCTCTGGGACTCCAGAAGACATCTCTTAAAACTGTCAAATTTTCCCACTACAGGGTGGCTCGAGAGCAGGTTTCTGTAGATGCCTCAGCCAAATTCACAGTGGCCGGAGGCTACTATTCAGTGTACAGTTGCAAAGTCTGGCTCATCTGCATTTCTGGTGGTTGTGATTGGTTGTGTGTTGTGTGTTTGGGTGTTGTCTGTGTGTTTGACGGTATGCAAATGGCTAGTTTATTTGGTAATTTTAAGTAGAATAACATGTTCTTTGGTGGATGTTTTCTACAATCTTGTGTTTGTTTTAGGGGTATTTTTGCTCCTGCATATTTTTGTTGGAGTACATGTGAAGCCTGTTCTATCCAGTATGAACCCAGAGTGCAAAAATGTTTTAAGAGATGAAATCTCTGAAGAAGTGCCTTAATTCCCACCTTGCAAGTGCCCTCCTAGCTGGGTGCTAAATGCAATCACACAATGTAACTGAAACCCTGTCTTGCCTGGACAGGGAATAACAGTGTAAGCTGGCACTGTAACCAACTGAGGTACCAGGGTGATGTTACTTTCTGTTATCTTGGTAAAGTATGGGCAAACTTTGATGTGCAATTTAAAGAACTATTTATTGGCATGCTTAACATGATGTGACAGTGTAGTTCTGGAGAAAATGTGTACTTACCAGTTTGGAAGTCAAATGGTGCCAAAAAGTGGTTTTGAATGTGATAAGTTGTAGGTGGTTTTAACTATCATCCACATGAGTGGTGCCTACAAGGCAGTGACAAATTATTTGTGAAGCATGGTGGAATGTACCACTTTCTAAGCACTGAATAGACATTCTTTCCAAGGAAGCATCAACATGGATGTTGATTTGTGCTTATGAAGTATCTGCGACCCATTTCTAAAAATATTTTGTGGCATGCCTATGCTGAACATTATGGACTGTGATGCACAATCATCTCATAACACAATTCCAGGTACAGATCACATTTATGATTGTCTGCTAAGCAATGCAATCTGCTGATAGCAAGGTATCACAATCATTGTTGGTATAGGCATCCCTTTATTACCTGTCACACAAATTAACACACTCCCTGCAGGGCCTCTGAAAATTATGTGCACTAGAAGGGTGGGTTCTGCCCCCCCTAAGGTCTCGACTCCTATTGAAGCTGGAGGGGTGAAGGGTGGGAAATTTACACAAGAAAGGGTGGGAAAAAACGAAATTTGCAGGGTGGGTAGGTAGCATAGTGAACACTATTGTGTGCAAATTTCATGACCTTAGGTCAATATCTTCAAGGTCATAGGTAAATATATATAAAAATTATAGTTTTGTGTGGTTTGGCTTCTCGTTGTTATAGATCGCTGTGATTGTGTTGAAATGCTCTAAAATGGGAATCAATGACGTTTTAGACATTACTAATGATGCAATACAGATGGTAGACCTGGTGTTTTACCTCAGGTGACTCAGACCAAAGTGAAATGAATTGGTAAGTTATCAAAGGTTTCATATTGCAATACTGAGGGTGAACTGAGGCTACCTATAGAATGGATGCTACCTATAGAAAATCAATTATCAAGTCTACCGAATTTGGGAAATTGTCTTGAATAGGTTGTTCATGGTAAGTATTTCATTTACTGGACCTGAATAGTTTGAGGAAGATATTAAACATTCAGATAAATTATGGTAGAACCTTTGGATATCATTATTTTGTGGATGACAAGTGCACATTTCAACATTTTGTTCTCCATTTTGTAGACTTTTTATGAAGTAACTAGGATAACCATTTTGTGCCAATGTGTGAATATTGTTTTCAAAAATTTGGTAATGTTCTGCTTTTGTTGTATTTTGCATAGCTGATTTTTATCAATGGCATGATTGCAAGCATTTGACAGCATTTTCAAATTAATTTCGTTAGGTTCTAGATCCGTATAATTCTACCAAAATTAACACTGTGACTGACTGGCAGTAAGTACTGCTGCACACCCTCTCCTGGTGCCTTTCCAGTCTCCTGATTCCTTCCCATCATCACTTGGCACACTTGACGCAGGGCGTGTTACGCAGGTGGCTGCGCCCCGGCACCGCAAGCAGCGCAGTCGGTCGACGGCCGGCGATGGGGACATGGTGGCGCTGGGCACGCCGGCCGGTTCCGTGCTGGTGTACAGCGTGGCCAGCGGGGAGCTGACCTCCCAGCTGGCCGGCCAGCACACGGCCGACGTGCGGTGTGTCGCATGGGCCGCCACCGGACACAGCCTGTTCAGCGGCGGCGCCGACTCGCACGTGGTGCACTGGTGCCTGCCCACCGGCAAGGTCAAGTGGTGAGTGTCTGCTATGGTCTGTCTGCGTGGAAAGTCAAACAGTCGATTTCGATTATCTGTTCCTGCGCCCAAGGTGTGATTGTGATGACCAATGCTAAGGCCGGTCGATTGGCATAATTCCTCCCTTAGTTATCTTCTTCGCTACCCTATGTATTGGATCATACTTCTTGACAAAAGACACATTTGATCTTTCCATCTTTTTTCATTCACTTGTCTTTTCATTTGGGTCAAGCCAAAGCCGGCCTTGACCCGATAGCTGGTGTCAGTGCCCTCTGTATTTGTGCTGTCTGTGGGCATCTGCCGCTCTGACCGTGTCTCGGGGCGTGTGTCCGCCAGCAAGCTGAAGGTCGGTAAGACGGGCGTGCAGGCGGTGTGTCCGCTGCCGGACGGCGACACCGTACTGACGGCCAGCCGCACCATCACCTGGTGGGAGCTGGCCACGGGCGTCGCGCTGCGCACCTACACGGGCCACGCCACCGAGGTGACGTGTCTGCGCCACGTGCCGCTGCCCGGCCTGGACGGCGACGGCGGCTACTTCGTGAGCGCCGCCGCCGGCGGCCGCGTCATCAACGCCTGGTCAGTGACGCCCGCCCGCGCACGCGCACCGGTGGCGATGTAGAGCGGGCAGGCAGTCGGCGCCTGCCGAATTATCTTTCCCACTTAAATCCCATCGACTCTAGGAAGGTTGGAAGCATGGCCTTGTCCCAGACGTTTGTCATCTAGAGCAATATCCCACCCGTAGCATTGCTCACTCGTGCTTCGTCCAATGATCAGGTTAAATTGTTTGGAAATGACTGCAAGCTTGTTGCTATGTGAAAATCTTGTCTGAGCTGACTTCGAAGTTCAAAGAACTGCTGTTGAGGTCAGAAGCAGAGCAAGGACATTGTCATATCCGAATTGAAGTGACTCCAACTTTTCGTGTCCGCTGCATGACCGACGCAGTCGATGCGCCCTTAATCTCTCAACTTTTCGTATCCAGGTCCAGCATTCCAAAGCATCAATTCAACCCTGCTCTGTGCGTCTCATTCCGTTTATTCCACACAATTCGTAAACACCAGATAATAAGCTTTTGCTTATGCAAGCAGGCTTCTTTGCATCCATTTCGTAGCGTTGCCCACCCACCGGAGATAATGGCCATGTGGTGTCATGAACACAGGTGTGTTGGTCTGGAAGCTCGTCTCAAATCATCGAATGCGATAGGATATGTGTGTGGGTGTCGACTCAAAAGACGAGTGCGCAGGGGCCGTGGTAGCGCAGTTGTTAGAGCGTTGGACTTTTGATCGCAAGATGTTTGGTTCGAATCTCAACCGACGTCATTACCGAGTCCACCTTCGACCAGTAAACCTGAGAGGTTGGCGACGCTATGTGACCTAGCAGTTGAATGCGTCGTAAAAGAACCCAACGAATAAGTGTGTTTGTATGTATTGACATCAAGTGAGTGTGTCTGTGTCAGCTGACCTGCTATATGTGTGTGGGTCTTACTGGCATACAAGGACTGTGCGGGTTGTCTTCTCCCTGCTCGGACTTGGTCCGGCTGTAACGTTCGGTGTATGATAGTGAGAAGTGGGGCCAGGTCCTGTTCTTTTGTGCTGAAGGCAGCCACTGTCCCCTCTGATACATAGATTGCGATTCATAGCGGTCCGTGTTTCGCTGTGGGACCACATTGACCTCCAGCCGGCCCTGGTCGTGGTCTGACCTGACCTCTGAGGTCGGGCTGACTGGTGCACGGCATATTTGCGGCACTGATATTCCTGCTAATGTTGCATATTGGTTCATGATTTTAGGCGTCGAGGAAAGAATGTATTTATAGCGTCAGATTAGCACATCCTGCGGAATATAGTCAACAGCGGTGAAATTTTGGTATATTGTGAGGTAAGCATTCAGCCAAATCATCTCAATTTCCACTGGCTATCACACATCCTCTATTTATGTAATGTCATGATGTATTATTTAAGCTGGACTACTTTAGCGAGGAACATCGTAATTACAAAAAGTAATACTTTGACGGTTTCTTCATACGCAAATCTCTTGACAGCGTCAGGCGTTTGCTTTGCTTGATGAAGGCTGGTAGCCGAAAATTCGCAAATGTAATTGAATTAGATATTTTCGTATTTCCGTACGAGGAAATGGCCCAAATATTACTTTTTATAATGTCATGATGGCTAATTTAGTGAATTCCGCCATGTGATGTCGCGTCGATTAATTAGCGAGTGTGATGGCTGGCGGCAGGCAGCTGAGCCGGGACCAGAGCCTCCCGGCGCCGTCGTTGGCGCTGGCGCTGCCGTCGGAGCCACGTGACGTGCGTGTGGGCCGGCCAGCAGAGGACGGCGGGGCCGTGCTGGTGACGGCCGTCACCGCCGACGGCTGTCTGCACGTGTTCGAGCGACACCTCAACGGGTGAGTGGCCTCCTGCTTCCGCCCAGGGTGCTGCCTGACTGCTGCGGCTGATGCGTCCCAGAACCCCTGTCCCAGGGTAGTGTCTCATTGAAACATTCATCATTATGATGATTAACGTAATGCTGTATATATTATTTGTGCTATTATTGCGATGTATGCTTCAATGTGCATAACATGAATGCACATAATGTGATGTACTGAAATGGTGGAAATTCCCACCTGACCGTTTTCATTTTCGTGAGCTATTATTGCCTGGTGTAGCACGATCCGCCAAATGAGCGTGTGTTTAGCATTGGTTGTGATGGATTGCTTATGTGGCTATGTCCTCTCTGATACACATACTGCAGTTTGTAGCGGTCTGTGCTTCGCTGTGGGACTACACCAACCTCCAGCCTGCCCTGGTCGTGGCCTAATTTTGCTTGTGAGGCTGGGCCGACATGGGTGCATGGCACACAAACACGGTTGGGGTCTTGGTGAATGTCCAGTTGGTGAATTAGTTGTTTATTGTAGTGTCGGCACGCACCCACTGTTGACACGTTATGTAGCTTCCATCGCGGATACATCCGGTTAACGGGATCTAGGCTATATCGTGGTGGGGAATGAAAGTTACTTGAGGAGCACTTCCAACACCAATTAGAGTGATGTGACCTGAGGAAGTTTATATTCCTCTGAGTTCAACTACTCAGTTGATTCCAGATTGAGGAGACGGTGGTCGAGTGTGCGTTTCTTGAGGTTAATGGGGTTCGGCCAGCACGTGTTCTCATCCTGAGCCGTTTTGTTGATAGGACAGTTGCACGCTTTAAGTCGGGCCAGCTCGTACACGTGTCAGTGAGCACCCTCGGTGGACTGGACCCGGCCTTGTTGTGAAGTGTCCTGAGGTCCGATGAGCTGCAGCCGGATCAGGTTGTGCTCGTGACAGTGTGCACACTCGGCGGACCGGACCCGGCCGTGGAGCGACGTGTCCTGACGTCTGACGCGCTGCAGCCGGGCCAGGCTGTGCACGTGACAGTGTGCACACTCGGCGGGCCGGACCCGGCCGTGGAGCGACGTGTCCTGACGTCTGACGCGCTGCAGCCGGGCCAGGCTGTGCACGTGACAGTGTGCACACTCGGCGGGCCGGACCCGGCCGTGGAGCGACGTGTCCTGACGTCTGACGCGCTGCAGCCGGGCCAGGCTGTGCACGTGACAGTGCGCACACTCGGCGGACCGGGCCGGGCCGGGCCGTGTCTGTGTTTGTCCCCGTGTCCGTCAGTGTGTCTGACGCCGGCGCCGCACCGCCGCAGAGTCCGACGGAAGCCCATCAAGCCCAAGCTGACGGTGCGCGTGGCGAGTGACGGCGCTGCGGCGCGACCGCTACCCGTGCTGAGCGCGCGGCCCGGCGACGAGCTGCCGGCACAGCTGCACCTCTGTCACGGCTCGTTCCTGCGGCCCACCTTCGAGCGTCTGGTGAGTCCGCTTCCTGCCCCGGCTTAGTCCAGCTGTATCGTTCGGTGGATGAGGCTGAGAAGCTGGGCCAGTCTGTGTTTATTGTCTGCAGTGTGTGGCCACTGTCCCCTCTGATACATAGATTGCGATTCATAGCGGTCCGTGTTTCGCTGTGGGACCACACTGACCTCCAGTCGGCCCTGGTCGTGGTCTGACCTGACCTCTGAGGTCTGGCTGACTGGTGCGCGACATATTGCGCGCAGTGATGCTCCTGTTGTGAGTGAATTTAGGCATACTGTGATGTTACCGGGATTGGTAAACTATTCGTTGCCCAAGCGTGGTAGGAATGGAACTAATGACTATCTTAACTGGCATAAGCAGGATTTGTTTTCACTGGAGGAAATGGAAAAGTAGGGCTGCATTAGCGTTGGCCATGCAGATTCTCCATCGAATCATGTGTCGAGCCCGATTTCCACGTCACAGTCTAGCCCTCCTTGACGAGATGGGAGTTTTATGCAGATGGCTCCCGCCACAACCCTGCCGTCACCGGGTCGTGTATTTTCGATCTCGGTCGATATCACCGCACGGAGCGATCCGGGGCTGTGCGCGTAGCCAGATGAGTAGTCGCCCCCCCCCCCCTCATACTGGCGCGGGCTCCCTTCATGCAATGGTCGGGCAGCCTGATCGCGGACAACGCCGCGGTACTGAGCGAGTGTAGCTGAGGAAGACACCGCGATCGACGCGAGGACAGCGACTGTGGCGGTGACGAGGGTGGCCTCTGGCTGAATGGATCGGGGCCTGGCCAGCGCGTTGCTGTGGTAGCCCCATGGCAGGCAGGCTGTCCCCGCGGACCACTGACCTGATGGTCAAGCCGTCACCGGCGGACATCCACCAGCCGACAGTCGGCCACTGGCCCGGCTCCGGCTCCAGCTCCGGCTCCGGCTCCAGCTCCGGCTCCGGCTCCAGCTCCGGCTCCGGCTCCGGCTCGGCCTAGCATCTGTACCGTACCGGTCCGTGCCAGTACCTGTGCCGGTGCCAGCAGCCGTCGGAAGTAGTGTACGACCAGTGCGGTCGCCTGGGCTGCGCAGCGGCCCTGTGACCGTCTCTGTTGGGTGCCCGCTGCCTCACCCTCGGCTCCATCAAACGGGATCTCTCCGGAGATGCGCGCCTGCGGTGCAGTGCTGACCACCGGGTTCCTGCGGAGCACCGACTGATGCACACTGGAAGAAGACATTGGCGGATTTCCTTCATCTCGAGTTGTCTTAGTTCCCCAGGTGTGCATGTCGCCTGTGCAGGGTGCGAGGCTGAGTAACGTATGATGAACTTGCCATTTCAGCTCAGCTGTGTTGTCCCACTACTGGGTTGTGGTCATAGGAGCCGATCTTGTCGGTTACGTAATTAGGTCGCACGGGTATGGAATGGCACTTCTGCCTACCTATTAATGGGTGGGGAATTTTAAAAAAGTTCAAAAGGGAAGAATCGGAAACGAGTAGCCTGGGGGTAAGTCGCTCGTCTCACAATCGAAAGGTTGTGGGTTCGAATCTCACCTGTCGCTACTCTTCGCCTGCAACCAATCGGCGTGAGAGATTGGTGACGCTACATGACTCAACGGTCGATGTGTCGTGAAATCAATAACCAACCAAAAGGGAAGAATATGGTGTCGTGTCAGTCGCTGCAGTGTCGTCTGACGTCACGGGCGTTGTTTCAGCCCAGTCGTGTCGTCTGACGTCACATGTGTTGTATCAGCCGAGTTGTGTCGTCTGACGTCACATATGTTGTATCAGCCCAGTCGCGTCGTCTGACGTCACATGTGTTGTATCAGCCGAGTTGTGTCGTCTGACGTCACATGTGTTGTATCAGCCGAGTTGTGTCGTCTGACGTCACGGGCGTTGTTTCGGCCCAGTCGCGTCGTCTGACGTCACATGTGTTGTATCAGCCGAGTTGTGTCGTCTGACGTCACATGTGTTGTATCAGCCGAGTTGTGTCGTCTGACGTCACATGTGTTGTATCAGCCGAGTTGTGTCGTCTGACGTCACGGGCGTTGTTTCAGCCGAGTCGCGTCGTCTGACGTCACATGTGTTGTATCAGCTGAGTTGTGTCGTCTGACGTCACGGGTGTTGTATCAGCCGAGTTGTGTCGTCTGACATGACGGGCGTTGTTTCAGCCCAGTCGCGTCGTCTGACGTCACATGTGTTGTATCAGCCGAGTTGTGTCGTCTGACGTGACGCGTGTGCGCTGTCGCCAGCCGTACGAGACGGACGAGCCGCAGCTGTGCCTGGTGCGGGCCGACCCGGCCGAGGCGCCGACCACAGCCGCCGACCCGGTCAGCCGAGTCAAGACGCCGGCCGTGGACGGGCCGGTGCGGCAGCTGGCCGCCGGCCACCTCAGCACCGGCCGCAAACGGCGCACCAGCGCCGCAGACGCCGCCCCCGCCCAGCTGCCCATGGAGCAGCGGCTGGGCGCGCTGGTGGCGCCGCCGCACGGCGACAACGCGAAGCCGCCGTCGGCGGCCAACATGGCGCAGCTGTTGGTGCAGGTGCGTCCCACCAGTCGCGCGCGGTCGTTGGACGCCCGGCTGTTGTGGCTGCGGGGTGGTATCCGAGGTCCCGTCGCATGACGTAGATGTCGGCCCGTGTCCGGTCTGGTTCAGTATTGTCTACTAAAGTGTAAATCCATTCTGAAGCCAGAAGACCCCAGCCCAAATGTGATTTGGTCTGGTGGTTGCTTGATGTCTGGTTGACGAGGCATGTACCCGGCGGAAAAGCCAAGCAGAGGACGGTACATGCGTTGGTTTGTGCCAAGCGTTGATATGCTGTGATTGGATATAGCTCTGTGTGCAGGCTCAGTGGTAGTCACATCATCAGGAGTCTCCTGTCGTGGTCATGAAGATCAGGATTATTTCGGAATGGTCCGGGTTCTGGAGTCGTTTCATCCAAAACTCATTGTGGCAGGTGCCTGCTGTGGTGACAGTGTCAGGGGCCCGGTGTTAGGACATTGGTCTAGGCCCAGGATTAAAGAGGTAGGCTGTTGCTGAATTTTTGGCATCCTTTCAAGAAAGTTCAGAAAATTATCCGCCTTTCTCATTTGTAGGTTAAATGGTGCTGTTTGACAATTAACCACTCCGTGGCAGTGCTCAGCATTCATTTGAAAGTGCAGACTAAGATTTCTGATGTCACAGTTTAGAATCAAAATATCACCTACATGTGTGATTATCCCAAAATGTGTGTGCACATCCAGGACCACAAAGCACAAATCCAATCCGGTCCAAGTCAGTCCCCAGTTTGACGGCAGGGCCAGGTGTGCTGGTTCAGCTCCCAGTGTGGCGGCAGGGTCCTGGTCCCGGTCAGACCCCAGTGTGGCAGCAGGGTTAGGGGTCATGGTCAGCTCCCAGTGTGACTGTCTGCTGTGGCGGCTGGGTCAGGGGTCACGGTCAGCTCCCAGTGTGACTGTGCTGTGGCGGCTTGGTCAGGGTCACGGTCAGCTCCCAGTGTGACTGTGCTGTGGCGGCTGGGTCAGGTGTCACGGTCAGCTCCCAGTGTGACAGTATCTGCTATGGCGGCTGGGTCGGGGGTCACGGGTCAGCTCCCAATGTGTGTATCCTGTGGCGGCAGGGTCGGTGGTCACGGTCTACTCCCAGTGTGACTGCTGTGACGGCAGGGTCGGGGTCACGGTCTACTCCCAGTGTGACAGTATCTGCTGTGGCGGCAGGGTCGGGGGTCACGGTCAGCTCCCAGTGTGACTGCTGTGACGGCAGGGTCGGGGGTCACGGTCAGCTCCCAATGTGACTGCTGTGACGGCAGGGTCGGGGTCACGGTCTGCTCCCAGTGTGACAGTGTCTGCTGTGGCGGCTGGGTCAGGGGTCGCGGTCAGCTCCCAGTGTGACTGCTGTGGCGGCTGGGTCAGGGGTCGCGGTCAGCTCCCAGTGTGACTGCTGTGACGGCAGTGTCGGTGGTCACGGTCAGCTCCCAGTGTGACTGCTGTGACGGCAGTGTCGGTGGTCACGGTCTGCTCCCAGTGTGACAGTATCTGCTGTGACGGCAGGGTCGGTGGTCGCGGTCAGCTCCCAGTGTGACTGCTGTGGCGGCAGGGTCAGGGGTCGCGGTCAGCTCCCAGTGTGACTGCTGTGACGGCAGTGTCGGTGGTCACGGTCAGCTCCCAGTGTGACTGCTGTGACGGCAGTGTCGGTGGTCACGGTCTGCTCCCAGTGTGACAGTGTCTGCTGTGGCGGCAGGGTCGGTGGTCACGGTCTGCTCCCAGTGTGACAGTGTCTGCTGTGGCGGCAGGGTCGGTGGTCACGGTCTGCTCCCAGTGTGACAATGTCTGCTGTGGCGGCAGGGCCTGGCCAGCAGGGACCGCGCCATGCTGCGGACAGTCGTCCAGGCGGAGGACCCGGACGTCATCAGCCGCACCGTCGCCTCGCTTCCGGTCGAGAGTGTGCTGCCCTTCATCGATAGGCTCGGCCACATCCTGCGCTTCGCCGACCAGTAAGTGGCCCGACTGTGTGCTGCTCCTGAGACGGCTATCCCCGGCACGGGGTGTCTTCGCCGACCAGTGAGTGGCCCGACAGTGGTGTGCTCCTTAGACGGATATCCCCGGCTCGGGGTGTCTTCGCCGACCAATGAGTGGCCCGACGGTGGTGTGCTCCTTAGACGGCTATCCCCGGCTCGGGGTGTCGGTGAATGGTGTTGGCTGGCGCAGGAAGGGTGTCGACTCCGTGCTGACCCCTCATTGGACCCGTCTCGTGTTGAGTGGTTCGGCAAGTAGCGTCCAGTGTTGGGTGAGCAGTACCCTCGTGCTAGAGCTATGCTTTCTCCAATGAGAGACCGTGTGCAATGCATGTGAATATTTGACTATTGTGTTGTCTTGTCTTAAGCAGTTCTTTCCTCGATACATTGTGGTGGAAATGACTGCTGTTGTGTACCTCATGTCACTTACCCCTTCGCCGTTTTGATGGTATGCTTGAAGCCACAGTAGTTACCAAACGTCATCCAGCCATCTGACAATGGACTATCATTTAACGTGTATGTATTTAGTTACGGAGACTCGTGACACTCAGCTGCGTTGCTTTTCACGTTTTTCTCAGCTACTGTACCCACAGTGGTTTTTTTTTTTGGGGGGGGGTCTTGGCAGCAATGTGTCCATGTGTCCAAGCAACAATTTATATATATATATATATATATATTTATATATATATATATATATATATATATATATATATATATATATATATATATGTGCATATGTATATATCAGCACACGTCGTTTTATTTAACCAATGAAATCAGGAGTTTTGCATTAATATCTTGAATATGTTGTCTTGTCAGAAACCGCAATCTTCTTTGCAGTCTGATGTAGCCTGACCAATGTATTATGTCACGACCATTCCTTTAACATGTAGCTGCACATAAGTCGCCCCAGTAGCTCAGTTGGTTAGAGTACTGGCCTGTGCTGGTCTACCCTGTCCTGACAACACAGAGTTTGAGTTACTTAATGCGCTCGCATTTAGCCCCCGTCTTGGAGGGTCAGTTGGCAGCTGGCCCGATAAGGCCGGGGACGAGCTACCCGGCGGCCGTGTCGATGCATTGACGGGACGTTAAGCTTTCGGTCAAGATTATGCAGTTAAATTGGAATTCATGGATTGGGTGGTGGGGTCAGGATTCATCAGGGTCTTAGCATTACATTTCCATTAACTGTGAGGATGAAAAATGAAGTTGCTTTGGAATACTGAAACATGGGAAGAAAACAAGGGATAGTCACTCAAGGATGAAAAATCAGGGTACACCATTTACTTCAGTCACCTGCATTTCACACTTCATGAAGGTACATCATGACTGTGATCATACTTGCTATGCAGGAACATCATGAAAATTTAAGACAAGGATGGAATATTATAGTTCCATTAACTGTGCATTTCCAGGTAATATAGATAATTATTTTACACTGGGATTCATTCAACAAACTGCTTAGGAATATGATCCTGATTCATAAGGCTGCCGCAGGAAGAGCCCTGATTAAATTTACTTTATTTTAAAATTTAATGCAAACAAAGCAATGCTTCAACCAAGATAAATCCTTGAAAACCTTGCACACATGATCAAGCCTGAATTGAGTTCGTTTGTAAACCTGTGTTTGTTCATTCCCTCACTGCCATATTTAATGTAATTAATGTATTAATGCCCTGTTGTTTTACATGAATGTGTTTGTGCCTGTGTTTCTATGAACTCGTGTTGTGTGGGTAATATGTTCAAGGAAATGGTCCACGTGCCATTAAACGGCAACAACTAACGAACTCTTGTTGCACCAGAGCCCGTGTTAGCATTGGTGCACCTTGTTTTGTGCAGGAGTTTCTCGGGTCTCAAGTGGCTGCGGGCTGTGATTGAGCAGCATTCGGCGTTTTTGCTCACCCAGACTGATCTGGACTCCATTCTGGCGCCAATCTACAGCAGCGTGCAGGTCAGTACCCATCTGTAGCGCTCATCTGTGGTGGTGTACAGGTCAACTACCTGTCTGTGGTGCTTATTTGTGATAGTCTAATGGGCGCTGTATACCCACTGCAGTTGACCTAAAACCCGAATAACTAACTAACTGTGATAGTCTACAGGCATGTTGCCCATCTGTAGGGCCCATCTTTGGTAATGTAAAGGTCAGTGCTCGTCTGTAGTGCTCATCTGTGGTGAGGTACAGGCCAGTTGTCCATATGTAGGGCTCGTCTGTGATGAGGTACAGGCCAGTTGTCCATATGTAGTGTTCATCTGTAGTGGGTTGCGCGTCAGTACTCCTCTGTAGTGTTCATCTGCCGTGGGGGGCACATCAGTACTCCTCTGTAGGGCTCACCTGTGTTGGGGGCACGTCAGTACCTCTCTGTAGTGTTCATCTGTGGTTTGGGCACACCAGTACCCCTCTGTAGTGTTCATCTGTGGTTGGGACACACCAGTACCCCTCTGTAGTGTTCATCTGTGGTGGGGGGCATGTCAGTACTCTGTAGTGCTCGCCTGTGGTGGGGGTGGGGCACGTCAGTACCCCTCTGTAGTGTTCACCTGTGGTGGGGGGCATGTCAGTACTCCTCTGTAGTGCTCACCTGTGGTGGGGGGTGGGGCACGTCAGTACCCCTCTGTAGTGCTCACCTGTGGTGGGGGCATGTCAGTACTCTGTAGTGCTCGCTGTGGTGGGGGTGGGGCACGTCAGTACCCTCTGTAGTGCTCACCTGTGGTGGGGGCATGTCAGTACTCTGTAGTGCTCGCCTGTGGTGGGGGGGGGCCTTAGTCCCTCACCTGTGGTGGGGGCATGTCAGTACTCTGTAGTGCGTGGGGAGTAGTACCTCTGTAGTGTTCATCTGTGGTGGGGGGCATGTCAGTACTCCTCTGTAGTGCTCACCTGTGGTGGGGGCATGTCAGTACTCCTCTGTAGTGCTGACCTGTGGTGGGGGGTGGGGCACGTCAGTACCCCTCTGTAGTGTTCACTGTGGTGGGGGGCATGTCAGTACTCTGTAGTGCTCGCCTGTGGTGGGGGGTGGGGCACGTCAGTACCCCTCTGTAGTGCTCACCTGTGGTGGGGGGCATGTCAGTACTCCTGTAGTGCTCGCCTGTGGTGGGGGGTGGGGCACGTCAGTACCCTCTGTAGTGCTCACCTGTGGTGGGGGCATGTCAGTACTCTGTAGTGCTCGCCTGTGGTGGGGGGTGGGGCACGTCAGTACCCCTCTGTAGTGTTCATCTGTGGTGGGGGGCATGTCAGTACTCCTCTGTAGTGTTCATCTGTGGTGGGGGGCATGTCAGTACTCTGTAGTGCTCACCTGTGGTGGGGGGTGGGGCACGTCAGTACCCTCTGTAGTGCTCATCTGTGGTGGCGTACAGGTCAGTTACCCATATGTATTTCTCATCTGCTCATCTGTTGTGGGGTTCACGTCAGTATTCGTCCGTACAGCTGATCTGTGGTGGTGTACAGGTCAACTGTAGAGCCAATATGTTGCAATGTACGTTTCACCCATTCACACGTGCAGTCCATATGTAGCAGAGTGATAGGTAATTACCCATCTGCAGAGCCTATCACCGGTAGCGTCCTGGTCAGTCCCCGGCCCGCGCAGCTCATCTGTAGCAGGTCGCAGTCCAGTTGTCCATATGCAAAGGCAGATGCATAGCGGTGTATGGGTCGGTTTTGTCCGAAAATGGTATTGTTTGGTAATTTGATTCATCTACAGGTGTATTACTACATCCATATATTTCTTGAAATTGTTGTGTAGGCACCTGTTGATGGGAAAACAAGAAATGGACGAAACATGTTCATTTGGTTTTTATGTGGCAAGGAAAAATGCGTTTTCGGCAAGTATATGTATATCCAGCCAACAATTATGTATGGCAAGGCATACATAGTGTAAGCGCTCACATGCGCCTTTCTTTCACTGATATGTTCTGGTTGTCACAATGTTGTAACGATGTATGTGTGGAGGTGTGGAGACATGCTGTTCTCCCCTTGCAACCTTCATGAATAGACCACGTTTTGCTCCTTTGTCAGATGAGACAAATTGTGAATGGTCAACAGGCATTTGTTGCAACATGCCATTTAGTTCATTCTCGACGTCTATTTTGCAACATGGTAAAAACGCATGCACTGCATACGTATGTCCTCCCTTACCACAGACAATTCATGTTGGCCCAGATAAAAAAACTGGCGCGTGCACTTCTCGGTATATTTGTTTTCCCCGGCCGCAGTGCTATTAACGTGAGTAGTGTCATAACACTAGTTATTGCTTCAAACCAAAAACTTCTCTTGCGGAGCAGAGGGCATTGGTCAGCTACTTATCTGTAGAGTTGATATGCAACAGGGCAAATGTCAGTTGCACATTTGTAGTACAAATGTCCACAGTAGGATGCAGGTCAGGTATCCATTCGTGTGCAGTTGGGATTTTGGCGCGCGTCGGCTGCTTCGGTTATGTTGCGCCCAGTATCCATTGCTACAGTATACCTAGCAGTGTCTGTTTATCTGGTGGTTTACGACGCACTTTATGCACGATCACGGCTCATGGCGTCGCCCACACTGTTTCGCCGGTGGGTCACGTGATTGGGAAATGTCCCGAGTGGTGCGAGTGTCGAACCCGGGACCTTCATATCCAAAACCAAACACCTTAATAACTCCCGACGCCGTATGACCCAGCGGTTGAATGCGTCGTAAAAGAGCCCTAGGTTCACCTTAACCACTCGGCCATCCCCGCTCCTACCTAGCTGTGTAAGGTGATTTACCATGTGTGTCAATGGCAGTGTTCTAAAATTACTTCACCATTAACTGCGGGATGAAGAAAGAAGTTGCTTCGGAATAGTGGAATATTGGAAGAAAATAAAGGATCGCCACTTAAGGATTAAAAAAGCGGAATGACTTTCACTTCAGTCAGATGCATTTTACAGTATTTCGCAGTTGTGTGCATGATGACTGCCTATACATCATGTGGCAAACTCGTAAAAACCCAAGACAAGGATGAAATAGCACAATTCCATTAACTGTGAATTTCCAGGTCACATCGTCAATTATTTTACACTGGTCAATGGGCGCTGCATGACCGACGCAGTCGATGCGCCCCTAAACTCCAATAGCCAACTAGCTAACCATGTGTTTGGTGCCTTTTTGCGTGACCCCTATTTGAGAGACTAGCTCTGGTCAGCCAGCCGAGCTGAGGTGCGCGCCTGCCGGTGTGCCGCAGGTGCGGCTGCGCTGCTACCCGCGGCTGCTGCAGCTGCGCGGCCGTCTGCAGCTGATCTCGGGCCAGATGGCGGCGCGCCAGCGGCAGGCGGCGCACCAGTCTGCCGGGGGCGCCCACCAGCCGCCGCTGCTCAGCTACCAGGACGGTGAGTGGCGCGTCACGCCCGCGGCCGCGACCGCAGCGTCTGCCTGGTCTAGTTATCGTTCTTGTCAGCACGTCACTTGTCACTTCTCACAGTTGCCAGCACGTCACTTGCCACTTGTCACAGTTGCCAGCACGTCACTTGTCGCTTCTCTTGTCACAGTTGCCAGCACGTCATTTGTCACTTGTCACAGTTGCCAGCACGTCACTTGTCGCTTGTCACAGTTGCCAGCACGTCACTTGTCGCTTCTCTTGTCACAGTTGCCAGCACGTCACTTGTCGCTTCTCTTGTCACAGTTGCCAGCACGTCACTTGTCACTTGTCACAGTTGCCAGCACGTCACTTGTCGCTTCTCTTGTCACAGTTGCCAGCACGTCACTTGTCACAGTTGCCAGCACGTCACTTGTCACTTCTCACAGTTGCCAGCACGTTACTTGCCACTTGTCACAGTTGCCAGCACGTCACTTGTCGCTTCTCTTGTCACAGTTGCCAGCACGTCACTTGTCACAGTTGCCAGCACGTCACTTGTCACAGTTGCCAGCACGTCACTTGTCGCTTCTCTTGTCACAGTTGCCAGCACGTCACTTGTCGCTTCTCTTGTCACAGTTGCCAGCACGTCACTTGTCACTTCTCTTGTCACAGTTGCCAGCACGTCACTTGTCACTTCTCTTGTCACAGTTGCCAGCACGTCACTTGTCACAGTTGCCAGCACGTCACTTGTCACTTCTCTTGTCACAGTTGCCAGCACGTCACTTGTCACTTCTCTTGTCACAGTTGCCAGCACGTCACTTGTCGCTTCTCTTGTCACAGTTGCCAGCACGTCACTTGTCACAGTTGCCAGCACGTCACTTGTCACTTCTCTTGTCACAGTTGCCAGCACGTCACTTGTCACTTCTCTTGTCACAGTTGCCAGCACGTCACTTGTCACTTCTCTTGTCACAGTTGCCAGCACGTCACTTGTCACTTCTCTTGTCACAGTTGCCAGCACGTCACTTGTCACTTCTCTTGTCACAGTTGCCAGCACGTCACTTGTCGCTTCTCTTGTCACAGTTGCCAGCACGTCACTTGTCGCTTCTCTTGTCACAGTTGCCAGCACGTCACTTGTCGCTTCTCTTGTCACAGTTGCCAGCACGTCACTTGTCGCTTCTCTTGTCACAGTTGCCAGCACGTCACTTGTCGCTTGTCACAGTTGCCAGCACGTCACTTGTCGCTTCTCTTGTCACAGTTGCCAGCACGTCACTTGTCGCTTCTCTTGTCACAGTTGCCAGCACGTCACTTGTCGCTTCTCTTGTCACAGTTGCCAGCACGTCACTTGTCGCTTCTCTTGTCACAGTTGCCAGCACGTCACTTGTCGCTTCTCTTGTCACAGTTGCCAGCACGTCACTTGTCGCTTCTCTTGTCACAGTTGCCAGCACGTCACTTGTCGCTTCTCTTGTCACAGTTGCCAGCACGTCACTTGTCGCTTCTCTTGTCACAGTTGCCAGCACGTCACTTGTCGCTTCTCTTGTCACAGTTGCCAGCACGTCACTTGTCGCTTCTCTTGTCACAGTTGTTCTACACGGCCGTCGGCGAACACGCATATATTTGCAGGCGCTTTTTTATCGATGACGATGCGTTTTTGCTGGTGTGACATTCTCAGTGTTAGGCGTTGGAACCGTGGTTTGAAGTTTTCATTGGTAAGGGCTAGTTGACATAGCAACCAGCTTTTACTCTTGAAAACCGATAAAAACGTGGGGATGGCACAAATATTGGTGCTTTGCTTACACTGCCTGTGATATTTTCAGCTCCAATTTTTGCTGTCTCTTGCAGGTTCTGTCATGTACGTGTGATACGTGGCACTCTATTAGACATACAAATAGCATGTTTTTATATCTGAAAGGTGATGTAAAATATTTCCAGGAACTTTACTGGTAAAAGCTGGTAAACATTTGTTTTTGGCATGTCGGTTTTTACCTGTTGAAATCCAGCGAAAACAGCTCTGGCCTCGATCCTAATTGAAACCATACGTAGCTATACATGTAGTGTGAACTGTTTGTTGGAAGTAGCTAGTGAATTTGCCATCCTTCTGGGTAAGAGGCGAATAATTAGGGTTGGATTCCTCTCAACCGAAAGGTTGTGGGTTCAAGTCCCACCTGCCGCTACTCCTCGTCTCCTATCAATGGGCGTGAGAGATGGCGACGCTATATGGCCTCAGCGGAGTCACCTGCCATAAAAACTAACAGCTACCAACCACCCCGTTTTGTGTTGGTGTCTGTCGGCGGTTAGCGACCACGTATTCTCGTGATGACGCGACATGGCGAGGCGCCGCCGTCGCCGGACAACCGTGTCCGGCTGACCCATGTATGGCCCGATCCGAGACATCCAAATCAGGAGAGATCGCCGACATTGTCTCGGCCGAGTTGTGACCCACTCGCTGTCGACATTTGTCCAGATGCGTTGTGCTTATGTTAATTTAAGATACGTGTCGTTACACGTATGTTCAGCTCCAATAGTTCGATATACGTCAGGCTTGCCCCAACATGCCGGTGCTAAAATGTAAAATACGTAACGATGTGCCAGTTTGATTTCTTTTCTAATAGTCCGTTATATCATGCGTCTTTGTTGCCACGCTCGGTATCTATTCGGTAATTATCTTGCCCGCTCAGTTGACTGTATCAACGCAAGCATCCTGCAAACACGGTCACAATTGCTACGAGATCATGGTGCTGACTTTGATGCTTCTTTGGGCTCTTGTCTCCTGAATGCTGATGCTGGCGCTGACATGACCTGCGGTGGGCCCCGTGTGTCTTCAGACCAGTCTGGTGTCAAATCTGATCTGACCTGACATGACCTGACCGTGTGCCCAGACTCGTCTGACGAGGACGGCGACCTGCTGGGTCTGCCGGCACCCTCCCCTGGTGCCATGTCGGATATGTCTGACGACGAAGACCTCAACGACGACCAGCACATGGAGGTGAGTGCAGCACGGCACGACGCCGCATCACAGAGAAGCATATAGCATTACAACACCGGACACTGCTGTGTGTTGGACGGCACAGTATAGAACGCCGCGTTATGTATTGAACGGCAGAGCTTAGAACGTTTCGTTGTGTATTGGACGACACAGCATATAGCAGCGTTGTGTAAAGGATGGCACAGCACAGAACGCTGAGTAATGTGTTGGACGGCACAGCACAAACCAATGCGCAACGGCGCAGGTCACCCTTGAACAGCACAGAGCAACACGACATGATAGAGAACATCGCAGCATGGTGTCACTGCATCTCGCCGGGCTCCGATTTGTTTTAAAGATATGGGCGCTGCATGACCAACACAGCCGACGCGCCCCTAAATTCCAATAACCAACCCTGTTTTAAAGACTGCGAAGTACGTTGGTTCCTTTACGACGCGCTCGATTGCTGGGTCGCATGGCGTCGCCATCGTCTCGCATCGATTGATCGCGGGTGGACCAGGAAATCCCGCCGGTTGCCGGATCCGAGTCCACGATTTTACAAGCGACAGTTGAACACTCACCTACTTAGCCACCGCGAGCCCGGTCTGTTTTGATGACAGTTGGTGTGAATATGGCCATTGGCTGTGGACCATGTGACCGCAATATGCTAATGTGTTCTGGCGCTATTGAATCTAAAAGGAGGCAAGGTTAGTCAGGACTTTGAAAAACTACCTTGATTGTACGCTGGTGGTGATAAAACCGTTGGAAGAATGGCAGTAACATGGTGTATATGGGTAGCTCATTTTGCTGCGGTCAACGCCATCTCTTTGCCTGTAGATTGCCTGTAGAAAACGCCGGGCGCAACCCAGCTTGCCCCCAACCATTAAGCAATATAGTTTTACCTGCCAAACGACTCCTAAATGCATCGATCAGTCGCCTGATCAGTGGCATGGTTTGAGCGGTGGAGGAGCTGGTATGCGCACTCGCGCTTCTAGTTGTATCGCCGCAGTAGGAAACACAATGAAGCATGACGAGAGTAGCAGAATTTATGACATGACCAAAGTGGCGAGACCTGGAGACGGGAAATGGAACGTGACCGGTCAGTAGGCTGGAGGAATGGGGCCGGGCTATGCAAGCCAGTATAATTGTTTTGAATTGTTCCCAGTGCACGGGCATGCTATAGTATGCAATCGCATGCACATTTTCTGGGAACCCGATTAAATTGTGGGTTGCATTTTGCCAGCACGAGTTGCAGGTGCTTGTATGTGTTTTGCACGTGCGTTTGATAGTTTCAGCTCAAAAGCACGTTTGGTAGTTTTGGCTCGGGGCCGCGGTAGCCGTTGGTAGAGCGTCGGACTCTTGATCGTAAGATTGTTGGTTCGAGGCTCACAACCGACGCCATTTACCGAGCTCACCTGCGATCAATCGGCGAGAGATATTGGCGACGCTATATTACCTAGTGGTTGAATGCATCGAAAAAGTATCCAAGGTTCTTCTGATAGTTTCAGCTCGATACGGGCATTATTTTGTCAGCTACAGCTCCGAAAGTCAGATGTGACGGACGTGCTAACGCTTGTTCTTTTACATCGCTCCTCAAACTGATCTAGACTTTACTAGTATATGATGTTAGTAGTTATATAATATGGATATAGTATGCTACCAGTATATGATAGTATAGATATAGTATATAGACAGTACATGTGCAACACCGAGGCGTTTTCTCGACACTTGTTTACCACACATGTAAATCAAAGCTATGATCGTGTTATGACCTGCCATGGTGCCTGGTTTTCCTGTCCGAAGGTTTTATGTCTATTATTCAATGTGGCAATAATATAACGACTACTAATAATGTAAGTGTGATGGCATAGGTAAAATGTTGCGTGCAGTTACTACTCACGAATTACCCGTCATGCGATGGCTTGGGGGCATCTCGAGGTAGGATATGAACACCAAGCATGCCGTAACCTGAAATGATAGATTATATAGGCATACGCGCACGTCTATATGTATATATATATATATGCATATGCATATGCATTCACACATCAGGATTAATTCTTCGTTGCGTGAGGTTGAGCAATCCCGCCAAATATCGACCGATGGAGCGAAAGCCTGCTGTCCGCTGGCCTTTCAACCGTGATGTACCCCAACCGTGCGACTTGTGGCTCAAACCGCGCTCGGTTAACCCTGTATCTCTCCGGCCTGATCATCACACCCCGCCTCGGGGGGTCGTTATAAGCCCCCTGCAGTCTCCAGACAAAACATTGCATGAAAATGAACTGGTGTTATCTGAAAGTGCTCGACCAGTAGGGACCAAAACCACACCAAAATTTGTCCCCATAAAAGGGTGGCGGCACTTTGGAATCTATGAGATCGCGACTGACATTATGCTTTCATCTCTGGGGAGTCATTATTGGGTAGATTTTGAGCACAAATTATTTGGAATCAGAAAATGGAGGCGAAATCGACCATGGTCCCAAAATGTTTGTCCAGCCAAAAATCAACCAAAACTCCTCTGGTGCCTTTTATTGCATCGCTAAAGATGTGCAACCACTGACAGTTGCATGCAGATGGCTTTATTTATTGAAGCGCACCGGCTGGCTAAACCTTTTTGGAGGTAACCTCACTTGACCTTGAACCACTCAGTGACTAGAAGACCTGACTTCAAAATTTTCACACAGAATATCAAATTCACGTGGAAAGAGGTATGGCAAATACCGGCGCGCTGCCGCGCGCCGTTTATTTACTGTTCACGGAAAACCTTAGAGGGGGCCTGATAATGCCCCAGACTTGTATATAACCCCACAGGGTTATATACAAGAATGTCGGCATCGCAGGCTTTCGACGTGAAAGTCGCCGTTTTGTGCAGATGATGAGGTCGTGGGAATCGAAGCGTCTTCCGGCAATAGCTGAATAATCGGCGTGTCAACAGTCTGCAGTGGGTGCAGGGCGTTGCATCAGAGCCGCCGGCGGTGCGCCACCCCACCGTTGTCGGAACGTCGTGCGCCGCGCGGCACATGACCCCACCCGCAGTGTGCGACGCGGCCGTGAGCGCCGTCCGTGTGACGTCAGGCGGCCCACGGCCGGCTGGAAATCCCCGCCGTGTACCCGCCGACGAGCCGGCGGCGCCACGGCCGCCAGTCGAGATGTGCTCAAGTGGAGACGTTGTGGCGGCCGAGTTTGGGCAACATGATTACGTGTGGCTTATAATAATTATACGCTTTAGAGATTCAAGCATAACAGCGCAGCGTTTCTTCGATCGGTGGTTGCGAGAAGTAGCGTGAGTTCTCGATGGCCGTGTCTGTGCAGCGGACGGTGAATGTTGTTTGTAGGTTGCTGCATCTGTGTGGTGGGACCGCTGGGTCAAATGCTGACGAATCAGAATATGAGTTTCGAGTTCTTGTTAAATGCGTAGTCCTGTTGCATCACTTCGTAGTTACCCGTTGGTTTTATGAAGCTACCAGAGATGACGTAAACATGATGTGTCATTGGTGGTGGACTTTGAGGCGGGAGTTTTACTCATGTGGCCGGTATCGGTTGCAGCCACCGGTTGAAATACCGATAAATGTAACCTATGACGTCCACGCGGTGGATGCCGGCCTGTGCTTACTTCACGGAATGAGATAATTTTCCGCAGCGGAGCCGATGGTCTGGTGCATAGTTTGTTCTCGTGACGAATCCTAGCGGTGGTTTCTTTGAGGATTCCCAACGGTTGTCTCCGTGAGGATTCCCGGCGGTTTCTCCTTCAGGCTTTTAGCGCTTGTCACTGGGGATTCATAACGGTTGTCTCCGTGATGATTCCCGGCGGTTGTCTCCGTGAGGCGCCCTAGCAGGACTCACGGTTTCGTCAGTGAGACTTCCTAGCGCTTTCCTCTATGGGGCTTCCTAACGGTTGTCTCCGTGGGGATTCCTAGCGGTCGTCCCCATGAGGCGACTCAACGGTTGTCTCCACGAGGTGTCTCAGCGTTTGTATCCGTGACGATTCCGCGAGGAAGGCGTGGCAGACGGCAGTCCTGCTGTCACGCAGGCGTGGCTGAGGTCACTCCCGCCGTTGCACGTGGACGTGACTGAGGTTACACCCGCTCACCCGCCGTTACACGCGGCAGAGCGACTGACGGCGGGCGCCACGCGACTCAGGAAGGTGCAGCAGATCGCGGGCCTCGATACGACGCAGTTGTGTTGTCGGAACGTAATGTTGTCGCAGTGGAGCGGCGCCGGTGCGGCGGTCCGGTAATCACGCGCCGGTGTTTGAAACGTCACAACAGCTTCCGGTAGCGATGGCGTCACATCGCGCCTCACGTCCGGAAATCCCGCACTGGCCGGCAGTAGTTGGTGCGTCGGCCGGGGTGGGCGGTCAGAGCACGGCGAGTCGTGACGACGTGCAGTACGTGTTGAGCGGTGATCACGCCACAGAGACCGACGAGCCGGGCGGTCAGCTGTTGGATTTCGTGCGCACCGGACAGACTCGGCGTAGCACGAGCGTAGTCAATCGGCGCCGATGGGTATCAAGTCTACTGCAGTGTTGCTCGAGCCGGGGTTGGGCGGTTCCGCCGGCTACCTGCCGGGGGACACGATGCAGGGCGCGGTAGTGCTGCAAATCACCGGCCGCAAGCCGCACAGACTGACGGCCGTGTGTGTCAAGATGCGCGGACGGGCCCGGACGCGCTGGACCACAGAGAGCGGCATGGGGGACAGTAAGACCACCACCACACACTCCGAGACTCAGTGGTTCTTCAAACACGACATTGCTCTGGATCAGGGCACCGAAATGTCCATGCTGGCTGGAACTCACCAGCTGCCGTTCTCGTTCCGCCTGCCAGATCAGCTGCCGCCGACGCAGAAGTGTTCCGACGGCCGCGTGGAGTACTTCTGTAAGGTACGCGCCATCAGCAGCAGCTTCTGGCAACGCAACGGAAGGCTCGAGGTGAAGTTCACAGTGGCTCCGCGCCTTAATCTGAACTACCGTCCCGAACTGGCGCCGATGGTGACGCTCCAGGGACATGACGGTGGCGGCTTGTTCAGCTCCGCGCTCGGCAAGTACCGTGTCACCATGGACAAGCAAGGCTACGTGGCCGGCGAGCAAATCCGGATCGGAATTTATGGCTCCGAGCAGCTCTTCGAACACCTGTCGAACGGCATTGTCAAGCTGAAACGGGTGACGCTCTGTCGGGCCGGAAGCAGCACTAAAGACAACAAAGTGGTCGTGGCTGCCGTCAGGCCGGGCACCAGGCCAGCTGACTGGCGACATGTGACCCTGACCGTGCCCGGGGGCGAACTGACGGTCGCTGAGGACGTCTGCCGAATAATAACCACCAGCTACTTCGTCAAGATAAAGTCGCGCCGAGTCAAGCTCCGCTTGCCGGTTGTCATCGGCACGGTACCGTTTCCCCCTGCCTGAGGGACTGCCGGGCAGACAGGCAGGGGCATCGAAGTGTATATTACCATCCCTCCTCAGTTCCGGGTGGGTTCTGAATGCACCACTAGCGCAGACCAATTTGCGCCGCTTGCTGTGACCCACTCAGGTCTTCGCGACTGGAAGTTATCCGATGCTGCATGCACTCGGGTGTGTGCGAATATGATCGGGCTCGCTCAGGAGCATTCAATTCGGTGTGCAGGAGTAATCACGAACCCGGGAATGATGCGTTGTGTTTCTCCTGCGGCGTCGTCAGCAACGGCGATCATGTCCCGCCACCTCTGGCTGTGCGGCGGACGTACTGTGTGTGGTGGTGTACTTCCAGCGGAGACAGGACAATGCCGGATGTTACCACCACCTCTGGCTGTGCGGCGGACGTACTGCGTGTGGTGGTGTACTTCCAGTGGAGACAGGACAATGCCGGATGTTACCACCACCTCTGGGTGTGCGGCGGACGTACTGCGTGTGGGGCTGTACTTCCAGCGGAAACAGGACAATGCAGGATGTTACCACCACCTCTGGCTGTGCGGCGGACGTACTGTGTGTGGTGGTGTACTTCCAGCGGAGACAGGACAATGCCGGATGTTACCACCACCTCTGGCTGTGCGGCGGACGTATTGTGTGTGGTGGTGTACTTCCAGCGGAAACAGGACAATGCCGGATGTTACCACCACCTCTGGCTGTGCGGCGGACGTACTGTGTGTGGTGGTGTACTTCCAGCGGAGACAGATGACAACGACGGATGATGTATGTGGAATCAGTGGTTCAACTTCTGTTCTATTATGATGATTTTGCGAAGGTTGCTTCCATCTCCTCTTCTCGAGGCAGCTAACGTGACTGGCAAATTGTGGTGCTGTATTTGATGGTGGAAATCGCAGGGACCGGCGCAATGGCCAACTTGATGGCGCTGCGTGACACGTTTACCTTGTCTATTCTGTGCTGCGTAGCCAATAGACCTCACGTGTCCCCCAGCCACATTGCAACACTTAAACGGTGTACATGAGCGGCGATACGAATACGGTGTGATTAAGGAAGCTTAAACCCTTCAGCTTATCGGATGTTTTGCCATGTGAATGGCACGTTTGTGGGAGTAATTTTTGGTGGGTTTTCTTGATGACATCGTATTTTGATGTGGACGATGAGGGCAGCCAATGTGATGCGTGCAACATGATTAATGCGGTATGTTTCACCTTTCACAGTGTACAAATTCATATGGGTGTATAATTATACCTTGTACTGCTTTGTTTCGTATTTGCATATGTCACCCTTTCAACATGGCGCAGTGAGTTTGATTATGTGTTGGTTGTACATAGTTCAGCATAGTGTAACTGGTTTTCTGAAGAAATGCGTTTTCGTGAGAGGATCCTTCACATCATTCTCCCTGCCGCCACATCCTACGGTCTTCACTGCCAAGTTCTTCGCCATCAGTAAAAGTAATACATCGAGATTGATGACGAGGTGTTACATGCCATTCTGATTTATTATCTCAGCAGTCTCATGGCATTGCGTTCGTTCAACCTAAACAGTTTCACTGTACGATACATTTTATTGCAAGTCACTTCGCGCCATCGTATGGGAAAGCAGGTATCACCTTGCTGGAATCCAGCAAATGTCAGAATATTTGGTAATGAGCTGGCAGATCAGGCTCCTGGGCGGGCAACGCAAGTACCATGTCGCCACGTGTTCCCACTTCCTGCCAGTGACCACTACCGAGTTATATCATCATTTTTTTTCAAGCACTGGCAGGGCAGCTGGAACCGAGTAGAACTGAGCATATTGGTCACACATAAGTATGTATTAAGTGGTGAAGGACCAAAGTGTGAGGTGTGATGCCCCGTCGGCTGAACGATGTGCTGGTATCGTGTCTGGATTACACGAAAGAACGCGGGCGCAATTTCGTTGGTTGGTTAGTTATTTGAGTCTTATGGCGCATCGACCAGGTTTGGTCATTTAGCGCCCTCGAACACTGAGGCTGGTGGGCTTACTTGGTGATGTTTCCCGGTTTGTTCAAAATAAAGCAGTTTCCTGCTTCCTTGCGGAGGTAGGATTTAAAATAATATAACGACCTGGGTAGCTGATGAATTACTACACCAGATGCTTTGCTCTTCAGACGTCAGAAGCCGAATTATTCTTGTGGATGCAATGTAGCCCAGTTGGGTTGGCGCACCCTAAAACCACAATAGTCAGTCAATCAATCAATCGGCACAGGATATAGCTGTGCAAGATAATACTACACATCGCGGCACGAAATATGATAGTGCAAGACCACACGATACATCTCGACACGGGATATAACGGTGCAAGACAACACTATGCTACTCGGCGCAGGGTATGGCAGTGCAAGGCAATACGACACATCGCGGCGCGGAATATAACGCTGCGAGACAACACGACACATCGGCACGGGGTATAACAGTGCAAAGCAACACGACACATCTTTGGTACGGGATATAACAACTGTACAAGGCAGCACGACACATCTCGGCACGGGATATAACAGTGCAAGACAACACGACACATCTCGGCACATGATATAACAGTGCAAGACAACACGGTATATCTTGCCACAAGATGTAGTGGTGCAAGACAACACGACACATCACGGAGCGGAATATAACAGTGCAATAAAGCACGACACATGGCGTCACATGGACCAGAGATATCTGCCTGTCGCCAATTGAAGCTAGCCGTCGAAGCCCGAGCACTGCCAGGTGGGTGTGGCGCCAAGTCGCCGTCCTCTCTGATACACGGTCCGCGGCTGGTAGCGGCCCGTGCTTCGCGGCAGGACTACAGTGACCTTCAGCCGGTGCCTGCCATGACCTGACCCAACGTGTGAGGTCAGGTCGATCTGGTGTCTGGTATAAGTTCTAGTTAGCTGTGTGTGCGGAGCACGGCTGAAGACATCAGCGGCTGTGGTTGGCTATCAGCGGGTATTTGTTCGCGGCAATACCTATGGTTGAAGACGAACGTACACCAATATGACCGTGTACGTGTATTCATGTTTCTCGTTACTGACGTGCAATTTCAATTTCATAGCCAGACATGGTTGTGAACGTTAGCACCATGCGCTGGTCGGGTCTCGGACGAATGGTGATAGATTCTCGACTACAACGGCGTAACAGCCACAACAGCTGGAACCATGCGGCGGCTTTCAGGGTGCACCATTTGGCAGCGTGACAAGTTATTTTTCAAATGCAATAGCAGGGCAAACTTGTATTCTCTCCGCGCCCAGGCCGTGAAGGTGCCCAGCCCTGGTCGTAAGTCGCCTCGGTCGATGTCGTGGAGTGACGTCCGTGTGTCGGCATGCATAGGCGCCGCCACCCGTGCGGTTTTGTTGCCCGGCTGACCCGCCTTAACTCGGCCGCGATCATTTGGATGGCTGTGACTCGACCTGATGGCACTTCCGGCCTGGACAGGACGAGGACGGCTCGGAGGACGGCTCAGAGCAGGACGATGAGGACGAGGACGTTGCGGACAGCGAGGACGCAGAAGAGGACGAAACGCTCGTGAACGGCGACTGAACAGGCGGCCGGCCGCTCCAACGGTGGGTGGCTTTCGACAGCCGACGGCGATCTGTTTTTTCTTCACTATGTCCAGGTATCAAGTACGACTGTGATAATGTGGGAATGAGTGTGGGCACGACACCCTCTAAAATTGCATGGTTTTGCTGGTGACATCAGCATTCTGAGGAGTGGCATTGGTAGTGAAATTAGACACCCGCACGTTTAGTCAGCCCACGGTGACACATTCAGCACTGTTCGGTGTCTGCCGTTTGCGTATGTGCTGTAGCCATTGTGTTCCTCTGCCCCGTACACAGTGCCTCTCGTGTACGCCCGTGTCCGGTATGTCCCACCCGCTACCGGGGCACACCACAAGTCGACAGGGATCTGATACAGACATCTCTCAGAATTTGCCATAAATAGGATGTGGGGTTATCTGGTGGCTTGAATCGAACTCCGAAATGTTCAACTCGATCTGACCTTCGGTTTCTGAGTTATGGCATCGGACATTTTTGCGGTGTCACTGTGTAAGGTCATCTCCAAGCAGCTATATCTTGTGTCGGAATCATTTGCAATGAAACTGTATGCCATTAGATTCATAGTTGAACGTTATGGGCGCGAATGATGAACTCTTGTCGAAGCGCTCTAGAGCCCAAAGAACTAGCTAAATATTTGTATTTAGTAGACATTTACTTTCTTGATATAGTGACCTTAGGTCACGTTACCTAGGTTGACACGAAGGCAGTGAAAAATGAAACCATTTTCGCTGGAAATTGATGTTGATTAACCCGTCCCGTTTCGGGGGGGGGTCTTCAACCGCCCCCCCCCCCAGGTTTTTCGCGGATTGTGGACGAACGGCGTGCGGCAGCGCGCCCAAATTTGGCATACCTTTTCCCACATCAATTTGGCATGCTGATTCAAAATTTTGAAGTCAGGTCATCTAGTGGTCAACGAGTTCGTCAAGGTCAAGTGAGGTTACCTCCAAAAACGTTCAACCAGTCGTCACGCTTTAACGGATGCAGATATTTTAATGAAACTCAGCGTTTGCTTATCTTTAGGGATGCAACGAAACGTATGAGTGGAATTTTTCTTTTCATTTTTATGTTTGACTACATATAAATCTTGCGTATTTGCCAACTTGCAGTTTAAATAGAGGATTCTGGCTAAAGTAAACATGTTTTATTAGGGCAAGTTGACTTCCAGCAACGTTTCTCGGTCGGCTCTACACATTGGAAAAGGAAATTTAAAGAAAACTGGAAAACCAAAAATTGTCAACTTAAAAAAAATGGGGGTGCAAACAAATTAAAGCCCTGATCGATTTCGCTGTCCTTTTCTCATTCCAAATAAATTTTGTTTTTTCATATATCCCCCAAAATTAATTCCCCAGAGCCAAAAACACAATGTAAGTCGTGTAAATCTAGCCCCCTGATGACGTCACTTTTGGGGGAAATTGTTTTGGGGGGTGTACCCGGACCCTACTCGTCGAGCGCTTTCCGATGACACCTCTCGTTTTCGTGCGATGCTCAGTTTGGTTTTTAGAGGGGGTTACTAACCGCCCCCAGCCCCCAAGACGGAGTGAGGATCTGACCGGAAAGACGGCGCGGTTAAATTGCCTGACAATATAATAACTAACAAGATATGAGACATGCCGGCGTTATTGCGCTACCAGTACCACACCGGCCCATGCCCATACCCTACATGTTGACCTGTGACCGCTGTCGGCAGTGTGACCGGTGGTCGCGGCTCCTGGCGGACGGTGTCCGGCCACGACGATGGAACACGACCACCTGCCCATCCGGCGGCTCTAGGGACACGCCGCCAGCCGACAGCCGAGACGTCTTGAGAGAGTGTGGGGGACCGGGTGTGCGCTGGGCGTCCGTTGTTAAGTGTACTGACTGACCGAAGGTGCGGTATTTTTTATCGGCTTTGGAGCCCGTGGAGCGCGCCACTCTCGCGTTGTCTTTTAGCGGCGCGTGTTGTGCCGGCGGGTCGGTCGGCTGGGCTCGGCTGAATACACGGCTGTTGTGACTTGTGTGTTCCGCCGTCCGGCTGTTTGGGCGGCGAGGTCGGCTCGCCGAGACCTAACGCCAGGGTCGAGAGTCACCCGGCCGGCGGGGAATCTGGAGATGCGGAGGTGTCACCAGACTGGCACTTTGGGTGGTGAGTAGGTGTGCAGGCGGACGTGACGAAAGGACTTAATTCGGGGACAAGGAAGAGAAAGGCGGCTTGCTTTTTGGATGTTTTTAGTCAGAATCCTGGTGAATTTATCATTGATGGGCGTGGTGCTTATACTTGGCGCCACACTCCCACCCCCACCGCTACAGGACGAGGTTTCTCTTGGGCCCTACTGGAAATGATCTCATGATTGGATCGATCGAGGGGGAGGGGGTCGGATACGCACCCTCGTGTCCGTCACGCGAGGGGTGCTCCGGCGCCCACAACCTACCCCCCTCCCAACGAATTTTGAAAAAGCTACACCCCTGTCTGGAGGTAGTATTGCTGGAATATTACGTGGCTGAATGGAGCAAGGCAGTAAAAGCGGCATGCGCCCGCTACCGGGAAGCCCCGTAGCCCGTATACTGCTTTCACTCGTTCGGCGGCACGGGCGACGCCTTGTCTAGGCCTGGTGACGTCACGTCGCTATACTCCCGGGAGTCCCCGCGCCGGCCAGCAGAAGGCGACCTGTAGATGGGCGGTCAGAAGGCGACCAGTCGTGGTACTGTCAGCACGTGCCGAGCGGTGGCGCGTCACAGAAACCGACAAGGCGGGCGACCATCTTCGACATCACGTGCGCACGGCGAGGAAGACTCCGCGTAACACGATCGAAGTCCTCCGGCGCCGATGGGTATCCAGTCGACTGCAGTGGTGCTGGAGCCGCGGTGTGCCGGCTCCAGCACCTACCTGCCGGGGGACACGGTGCGAGGCGTGGCAGTGATTCAAATCACCGGCCACAAGCCGCACAGACTATCGGCCGTGTGTGTCAAGATGCGCGGGCGGGCCAAGACGCGCTGGACCACAGAGAGCGGTAAGACCACCACCACACACTCCGAGACTCAGTGGTTCTTCAGACACGACATTGCTCTGGATCATGGCACCGAAATGTCCATGCTGGCTGGAACTCACCAGCTGCCGTTCTCGTTCCGCCTGCCAGATCAGCTGCCGCCGACGCAGAAGTGTTCCTACGGCCGCGTGGAGTACTTCTGTAAGGTACGCGCCATCAGCAGCAGCTTCTGGCAACGCAACGGCAGGACCAAGATCATGTTTACAGTGGCCCCGCACCGTGATTTCCTTAATCTTAACTACCGTCCAGAACTGGCGTCGACGGTGACGTTCCAGGTGAATAACAGTGGCGGCCTGTTCAGCTCTGCGCTCGGCAAGTACCGTGTTACCATGGACAAGCAAGGCTACGTGGCCGGCGAGCAAATCCGGATCGGAATTTATGGCTCCGAGCAGCTCTTCGAACACCTGTCGAACGGCATTGTCAAGCTGAAACGGGTGACGCTCTGTCTCGCCGGAAGCAGCACTAAAGACAGCAAAGTGGTCGTGGCTGCCGTCAGGCCGGGCACCACGCCAGCTGACTGGCAACATGTGACCCTAGCCGTGCCCGGGGGCGAACTGACTGTCACTGCGGACGCCTGCCGCATAATGAACACCAGGTACTTTGTCAAGATAACGTCGCGCTGTGTCAAGCTTCGCTTGCCAGTTGTAATCGGTACGACGCCGTTTCTCCCATCTTAATGGGCTATCTCCCATCCTGAGGGGCGCTTTTCCATCATTAGGGTCTGTCTCCTATCTTGAGGGACTATCCCCCATCCTGAGGGTCTGTCCCATCCTGAAGGACTATCTTCCATCCTGAGGTACTATCTCTCACCCTGAGGGGCTGTCCAGTACCGAGTCGGGCATGGAGTTACCGAGGTATCGCTATGGCATTGTCACGAGTCTGACGCATCTGCACCGGCGGAAGTAACCGCTGCACCTCTGGCTGTGAGGCAGACGCACTGCGGAGTGGTGGTGTACTTCGCCGGCGGAGGTATCCGCTGCACCTCTGGCTGTGAGGCAGACGCACTGCGGAGTGGTGGTGTACTTCGCCGGCGGAGGTATCCGCTGCACCTCTGGCTGTGAGGCAGACGCACTGCGGAGTGGTGGTGTACTTCGCCGGCGGAGGTATCCGCCGCACCTCTGGCTGTGAGGCAGACGCACTGCGGAGTGGTGGTGTACTTCGCCGGCGGAGGTATCCGCTGCACCTCTGGCTGTGAGGCAGACGCACTGCGGGTGGTGGTGTACTTCGCCGGCGGAGGTATCCGCTGCACCTCTGGCTGTGAGGCAGACGCACTGCGGAGTGGTGGTGTACTTCGCCGGCGGAGGTATCCGCTGCACCTCTGGCTGTGAGGCAGACGCACTGCGGAGTGGTGGTGTACTTCGCCGGCGGAGGTATCCGCTGCACCTCTGGCTGTGAGGCAGACGCACTGCGGAGTGGTGGTGTACTTCGCCGCTGCCCTGTGGAGATGCCCACCTCCCGACCGCAGGTTCGGAGGAGAGAAGTGATGGATTGCAGATGAAGGATGTGGAATGAGTAGTTCGACTTCTTGTGTTATATTGTGATTATTTGATCGAGGTGCTTATGCTATTATCAAAACAGCTACCAAGACTGAGCATTGTGGTGCGGTATTGGACGTTAGAAATCGCAGGGGCCAGCTCAGTAGGTAGCTTTGGACGGTGTTGCGTGACACCATCACCGCACGCAGTTTCACTGTGTCGCGCTGCGTAATCATGCAACCGTGTTCCAAAACCTCGAGCACGACATACCCGGTGTTGGAGAGCAATAGAACTCCGAATACTATGCGATAAAAGAAAATTGTGGATGCAACTCAAGTGTCTTCAACCACAATGGCGGCACTTACTCGGTGTACGTGAGCAGCTAAATTCTGAATACGATGTGATTAAGAAAAGTTAAGCATAGTCTTACCTCGTGGAATGTTTTGTCCTGTCGGAAGCAAGTTTACGAGAGCAGCAATTTTATAAGTGTTCGTAATCACGCGTATTTGAACGTTTCTCCGCTCATGCATACAGTGTATGCAGCCACATTTCTTGGTAGAACATGGGTGCAGGTTTTGATTAAAATATTATCCTCCCAGTGTACAAGTTAAGATTTGTGTATGAATATATTATCTACTGCTTTGTTTTGTTCTTTCCACACTTGATCTTTCCAGCATGGTGCAACGAATTTGACTGCGAGTCGATTACACATGACTCAGCACAGTGTAGCTGATTTTCTGAAAAGATGTTCATAACCCTCGCCAGTATTCGGCATTTTACCACCTTCGGTCGTATAGGGGGGGTATGACCCCCCTGGCGATTCGAAACCGTGCATGTTACGAAAACGAACCAAAGACCAAAGTTATAGATCTGGCCGAGATCTCGCGATTGGAATTCAGTATGACCTAAGGTCAAAGGTTGAGCTTCCAGGTCAGGTCAGTCTAAAATTGATTTTTTCCCTAACAAAATCGTCAGTTGCATCGAAACTAGTGTCTAAATATGCACGAAATGCCCGGAAATATGTGTAGTTGCACCTTGCAAACATAACATGTAACACGATGTGATCGGACCGATATGTCATGCACGAAATGAGGTCAGAGCCATGACCACAAATATCCAACTTTTCGAAAAGTGGTTCCAATTTCGAAGTTTAAAGTTCCCTAGGAAAAAAATAGATGCAGAATTCGAATTCAGAACGAAAAATTGCCGTAGGGCAGCTAAGAAAGGTCGAAAGGTCAAACGAGGTCAACCGAGGTCGCCGATTCTTGGAACATTATTTTTCAATGGGAACCCATCTGGGCATCTGCATTTTTCAGTATTTGCCCATAATTACGCTGAGTACGTAAAAAATACGCGCAATAAACACGTATTTGTTGAAAACTGGTCGGAGGTGCTCTCCTTCATGACCTCATAACTCCGTGACCTGATATGACCCCAAAAAATGTTTACCAAAAGTCGTCAAAAGTTTGCCCCAGAGGGTACTGAAAATCTCAGAGCGATCTCTTCATCGGTTTGGAATGAATACACAAAAACCTGAGGGGGTTGCACCCCACCACCCTCTATACGGGCGAGGGTTAACACGCGCACATCCAGGGAGCAGATATCTGCCCCCCCCTTCCGGTTTATCCTAATTCGCCGCCAAACTAATCGGGTTGGCAAGGCCAAATCTTGCATAGCTGCTCATTGGTCTTTTCCGCATATCCTCATACATTTTTTAACCTGGGTCATCTCAGGTCAGGTCTCTAGGTCCGGCGAAGTGACCCAACTACACTCGGAGTTCCAGGTGGCATAACTTTCATAATAGGGGCGGGGATGGCCGAGTGGTTAAGGTGTCGGGCTATGGGTACCAAAGGTCCCGGGTTCGACTCTAGCGCCACTCAGGACATTTCCCAATCCCGCGGCCCACCGGCGAAACAGTGGGCGACGCCATTAGCCGTGAATGTACATAAAGTGTGTCGTGAACCAACCAAATAAACAAACAACAACAACAACTTTCACAATAATTAGGCGATTGATTTTAAACTTATAACACGTCATGATTTCATCAGGGACCATATCATGTGTTTTTTCGTATCATTGACCTGAGGTCAGGTCGCGGCTATGGCTTACCCCATTATAGGGCTATGGTAAAACATGCAAATGTTTCCTGGTTACATATTTGCACTCGGAATGACATCACAACGGTTGTGGCTTGTAGTTTGAAGCTATGCTCAATGTTCCCGCTGATATTTTTGCTCAGTGACCTCACCAAGGTCATCTGAGGTCACCTGAGATCACTGGCACATTTCTGCGCATTATATCGCACTGCATCGAGCAAGAAGGCTTAAATTACCGTCATTGTGCTTGTATCGCCAAGACGTGTCGATTGATACATTGCATGCCCTCCATAGGCTACTTCATGACCTTGACCTGAGGTCATGGTTTCGGTTGACCTGACCTTAAATCACACTGCCTATTGTAGGTAGCGCATTGCAAAGACTGTCGAATGGTGTTCGCCGTTTGTTCCTACCTGTTACAGGTCCTCAGATATGTGTCAATATCTGAGTCCCACTTGATCTGGTCCAATTTGACCTATGATGACCCAGTGACCTGAATGTTGACCTGAGCGAAAAATGACCGAAACACTTTCGATAGAGCCTGTCACCAGCTACCCAACGCCGTTTTCCGTTTGTAGCTAGCTAGCATAGTTCTAGAGGTCTTATGGGGCAGACATCTGCCCCCCGCACACGCGAAGTTGGCGCGGACCTCCGGACGTGCGAGTGTTAATAAAACCATGCTGGGCTAACGTGTCGGTGATGGGCAATAGGTACCGAGATACACAGAAGGAAACGTGTCCCTCGTGATAATTCACATGTTTGACATCGTGCTGCGCCGAGGTTCCAGACACCTAGGTATCTCGTCTTGTAATTTCTTCGTCTATTTTGACTGCTTCCAACAAACCGTGTACTGAAAGGGCACTGTGTCAGCGGAGGTGTGCTTCTGGACTCTAAGGGGTGTCGGGGTGGTCTTTTAATGTCTCTTCTCCCATACACCTGCTGAGGTTTTCGGCGGGCAGTGAAAAACGGCGCGCGGGAGCGCGCCAAAAAATTGGCATCCTTTTTCCCACATGAAGTTGGGTTGTTGTGTGAAAAACATTTGGTCAGGTCATCTACGGTTAGCGAGTTATTTAAGGTCAGGCGAGGTCACCTCCAAAAAGTAAAACCAATCGTCACACTTTAACGGATAAAGATATTTGAATGAAACTTTCAGCATCTGCGTATGTTTAGAGATGCAACGAAACGCATCAGATAATTATTAAAAAAACGTATTTGTATTGTTGACGTATTAGTTTTGCGCATTTGCCCAAAAGGGTTAAATCGAAGATGCTGGTTAAGGTACGCATTATTGTGAGGACAAGTTAACTTAAAGCAACGTTTTGCGTTCCGCTGTACCCATGGGAAAAGGAAAATAAAGAAAATTGAAAACCAGAACTTGTTAAATGTCGGGAGAAAAAAAGTTTATTTTCGGGTGGGTCAAATTTTATGGCAATGGTCGATTTCGCCTTCCTGCCCAGAGCCAAAGACATGAAATCAGTCATGATCACATTGACTCCCTGATGACGTTACTTTTGGGGATAACATTTTGGGGTTGTTTCGGGCCCTACTCGTCGAGGTATTTCTGATGAAACCACCCGTTTTCGTGAATCTTAGTTGGGAAATTAAAGAGGGGTACAAAAGGATATGGGGATCCCGATACTGGGTGTGATGATCTGACTGCGATTGCCTGTCCGAGAAGAAAGTGAGTGGTTAAGTGATGATGATATATTTTAGCTGTTGTGTGGTCATGATGTTACAATTAATCCACCAAACAGACGGTGGCATATGCGAGCCATGCCCTCCACAATCGCAGAATGAATATTAGTGTTGTCCGGAGCGACTGTGATGACGACTATGGAGGCTCGAAGCCGCGATTTCTCGGAGTTCCGGCGCAGTTTATCGGGACCGAGGCGCGTAGTTCGTGAATCCAACGCGTGTTTTTGGGGCCCGACGCCATTTTTTTTACTTGACTTGGGACCTTGAGCGATCTTTTGAGGTTTATGGCGCGATTTTTGGTGCTCCAGAGCAATTTTCCGTACCCGACATTTCTCCTTCAGAATCCATGCTTGTCTTTAGAGGAGCCCGGCCTATTTTTCGAGTCATCATGCGAAGTTGCGAAGTTTTGGACGATGTTGTATTGTATTTGATTTTGGGCTCCTGAACATAATGCTAAGGCCCCAGTGTCACTTTTCGGGGCTTCGGCGCGATCTTTCGGACCCAGGCGCCAATTTCCGTTGTCCCGACGCTAATTATGGTAATTATTGTTATCATGCTAGTTATCCCGACGCTAGTTAGTGTCTTTCCCGGGGCAGTTTTAAAAACGTTGTATTTATTTAGGTCCTCCGATGTAAATGTTAGGGGCTCGACGAGAATTTGGGGGTTCAGCATGATATTTTGTGTGTGGTCCCGGCGCGATTGTGGGGATCCAGGCCGTATTTTCGCTGCCCGTACATTCAGTTGGGTTCTCCGACACGATTTGTGGGCTCCCCGTGCGATTTGTTTGGCCTCGGAGCGAGTTCTCGGAGCCCTGCTGTGCTTCGTTGAGCCCCAGTTGGAATGTGCGGCCCAGTGTAACTTCTTGGTGGCTGCGGTACGATTTTTTTGGCCCTTGCATTAGTTTTCGAAGCTCACCGTATGTATTTGGGGTCACCGACGTGACTTTTTATCGGCCGACGGGAATTGTGGACGATGCTTGGGTACCAGCCACGATTGTCCGTCCCCTACGCGAGTTTTCTGGACCCCGTAATGTTTGTTTTGAACATGGGTGCGATCTATTGGGGTCCCGAAGGGATTTTTAAACACCACTCAAAGCTTTTTACGCCTCTCGACATCGATGGTCGTAAGCTGTGTGCGTCGATAGATGTTGATATGTTATTTGGATGTGGTGATATTTTAGCTTGTTGATCTTCGTTGTGCGCTTGCGATGAAATTTTGAATGCGCAGCTCGATTTTTCGAGCGCAAAAGTTATGTCCGAATGTTGGATATTCCTCACCATTCCCTGCCTCGTACGACGAGGCTAAAGTTGCAAATTTTCATTGAGATTTGCCTTCTGAGTATGTCACGAACACCGTCTGTCACCTACTGAGGTCGTGAACACCCACCGCACCAGCCGGAAGCGATCTGGCGCGTAAGCCCCGGGCGGTCAACCATCCCACAGTTGCGGCCACCTCTGCCCGGCTGCCGGTCGTTATACCGTCCGCCACCTGCCTGCGACCGTGACTTCCAGGCGACACTTTTTGCGCCGTGTTGGCGTCACGGCGGCGTTTTTAGCGCACCGAGCGCGCGCTGGCGGTCAGCGCCTGTTGTTTCTCGCTGCACTGCCGCCGGTTGCGCCGGTGTCTCAGTCAGGTTTCACCGGCTCTCGTCGGACCGGCACTGCACGTCTACTCGCTGGTCCACTGGGCCATCTCGCTGGTCCACTGGACCATATCGCTGGTCCTGTGCGGGAGGCCAACTCGCTGGTCCTGTGCGGGAGGCCAACTCGCTGGTCCTGTGCGGGAGGCCAACTCGCTGGTCCTGTGCGGGAGGCCAACTCGCTGGTCCTGTGCGGGAGGCCAACTCGCTGGTCCTGTGCGGGAGGCCAACTCCTGGTCCTGCGTGTGCGGGAGGCCAACTCGCTGGTCCTGTGCGGGAGGCCAACTCGCTGGTCCTGTGCGGGAGGCCAACTCGCTGGTCCTGTGCGGGAGGCCAACTCGCTGGTCCTGTGCGGGAGCTCCCGAGCGTGCGTGCGAACTCAGATCACCTCGGAGTTATTCCGCTTGGTCAGCAAGCCAAGCACAACGAGCACGGTAAGATAAGACTTCTGGACATCAGGTACACGGTGTTCATACTGCAGCGATTTCGAGGTCGCTTTGTACACACACACACACACACACACACACACACACACACACACACACACACACACACACACACACACACACACACACACACACACACACACACACACACACACACACACACACACACACACACACACACACACACACACACACACACACACACACACACACACACACCCACACACCCACACGCACTCACTCACGTACGCACGAACGCACGCACGCACGCACACCCCCATATATATACATATATGTATATCGGGGTCATTCAAAGTTCACAAACCGAAACTCGAGGAGTTTTGTAAAAGTGGAACCGGTTCGGTAAGTAAGGAGGCCTTCTTTAGATGTTGCCCCCTCCTGGACCAAATCCTGGCTACGCCACAGGTTAAAAGTAACAAAAGGTGCCGTTAAAAAGTTGTCCGTAACAAAAAACGTGTGCCAAATTAGCATAAGTAGGAAAAGGTGGCGACGGTTACTACCCTGTATAGAAACTTCCTATAACACATCGTAGCGAAACGATCAGGTAATAGGTGTGCTGCACTGAAGAAGCCGAATCCTACAACTTTCTACTCACTGCTGCTTTGTTACCACAAATACTTGCTAAGGTCTGTCCCCTGTAATTATCTCCATGGCCTATGTGATTTGCTCATCATAACAAAATAATGGTTGCGGCTTCCATTGCTCATTAATCACATCGGTTAGACTACTGATAATTTTGCGTAGTTTGACAATGTATTACCAATAATGACCTATTTAATTAGTTGCATTTAATTGTGGCAAATGTAAAACAATGCATTACGCAATGGTTATAACATTAGGGTGTATGGAGAGGCAAAGATGCATTGGAGGACTGAAACCAGATTTGTGGGCCAAGATCCCCAAAATGATACAACACAAAACCCGACTTTGATTTATATCATTTTACCAAACACTAGCAGTGTTTGGTGAAACGCGAGTGCTTCATGACACACTTGGAAACGACACCAACAGGCTACATTCCCTCACATAGTCTGCCAGCTTTGAAATGGCACCGACAGGCTACGTGCCCATCACATAGCCTGTCGGCCTGCATGCTCATTGCCAAATCAATACAAATCTGATACTACTTATCGGACGATGAACTGGGAAGTGTTCCGGGTTTATCCGACTGCCGGCGCAGCACGTGGGACGGAGAGCGTGCGGTGAGTCCTGGCGCCTGCCCGCGCACTGATGCCTGTCATCCTGACGTGTGGCCGTGCCCTCAGGCTTGGCCGGAGTACCACTGGTGCTGACTTCCGGGCGAGATGCAGCAGGTCGGGATGCACAGCACTGTGGTAAGGCGGCAGGTGGAGCGACCATTCAGGGTCTTGAAATGCAACCTAATCGGTTGCATTTCAAGACCCTGTCGGACTGAGGAAAAACTGCTAGTCGGACTGAGGAAAGTATCGGTAAGGTGCAAAATCGCACGCGATGTTGACAGCTGTGTAACATATTGATTAGGTTGATCAAAATAACGTTATGATGATAATGATGATTGTCATCATCATCAGCTGGGATCACTTGGACCCTCAGTCCTGACAGAGCGAGATGGTGACATCGCCGGTAAGGGCTCGTCAACATTCGCCCATTACGAAGGCGCGGGAAGTTTGAGTTATTGTCAAGTTCGGCAACTTGCCAACCGCCACGGCTGTTAAATGTGAAGTTTCTCAGCTCATTTTCTGATATGTTCATTGCCGATTCCCCATCGGAACGCCTGTCAGCGGCTGTTAGTCCGCTCAATCGAAGCAGAAGGGCTCGTAAGGCCTCAGACTTTCTAAGGGGGTGTGCTCCTCTCTCACAGGAACTCACCCAGCAGGTGCGAAATTTATGCTGAACATCATCATCGTAGGATTAATGTTGAATGATCTAATGAAGTGGAGGACGTGGCATACTCATGGGTGGCAGAAGCCGATGGTTTAATGCCCAACGGTGGAGATCAGGATTCTCAGAGCCACATTCAGTTAGGTTTCAACATCGGGCAGGATATTTTCATGTAATTGGTAGTAATACGGACTGATTAAAAATACACTTCAGTTCAGTTAAACTTCTGGTATATAGTTCAACTTCAAACGTCCGTTCGGTATGCGACTTGCAAAAGTTATAAAAAAATAAAAAATAAAATTTTAAAAGACCTTTTTTTTTTTTTTTTACTCAATAAATTCCCACGGCCAAAAAAACCCATAGCGCGGAAAAGTTCCACTCAGAAATCTTGGGACAGTCTTGTTCACGGGCTCCCTCGTGGGGGACAGTCTTGTTCACGGGCCTGCTCTCGTGTGGGACAGTCCTGTTCACGGGCCTACTCTCGTGTGGGACAGTCTTGTTCACGGGCCTGCTCTCGTGTGGGACAGTCTTGTTCACGGGCCTGCTCGTGTGGGGACAGTCTTGTTCACGGGCCTACTCTCGTGTGGGACAGTCTTGTTCACGGGCCTACTCTCGTGTGGGACAGTCTTGTTCACGGGCCTGCTCTCGTGTGGGACAGTCTTGTTCACGGGCCTACTCTCGTGTGGGACAGTCTTGTTCACGGGCCTGCTCTCGTGTGGGGCAGTCTTGTTCACGGGCCTGCTCTCGTGTGGTACAGTCCTGTTCACGGGCTTGCTCTCGTGTGGGACAGTCCTGTTCACGGGCCTACTCTTGTGTGGGACAGTCTTGTTCACGGGCCTACTCTCGTGTGGGACATTCTCTTGTGTGGGACAGTCTTGTTCACGGGCCTGCTCTTGTGTGGGACAGTCTTGTTCACGGGCCTACTCTCGTGTGGGACAGTCTTGTTCACGGGCCTACTCTCGTGTGGGACAGTCTTGTTCACGGGCTTGCTCTCGTGTGGGACAGTCTTGTTCACGGGCCTACTCTCGTGTGGGACAGTCTTGTTCACGGGCCTACTCTCGTGTGGGACAGTCTTGTTCACGGGCCTGCTCTCGTGTGGGACAGTCTTGTTCACGGGCCTGCTCTCGTGTGGGACAGTCTTGTTCACGGGCTTGCTCTCGTGTGGGACAGTCTTGTTCACGGGCCTACTCTCGTGTGGGACAGTCTTGTTCACGGGCCTGCTCTCGTGTGGGACAGTCTTGTTCACGGGCCTACTCTCGTGTGGGACAGTCTTGTTCACGGGCTTCTCTCTCGTGTGGGACAGTCTTGTTCACGGGCCTGCTTTTGGAATCTTTTTTGCGGGCTTGCTCTCGTGTGGGCCACATCGTTTGTGGGACAGTCTTGTTCACGGGCCTACTCTCGTGTGGGACAGTCTTGTTCACGGGCTTGCTCTCGTGTGGGACAGTCTTGTTCACGGGCCTACTCTCGTGTGGGACAGTCTTGTTCACGGGCCTGCTCTCGTGTGGGACAGTCTTGTTCACGGGCCTGCTCTCGTGTGGGACAGTCTTGTTCACGGGCCTACTCTCGTGTGGGACAGTCTTGTTCACGGGCCTACTCTCGTGTGGGACAGTCTTGTTCACGGGCCTGCTCTCGTGTGGGACAGTCTTGTTCACGGGCCTACTCTCGTGTGGGACAGTCTTGTTCACGGGCTCTCTTGCAGTCTGTTCACGGGTCTCGTGTGGGACAGTCTTGTTCACGGGCCTGCTCTCGTGTGGGACAGTCTTGTTCACGGGCCTGCTCTCGTGTGGGACAGTCTTGTTCACGGGCCTGCTCTCGTGTGGGACAGTCTTGTTCACGGGCCTGCTCTCGTGTGGGACAGTCTTGTTCACGGGCCTAGCTCTCGTGTGGGCAGTCCTGTTCACTCTCTTGTGTGGGAAGTCTTGTTCACGGGCCTACTCTCGTGTGGGACAGTCTTGTTCACGGGCCTGCTCTCGTGTGGGACAGTCTTGTTCACGGGCCTACTCTCGTGTGGGACAGTCTTGTTCACGGGCCTGCTCTCGTGTGGGACAGTCTTGTTCACGGGCCTGCTCTCGTGTGGGACAGTCTTGTTCACGGGCCTACTCTCGTGTGGGACAGTCTTGTTCACGGGCCTGCTCTCGTGTGGGGCAGTCTTGTTCACGGGCTCTGTGGCTCTTCGTGTGGGGACAGTCTTGTTCACGGGCCTACTCTCGTGTGGGACAGTCTTGTTCACGGGCCTGCTCTCGTGTGGGACAGTCTTGTTCACGGGCCTGCTCTCGTGTGGGACAGTCTTGTTCACGGGCCTGCTCTCGTGTGGGACAGTCTTGTTCACGGGCCTACTCTCGTGTGGGACAGTCTTGTTCACGGGCCTCCTCTCGTGTGGGACAGTCTTGTTCACGGGCTTGCTCTCGTGTGGGGCAGTCTTGTTCACGGGCCTGCTCTCGTGTGGGACAGTCTTGTTCACGGGCCTTGCCTGTGGGACAGTCTTGTTCACGGGCCTACTCTCGTGTGGGACAGTCTTGTTCACGGGCCTGCTCTCGTGTGGGACAGTCTTGTTCACGGGCCTTGTCAGTCTTGTTCACGGCCTCTCGTGTGGGACAGTCTTGTTCACGGGCTTGCTCTCGTGTGGGACAGTCTTGTTCACGGGCTATCTTGACTCTCGTGTGGGACAGTCTTGTTCACGGGCCTGCTCTCGTGTGGGACAGTCTTGTTCACGGGCCTGCTCTCGTGTGGGACAGTCTTGTTCACGGGCCTACTCTCGTGTGGGACAGTCTTGTTCACGGGCTTGCTCTCGTGTGGGACAGTCTTGTTCACGGGCCTACTCTCGTGTGGGACAGTCTTGTTCACGGGCTTGCTCTCGTGTGGGACAGTCTTGTTCACGGGCCTACTCTCGCTCTCGTGTGGGACAGTCTTGTTCACGGGCCTGCTCTCGTTCACGGTGGGACAGTCTTGTTCACGGGCCTGCTGCCTCGTGTGGGACAGTCTTGTTCACGGGCCTGCTCTCGTGTGGGACAGTCTTGTTCACGGGCTTGCTCTCGTGTGGGACAGTCTTGTTCACGGGCCTGCTCTCGTGTGGGACAGTCTTGTTCACGGGCCTTTTTTTGTGGGACAGTCTTGTTCACGGGTCTGCTCTCGTGTGGGACAGTCTTGTTCACGGGCCTGCTCTCGTGTGGGACAGTCTTGTTCACGGGCCTGCTCTCGTGTGGGACAGTCTTGTTCACGGGCCTGCTCTCGTGTGGGACAGTCTTGTTCACGGGCCTGCTCTCGTGTGGGACAGTCTTGTTCACGGGCTTGCTCTCGTGTGGGACAGTCTTGTTCACGGGCTTGCTCTCGTGTGGGACAGTCTTGTTCACGGGCTTGCTCTCGTGTGGGACAGTCTTGTTCACGGGCCTGCTCTCGTGTGGGACAGTCTTGTTCACGGGCCTGCTCTCATGCTGGCTGTGCCTACGGAGGGTCGCCTGGCCGAAGGGTTTGTCTACCCGCCAGCTCGTGCCCGTGAGCTCAATGTCGCCGGTGCAGTTCAGTCAGCGTTGATCAAGCGGCACTGCACCCCTCCCGCCAGTTACTACCATCTCATGAGTAGGAGCCAGTCCAGGAGAGTTTACCCTGGGTCAGATTTACCAAGAGTCTCCCACATTTAAAGCAGAGGCATTAGCTGACTGCGCCACCAATTTGGCCAAGGGCTTGTAATTAATATGCAGTCAAGCTGGAACGAAGGGAGAAAGGGTGCATCATAATTATCCTATCTTGTGTTAAAAAGGAAAACCAAAGAAAGCATGTATTTGAATGTACGTGAATCTAATTTTGAACGGGTATTTTGAACATTCATCAATTTTGGCAGAGGACGGTAGCCGGTTTTATCGACTTTTCTCTTCACGCAGTCAACCCGTACCATGCTAGACATGATACTCTTAAACTGTAAGACCCTTCCTTGGCACATTGATAATGTAAATATCTTAGAAAATATCTGATTGAAGCGGCCAGAGGGGTCCTTCTCTCGCCTACAACTTATGAGACAGATGACTCCAGACGCAATGCAAAAGAGAAACCGGCGGTGCAGCTTGTCCAAAATTATTTTGGGAAGATATCACGTGATGTGAAACTTGATGTTTGATCTAGAGTACCCGCTTACGCCTAGAGGTTAGGGATGCTAACTATTGGGCTGCCTGCACGCCAAAATACAAAAGAGCATAACCTTTTACCAACGTTTAGAGCACAAACGGTGCGCACAGTAGAATAGCTTATTGTACAATGAGGAAGCACAGCATTGATTGTTGAACATGACAAAGAAAGTGATAGCTAAGTTGATGTAGCATCTTTTATTGCAGCTACTGTCTGAAGTCCTAGTAATCCTAGTAATGCCCTAGTAATATTCTCTGCGGGGCCAGTGATTTTGTAGGACAACAGAACAAGACTGAGATAAGACAATCTTGTGGGTCACAGGTATGCTATGATTATTGTGACATGTGTACTCCGAACAAGCCGAGCTGACCTGTCGACTTCCGGTTCAGCAGCCTATGTGGCGCCGTGAATACGCGGTACGATACCTCGAGTACGCCACGTGCGTGGTACGGTACCTCGTGTACGCCATGTGCGTGGCGGGATTGTTCTCCGCTGTCCAGCACCTGCCGCTCGGCCTCGACGTCTTCGACCACGACCCGCTGTCCATCCAGCTCCACGAGGCGTTCCTCGAGGCGCTGAATGCCAACCACACGGTGGGTTGCGATGGATATCTTTCGGCTATTTTACATGCTATTCGGTCGCTCGGTGGTTAGCTGGTCACTTCGCGTGCCTCGACGTAGGTGCATGATGACAATGAATGCTTTGTGTTGACGATGTGTTCCAAATGTTGTGCGATTGCTGCGTCTAGCGCTGTCTCTGGTGCCGAGCGTCGGCTGAAGACGTGTGTTTCGCCGACATGGATTACCGCGCGCCTGTGACATGGGGCCAATATTTGGCGAGATAACAGAGCACAGTCCAACACATGTGGAGGGAACATGGAAGAAGGACATTAAGCCAATTTAACAGCGGCTTCAGTTCCTCTCTTCCTATCCGGCACCAGTCGGTGCCCACCATTTTGGAGTTGCGGCACATATGGTCGGACTGTTGACAGCTGGGACTGGGACAGCCTGCACCTGCACCGTTCCACCGCCCGCCAGCCGCGCAGCAGACCCCTCGCTGCGACCGTGGGCCGCTCGTCAGCCGATCGGCCACCTACTGGGCGCCCGCCAGCCGGCCAGCGGAGGAGCTGGTGCCGGACGGTCCGCTGCTGTCCTTCAGCAGGTCGGCTGTGTGGCCGGACCACGGCTGGCAGCGGTACGGCCTCAACATAAGCACATCTGACCAGCTGCCGCTCCGCCGTCACATACCGGACACACGTGCCGAACGGTGGGTACCGGACACACGTGCCGAACGGTGGGTACCGGACACACGTACCGAACGGTGGGTACCGGACACACGTGCCGAACGGTGGGTACCGGACACACGTGCCGAACGGTGGGTACCGGCCGGCACCGGACACACGTGCCAAACGGTGGGTACCGGCCGGTACCGGACACACGTGCCAAACGATGGATACCAGCCGGTACCGGATAGGAAGAGAGGAACTGAAGGAGCTGTTAAATTGACTTGATGTCCTTCAGTACGTGTTTCCTCAATCAGTTGAATACTGGAGGGGTTTGGTGTTCCATCTGTTAATGGCACCTAGATACTGGCCAATAAAATTGTTCTTAAAACAGAAGCGTTACCGTTGCACGATAATTTTATTGCAAGTGGAACATTACTGCCGGCATCGGGCTATCCGTCACAATGTCTGAACTATAGTAAATTGTCATCTTACCATTAATAATATAGGATAACGCTGCGTGAATCTGACAACCAACCCGCTTGGTTCTCCACAGTCAGCTTTTACAAATCACACCCATGCGAGTGGTATCTACCCAGTATGGAGGTGGCCAGGCCATAAATATCCGGTTATAAATAGACACCATCCACCTTGGCAATATACATATACATATATATATATATTATATATATATATATATATATATATATATATATATATATATATATATATATATATATATATATATATATATATATATATATATATATATATATATATTGGCGTTTCCCTCTACAAGTATTTTTGTTGGTGGTTGAGTAGCGTACATAGACCTTGACGTTATTTGAGCCAGAATCAGATCATCAAAGGCTTTTAGTTGAGATCACATGATTCCTGACGGCTGCCGATGGAAAATTCACCCATCTACGAGAGTCTGCTGCAGTTCTGGTCTGACCGGACCTGACCTGCCGTCGCAGATGTTCCCACCACCGCTCTTCGGACTGGCTGCCGGCCGCCTCCGTGGTGGTGGTGTTCCACAACGAGGGCCTGTCGGTGCTGCTGCGGACCGTGCAGTCGGTGTTGGACCGCTCGCCGCCGCCGCTGCTGCACGAGCTGCTCCTGGTGGACGACTTCAGTAGCTTTGGTGAGCGTCGTGTTTGATAGTTATTCATTGGGAGGGGGGGGATAATATAGTGAAAGATAGGAGGGACAGGAGGTGCATCACCAGGCCTGGTGCCAAGGTGAAGGACCTGGTACCTGCGGTGGCACAGGTCACCAGTGATCACCAGTTTAACACAGTCATAGTGCATGTAGGGGTAAATAACATAGGTCATACTAGGAGTGAGGAGCTTCTGCGGGAGTACAGGGCCCTTCTGGCCACCCTGAAGGGTACCAATAGAGTCATTGTAACAGCAATTTTGCCTAGGGCTAGAGCCTCCCCTGAGTGGAGCTCTAGGGCACTGGCAGCTAACGCCAGGGTAGGAAAGCTCTGCCACGAGCTAGGTTTTACATTTGTAGACGAGTGGAGCAGGTTTTATGCATCGTGGGACCTCTATCAGAGGGATGGCTTGCACTTTTCTGAGAAGGGGGTCCATGCGTTAGGCAAAGTATACGAGCATGTCCTTCAGGGAAACTAGGAAATGGGGTTGGGAGGGATGAAATTGCATTGCCAACTCAGGAATATTCCAATAGTGTCAGCCAAGGCAATAGAACGTCAAAGTCTGCAAATAGGGACAGCAGCAACTCAAGGGGACAGAGTTATAGTTCATCTAGTGATAAAAGAACTCCTCAATATGAAAAAGCCAAAGGTGGTTATGGAGCATTTGTTAAGTGTATGATGTTTAATGCTCAGAGTATCCGTTCCAAATTTGATGAGTTCAAGTGTTATGTTGCTGAGGAGGAACCAGATTTTGTTTGCATTACGGAGGCATGGGTCAGTGAAGGGTATTTTGGAGATAACTTACAGGACTATGAGATCCAGGGATACAATATGTTTTCGTGCAATAGGGGTCCAGCAATGAAAGGGGGGTGGTGTAATGCTCTATATGAATAGCTTATTCAGTTCTGAAAAAGTAGCAGGTGGGGATAAAAATGTGTCTGTGGAGTCCATTTGGCTTGATGTCACTGTGGGAAAAGGCAACAGCAATTCTCTTAGGATATGAGCATTCTACCGATCACGAACCCTGCCACATTCTCAGCAACTGGAGCTTGACAAGGTGATTTGTGAGGAAATCAGTAGAAACTTTAAGAGGAAGTGCCTTATTCTCGGTGACTTTAATCTAAAAGGTTATGAAAATGCTGGTGTTGGCTCCCCATCATGCAAAATGTTTAGGAAATGCCTTGAAGAGGACCTGTTCTTACACCAGTTTGTATCGGAACCCACCAGGCATGGTTCATTCTTGGACCTTGTATTCTCGGATTTAAGTGACTTGGTTCAAGACTTGACTGTAGGCGAAACTTTGGGAAAAAGTGACCATAACATAGTTAGATTCAAGGCACATGTAGGGAAATTATCAAGGATAATTTGGTAAAGGTTCCAAATTTCAACAGAGCAGACTTTGACGGCATGAGAGCGGCTTTAAGTGCCATCAGATGGGAAGAAGAATTATCCAATTTAAATGCCTGTGAAATGTGGGAAAGGTTCAAATCTTACTTGAAGGAAACTCAGATTAGACATGTCCCCCAAAAGCAAAGACGCAAAAGAAGGGTAGGAAAGCCAGCATGGCTTACACCAGACGTGATAAAAGCAATTAAGGCTAAGAAAACTGCATTTAGAGTTTTTAAAGAAGCCTCAAATGTCGTTAATCTAAAGGCGTATCGAAAAGCTAGAGACACTGTGAAGCAAAAAACCAGAGCAGCAAAGCGAGCAAAAGAACTGGATTTAGCTAGAAACTGTAATGGGGACAGTAAAAAGTTCTTTAGTTTCTACAAGCTAAGTAAAGTTTCTAGCACAATTGGTCCACTGTAAGTAAACGGGACTACATTGGGTGTGGATAGTGAGATGGTTGAGGAGCTGAGCAAGCAGTTCAAATCAGTGTTTGCATTGGAAGATATGACCAATCTGCCGACCATACACCATAGTTCAGTGACATGGGATCTGACAAATGATGTTGACTTCATTGATAGTGATGTTGTTTACAATCATATCAGGAAAATAAAGCCAAATAAGGCAGCAGGACCTGATGAAATTTATGCTAGGGTGTTGCGGGAAACTGAAAAGGAACTGGCATTTCCACTTAGCATAATATTTTGTAGATCAGTTTCACATAATGAAATTCCAACCGATTGTAAAAGGGCAAATGTAGTTCCTATTTTCAAGAAAGGAGAAAGAGGGAAAGTTGAAAACTATAGGCCAATAAGTCTCACATCCCTAGTCTGCAAGGTACTCGAATCCATTATCAAGGATAGAATAGTTAGTTATCCGGAAGGTAGCAGATTGATCCAAGATACTCAACATGGGTTTAGAAAAGGACGATCGTGTCTCACAAACCTCTTGGACTTTTTGAACTTCGCCACAGAACAATTTGATCAGGGAAATCAGGTTGATGTAGCATATCTTGACTTTAGTAAGGCCTTTGACAAGGTACCCCATAAACGGTTAATGATACAGCTTCAGTCCCATGGTATTGCAGGTAGCATCTTAAAATGGATAGAGTTGTGGCTTTCAGATAGACAGCAAAGAGTGATGCTAAATGGTATAAAGTCATCATGGCAAAATGTTCTTAGTGGAGTCCCCCAGGGTCAGTACTAGGGCCATTACTGTTCATTATATTTGTAAATAACATTGAAAGTGGCCTAAGCAGTAAAGTTTTGAAATTTGCGGATGATTTGAAGGTCTTTAGGGCAATAGCAGGTCAGGATGAGCATATCTCGCTGCAAAAAGACTTAGACGAACTTGTGAAGTGGTCCGAAGAATGGCAAATGAAATTTAATTTTGATAAGTGCAAAATCATGCATGTAGGTAAGTAGCATATGAAGGCTCCATACTTGATGGATGGCCAAGTGCTATCAGTGACTCAACAGGAGAAGGATTTAGGTGTTATTCTAAACACAAAACTGGGGGCATCAGAACAGACCAAGGAAGCCAGGAAGAAGGCACTGAGAATGCTCGGGGCACGAATGAAATAGGAATGTATCATACAGAAGTGAGGAAGTGATCAGGAAGCTTTACTGTGCATACGTCAGGCCACATTTGGAATACTGCATCCAAGCTTGGTCTCCTAGCTATGAAAAAGATTGTTGGCTTTTAAAGAGATAGTACAAAAGAGGGCTACAAAAATGGTTAATGGCATAAGCGACCTGGCATATCAGGATTTAAGCTGAGAGGAGATTCTCACTCGAGGTCTTTACATTTGTCAAGTGGTCTGGATAGGGGATACCTTGGGGAAATCTTTGAATTTAACAGAAATGATGCAATTAGAGGTCATAAATTCAAAATTAAAGTTAACCACAGCAGAACAAGGTTAAGGCAAACTTTCTTCACCAACAGGGTAGTGGAACACTGGAACCAGCTGCCAGAAAACATCGTCAGTAGCAGCACATTGAACATCTTTAAAAACAGCATAGACAATCATTATAAGAATAGAGGGCTTGCTTTTCAGTATTACAGGGGAGGGCTGATTGACAAATTTGGTGGGCAACTGGTTCAGTGTACAGAGTGCAACCAAGAAGGGCCCTTGTGGCTCATAGTTGCACTAATCTTTTATGTCTTTATGTCTTTATGTGTAATGCAAAGAGCACCATAAAGCATTCAACTCTTTGACAAATATCGACACGATAAACAGAGTTCTGCTTGTTGAGGAACACTTCCAGTTCGATTTACACTTACACTTCCACTTCCGATCCCAAATAGCCTACGACATGTGTAGCGCACCACAACTCTTCATGAACCTCACAGTGGGAGTTGCGTCAACTGCTTGGTTTACATGCTGATGATAGATGCGGTGTGTCTAATGTGCAGTGTTTCTAGTGACGTGAATTGTCGGCATTCGTTACATCGTGCAATTCCAGTTGTGTCAGGATGTTTCGTGTAATGACGGTGTTGTGGTGGCCCTGAAAGCGTTTTTTTTTTGGGGGAGGCTCTCGTTTTAAGGCATCGTGAACGCATACTCAGCGAAGTTGTCAGCCCGATGCATCCCATGGGCTATATATATTATATAATATTTATATATATATATATATATATATATATATATATATATATATATATATATATATATATATATTCAGTTTGCCGCCAGCTCTCAAGGTGGAAGGACGCGCCCCCGAGCTCCAGGTTTCCAGATAAGTCGCTGCAGAACAGGGCAGTACTCTAGTCTAAGCTGTGGATAGGTGCTTAGCAATTACTTCTCTTATTATATTTCATTAGGTTTTATCTTATAAGCATTTTCGTAGCACGCAAACTATACTATATTAACCTAGCGACGCCGCAGGACGCCATCTTTGGCTTCGGCGTGTTCTCGACTCTTCGATTTCTGTAGTAGGAGATATTACAAGTGTGTAGATTTGATAAGTACATTAGACAACATTCATACTATCCTAACATACTTTATTTATTTTTTGGTGTGCATAGTGTGTTTGGTGTTGAAGTTTAAGATAGTTTAATTAGTAGTAAGTTGGGGGTATTCATAAGTGCTGTGTGACTGTTCATTTTTCTGTCTAACCATAAGTGATATCAAAGGGATATTTATATAGTTGTCTACTTGTGTGGAAGACAATTAGATTAGACATCTTGTTTAGTTATTTAATTTATTTAAAAAAAAAAAACAAAACAAAAAACAAACAATTGTTTAATAGTTTCTGCTTTTCTTGAGGCACTCAGATATTTAACTGACAGTATAGGAGGTAGCGCTTTATAGTGAATGATAGTTAGCTTTTTTGTCGGTTGTTTAGCAAGTGTGTTTGGTGTTGAAGTTTAAGATAGTTTAATTAGTAGTAAGTTGGGGGTATTCATAAGTGCTGTGTGACTGTTCATTTTTCTGTCTAGCCATAAGTGATATCAAAGGGATATTTATATAGTTGTCTACTTGTGTGGAAGACAATTAGATTAGACATCTTGTTTAGTTATTTAATTTATTTAAAAAGAAAACAAAACAAAAAAAAACAAACAATTGTTTAATAGTTTCTGCTTTTCTTGAGGCACTCAGATATTTAACTGACAGTATAGGAGGTAGCGATTTATAGTGAATGATAGTTAGCTTTTTTGTCGGTTGTTTAGCAAGTTAATTTAGCAAGTTAATTTGAATCTAAATCTAGGCATAAGCTGCAGCGTTTAGGATGGTTTCGACCAGGATGCAGGCACTAGAGGAAGAAATTAGGACCCTTAAGGCAGAGGTTTCCAACCTCAAGGCTGCCCTTGTTGCACAGGGTAGGCAAGATAAAGCAACAAGGGGTCAATCCGTAGCAGGGACATCATATGCCCAGGTGGTCGCAGGCCACCAGGTAGCTGAGGTTTCCTACTGTGGAGGTGGCTGGGATCTCTCAAGAGGGGAGTGTTAATAGTGTTAATAGTGAACAGAGGAGGGGTAGTTCTGGTAGGTCACAGGAGGGGAAGTGGCATGAGGTCAGGGGGTGGAGGATTTGGAGACGCGAACCTAAGGAAAGGGTCAGTGAGTGGCAGGTGGCAGGTGGTAGGAGCGGGAGGAAGTGTAGCCGACCGGCCCAGCGGGCAGGCATAGTAACAACAAATATGTTCCAGGCATTGGATGACTGCCCCCAGGATAGCAATAGTAAGGAGTCAGTGCTGGTCATAGGAGACTCTCGTGTGCGTCATTTAGAGCGGGTATTTTGTAAAGGTAGGAGGGACAGGAGGTGCATCACCAGGCCTGGTGCCAAGGTGAAGGACCTGGTACCTGCGGTGGCACAGGTCACCAGTGATCACCAGTTTAACACAGTCATAGTGCATGTAGGGGTAAATAACATAGGTCATACTAGGAGCGAGGAGCTTCTGCGGGAGTACAGGGCCCTTCTGGCCACCCTGAAGGGTACCAATAGAGTGCTTGTAACAGGAATTTTGCCTAGGGCTAGAGCCTCCCTGAGTGGAGCTCTAGGGCACTGGCAGCTAACACCAGGGTAGGAAAGCTCTGCCAGGAGCTAGGTTTTACATTTGTAGACGAGTGGAGCAGGTTTTATGCATCGTGGGACCTCTATCAGAAGGATGGCCTGCATTTTTCTGAGAAGGGGGTCCATGTGTTAGGCAAAGTATATGAGCATGTCCTTCAGGGAAACTAGGAAATGGGGTGGGGAGGGATGAAATTGCATTGCCAACTCAGGAATATTCCAATAGTGTCAGCCAAGGCAATAGAACCTCAAAGTCTGCAAATAGGGACAGCAGCAACTCAAGGGGACAGAGTTATAGTTCATCTAGTGATAAAAGAACTCCTCAATATGAAAAAGCCAAAGGTGGTTATGGAGCATTTGTTAAGTGTATGATGTTTAATGCTCAGAGTATCCGTTCCAAATTTGATGAGTTCAAGTGTTATGTTGCTGAGGAGGAACCGGATTTTGTTTGCATTACGGAGGCATGGGTCAGTGAAGGATATTTTGGAGATAACTTACAGGACTATGAGATCCAGGGATACAATATGTTTTCGTGCAATAGGGGTCCAGCAATGAAAGGGGGTGGTGTAATGCTCTATGTGAATAGCTTATTCAGTTCTCAAAAAGTAGCAGGTGGGGATAAAAATGTGTCTGTGGAGTCCATTTGGCTTGATGTCACTGTGGGAAAAGGCAACAGCAATACTCTTAGGATAGGAGCTTTCTACCGATCAGGAACCCTGCCACATTCTCAGCAACTGGAGCTTGACAAGGTGATTTGTGAGGAAATCAGTAGAAACTTTAAGAGGAAGTGCCTTATTCTCGGTGACTTTAATCTAAAAGGTTATGAAAATGCTGGTGTTGGCTCCCCATCATGCAAAATGTTCAGGAAATGCCTTGAAGAGGACCTGTTCTTACACCAGTTTGTATCGGAACCTACCAGGCATGGTTCATTCTTGGACCTTGTATTCTCGGATTTAAGTGACTTGGTTCAAGACTTGACTGTAGGCGAAACTCTGGGAAAAAGTGACCATAACATAGTTAGATTCAAGGCACATGTAGGGGAAACTATCAAGGATAATTTGGTAAAGGTTCCAAATTTCAACAAAGCAGACTTTAACGGCATGAGAGCGGCTTTAAGTGCCATCAGATGGGAAGAAGAATTCTCCAATTTAAATGCCTGTGAAATGTGGGAAAAGTTCAAATCTTACTTAAAGGAAACTCAGATTAGACATGTCCCCCAAAAGCAAAGACGCAAAAGAAGGGTAGGAAAGCCAGCATGGCTTACACCAGACGTGATAAAAGCAATTAGGGCTAAGAAAACTGCATTTAGAGTTTTTAAAGAAGCCTCAAATGTCATTAATCTAAAGGCGTATCGAAAAGCTAGAGACACTGTGAAGCAAAAAACCAGAGCAGCAAAGCGAGCAAAGGAACTGGATTTAGCTAGAAACTGTAATGGGGACAGTAAAAAGTTCTTTAGTTTCTACAAGCTGAGTAAAGTTTCTAACACAATTGGTCCACTGGAAGTAAACGGGACTACATTGGGTGAGGATAGTGAGATGGTTGAGGAGCTGAGCAAGCAGTTCAAATCAGTGTTTACATTGGAAGATATGACCAATCTGCCGACCGTACACCATAGTTCAGATACATGGGATCTGACAAATGATGTTGATTTCATTGGTAGTGATGTTGTTTACAATCATATCAGGAAAATAAAGCCAAATAAGGCAGCAGGACCTGATGATATTTATGCTAGGGTGTTGCGGGAAACTGAAAAGGAACTGGCATTTCCACTTAGTATAATATTTTGTAGATCAGTTTCACATAATGAAATTCCAACCGATTGGAAAAGGGCAAATGTAGTTCCTATTTTCAAGAAAGGAGAAAGAGGGAAAGTTGAAAACTATAGGCCAATAAGTCTCACATCCCTAGTCTGCAAGGTACTCGAATCAATTATCAAGGATAGAATAGTTAGTTATCTGGAAGGTAGCAGATTGATTCAAGATACTCAACATGGATTTAGAAAAGGACGATCGTGTCTCACAAACCTCTTGGACTTTTTGAACTTCGCCACAGAACAATTTGATCAGGGAAATCAGGTTGATGTAGCATATCTTGACTTTAGTAAGGCCTTTGACAAGGTACCCCATAAACGGTTAATGATACAGCTTCAGTCCCATGGTATTGCAGGTAGCATCTTAAAATGGATAGAGTTGTGGCTTTCAGATAGACAGCAAAGAGTGATGCTAAATGGTACAAAGTCATCATGGCAAAATGTTCTTAGTGGAGTCCCCCAGGGGTCAGTACTAGGGCCATTACTGTTCATTATATTTGTAAATAACATTGAAAGTGGCCTAAGCAGTAAAGTTTTGAAATTTGCAGATGATTTGAAGGTCTTTAGGGCAATAACAGGTCAGGATGAGCATATCTCGCTGCAAAAAGACTTAGACGAACTTGTGAAGTGGTCCGAAGAATGGCAAATGAAATTTAACTTTGATAAGTGCAAAATCATGCATGTAGGTAAGCAGCATATGAAGGCTCCATACTTGATGGGTGGCCAAGTGCTATCAGTGACTCAACAGGAGAAGGATTTAGGTGTTATTCTAAACACAAAATTGGGGGCATCAGAACAGACCAAGGAAGCCAGGAAGAAGGCACTGAGAATGCTCGGGGCAATAAATAGGAATGTATCATACAGAAGTGAGGAAGTGATCAGGAAGCTTTACTGTGCATACGTCAGGCCACATTTGGAATACTGCATCCAAGCTTGGTCTCCTAGCTATGAAAAAGATTGTTGGCTTTTAGAGAGAGTACAAAAAGAGGGCTACAAAAATGGTTAATGGCATAAGCAACCTGGCATATGAGGAAAGATTGAAGAAATTGAATATGTTTTCACTTAGATATAGAAGGCTGAGAGGAGATCTCATCGAGGTCTTTAAATTTGTCAATGGTCTGGAGAGGGGATACCTTGGGGAAATGTTTGAATTTAACAGAAATGATGCAATTAGAGGTCATAAATTCAAAATTAAAATTAACCACAGCAGAACAAGGTTAAGGCAAACTTTCTTCACCAACAGGGTAGTGGAACACTGGAACCAGCTGCCAGAAAACATCGTCAGTAGCAGAACATTGAACATCTTTAAAAACAGCATAGACAATCATTATAAGAATAGAGGGCTTGCTTTTCAGTATTACAGGGAGGGCTGATTGGCAGATTTGGTGGGCAACTGGTTCAGTGTACAGAGTGCAACCAAGAAGGGCCCTTGTGGCTCAGAGTTGCACTGATCTTTTATGTCTTTATGTCTTTATATATATATATATATATTTATCGGATGTTCAGTGGTGTCGTTAAGCTACATTGGTCCACTTCAGTGCTGAGGGCCTGTCGGATGTATTTTTGGTCATAACCAGGGATGATGCTCTGGGGCTTTTGTAATATATTGCAAGGCGCATGTTTTGGTCGTCGGTAAATCTTCAGTTTTGTATCATATCTCACGGATTGTAAAATACCACGAAGTCATATGTTGTTTCTGTGCGTTTTTAGGTACGTAGCCTCTTTGGTCAGGTAGTTAAGACACGCTCGCAATTGCATGCACGATGACATCGAAGTCGGAATTACGGGCCCATTATTTAGCGGTAGCGAGGAATACTTTCGAATTCTACATGATTCAATAGCCAGATAGAACAAATTTCCAGTCTCCTCACATACGATAGGATTACGCTTACCTTGCAGGAATCGGTGCGCCCCCCCCCCCCCCCCTCCTACGTTCATCTATCTGCTAAAATCGGTTGGTTTCACGAACGTCTGTCTTTATGTTCCATGGATGTATGTAGCATGTACACTAAACACGATCAGAATAAATGAAGACAGAGAATGGTTCGAACGCGGAATATATGCATTTGCACACACTATGCATGGTTTTATGCATCCTCGTATTATGCATTTGCATACACTCATATATATATATATATATATATATATATATATATATATATATATATATATATATATATATATATATATAACATTTATATGTAGGATATATTTTCAACCATTTATGTCCTGGTCGTCCTGCTAATGCACCGATGATAAAATTATTAATTATGAAAAACTAAAGACCGAGGTGAAGTGGCAGTTCTTTTTGACCTCATCTTTCTTTCAGTTTCACGTTTTGTCAAGTTGTATCCAACATTACGGAAGTTGTAGCGTGCTGACGTCACGATCTCGTGTCCCGCCACAACACGTGACCGACGAGCCATGACGTGACGTGACCTGCGGCGGCAGACGACCTGGCGGGGCGGCTGCGGGCCGCCGTGGCCGACCTGGGCCGGGTGCGCCTGCTGCGGATGTCGCGCCGCCACGGTCTGATCCGAGCCAAGAACGTGGGCGCGCTGGCCGCTGCCGGCGAGGTGGTCGTCTTCCTGGACGCGCACTGCGAGGTCAACCAGGGCTGGCTGCCGCCGCTGCTGGCGGCCGTCGCCAGCAACAGGTGGTGTCACACGCCCGGTGCCCGGGGGCTGGCGTGGTGCGCACGCCCGCACAGACATGCACGTGATGTGTACGATTGGTGTCATGAATAGCTTGGCAGTCAGGCTGGGCCCGGCAACTGAATATCCTGGATAGGTGTACTGCTTCCCACTACACCGACTTCCCATGCAGGATACCCAGGTGCCGGGACGCCCAGGTGGACTGCCAAGCCGCCTGTGACGTCAATAGTACACGATAGAGGCTCGCGTTTTCGGAACCCTTCCGGGGATTCTTGCGCACGCGCGTGCTGTCAGCGTGCCCGCCGGGGAGCGTTGGGTCGGTTGGAGCCCTTCGGGATCGCGCGCGGCTGCCCGGGGGAGTTAGCCGGGCTGTTGGTTCGCCCTCGGGGATTTGTCGCGGCCCGCCGGGGAGCGTTCGGTTCCTCTGGGTCGGTGAACAGAGGACTGCTTCGGTGGAACGAGGCGAGGCCGTGCCCTTGGGTGATCCACGGAACCGAAGGGTCTCCTTGACCCCGGCCAGTGGAGGGGCGGGGGTTGATATACCCCCGCCCTCCCCTCGACAGAAAAAGGTGTTTTCTTGTACAACTTCCAAACGGTTCAACGGAACCCATTGATATGCTCAGTGCCTTCTGGAGCATCTTTTTTAGCTTTGATCTTTGTTGTTAGATCCTGTTTGGCTACGGAGCTATGATGTCATGAAAGATGTCCGACAATTTTTTAACAAGATCGCTGATTATCTCATCTTTGCATTGCATTGTGACCTAAGACGACACATTGCATGCGACGTAGACTAATGGATTACTGGACTTACTTCTGATCATTCTCTCTGCACCATTCCAAGGTCATTCAAGGCCATAGACATACGTTAACCTCGGGTGACCTTTTTAAGATTGACATGATATTGAGGGCTATTTTCGGTCTCGAATCCGATTTTCCGTCCACGTTTTATCCTGTGTGCTTGGAAGCAATGATTTCAGCTTTCTATCAAGTTTTAAATGCGAAGTTGACCCTGTTCCTGGCCTGAGCCGTGAGCTGTGCTTTCAATTGAGCTTGAGGCCATTACATTCGTCGAGCATCGATGGACAGATAGTCATTGCAGCTGCATATATCTACATTTTATGGGGCGTATGCGATCAAATCTAGAATAGTCACGATTTTGCGAACATTTTGATATTATGCACGAATATCTGAAAGAACTGAAATGGATATTCTTAACTGAAGAATATCCATCACAGCCGGTAGCAGCAGGTATACCGCTACTGTAACCAGCAGCAGGTATACCGCTACTGTCACCAGCAGCAGGTATACCGCTACTGTCACCAGCAGCAGGTATCCCGCTACTGTCACCAGCTGCAGGTGTACCGCTACTGCCGCCAGCAGCAGGTATACCGCTACTGTCACCAGCTGCAGGTATACCGCTACTGTCACCAGCTGCAGGTATACCGCTACTGTCACCAGTTGCAGGTATACCGCTACTGTCACCAGCAGCAGGTATGCCACTACTGTCACCAGCAGCAGGTATACCGCTACTGCCGCCAGCAGCAGGTATACCGCTACTGTATGCCGCTGCTGCCGCCAGCAGCAGGTAAATCGCTACTGTCACCAGCAGCAGGTATACCGCTACTGTCACCAGCTGCAGGTATACCGCTACTGCCGCCAGCAGCAGGTATACCGCTACTGTATGCCGCTGCTGCCGCCAGCAGCAGGTAAACCGCTACTGTCACCAGCAGCAGGTATACCGCTACTGTATACCGCAATGTCACCAGCAGCAGGTATGACACTACTGTCACCAGCAGCAGGTATGACACTACTGTCACCAGCAGCAGGTATACCGCTACTGTATACCGCTACTGTCACCAGCAGCAGGTATGACACTACTGTCACCAGCAGCAGGTATACCGCTACTGTCAAGACAGGTATACCACTACTGTCACCAGCAGCAGGTATACCGCTACTGTATACCGCTACTGTCACCAGCAGCAGGTATGCACCAGCAGCAGGTATACTGTCAGTATACCGCTACTGTCACCAGCAGCAGGTATGACACTACTGTCACCAGCAGCAGGTATACCGCTACTGTATACCGCTACTGTCACCAGCAGCAGGTATGACACTACTGTCACCAGCAGCAGGTATACCGCTACTGTATACCGCTACTATATACCGCTACTGTCACCAGCAGCAGGTAAACCGCTACTGTCACCAGCAGCAGGTATACCGCTACTGTCACCAGCAGCAGGTATACCGCTACTGTCACCAGCAGCAGGTATACCGCTACTGTCACCAGCAGCAGGTATACCGCTACTGTCACCAGCAGCAGGTATACCGCTACTGTCACCAGCAGCAGGTATACCGCTACTGTCACCAGCAGCAGGTATACCGCTACCGCTACTGTCACCAGCAGCAGGTATACCGCTACTGTCACCAGCAGCAGGTATACCGCTACTGTCACCAGCAGCAGGTATACCGCTACTGTCACCAGCAGCAGGTATACCGCTACTGTCACCAGCAGCAGGTATACCGCTACTGTCACCAGCAGCAGGTATACCGCTACTGTCACCAGCAGCAGGTATACCGCTACTGTCACCAGCAGCAGGTATACCGCTACTGTCACCAGCAGCAGGTATACCGCTACTGCCGCCAGCAGCAGGTAAACCGCTACTGTCACCAGCAGCAGGTATACCGCTACTGTCACCAGCAGCAGGTATACCGCTACTGTCACCAGCAGCAGGTATGCCACTACTGTCACCAGCTGCAGGTATACCGCTACTGTCACCAGCAGCAGGTATACCGCTACTGTCACCAGCAGCAGGTATACCGCTACTGTCACCAGCAGCAGGTATACCGCTACTGTCACCAGCAGCAGGTATACCGCTACTGTCACCAGCAGCAGGTATACCGCTACCGCCGCGGTACTTCGGCCGTCGCCACTAACAGACATACCACTGCCGTAGCTAACAACAGGCGTGCCATTACTCACATGGTATTACCGCTGCTGCTGGCTGCTGCTTGCAGGGGGGGGGGGCAGACCAGCCATTACTGCGCCTCAGGTGAGGTGGGACAGACCAGCCATCACTGTCCCGGATGAGGTGGGACAGACCAGTCATCACTGCCGCAGGTGAGGTGGGACAGACCAGTCATCACTGTCCAGGGTTAGATGGGACAGACCAGCCATCACTGTCCAGGGTTAGATGGGACAAACCAGTCATCACTGTCCAGGGTTAGATGGGACAGACCAGTCATCATTATCCCGGGGGAGGTAAGGTACACAAGTATTGGATGAATTTGTTGCGCTGTGCAAGGAAAATTCACTCTCTGAGGTGGAAGGAGGAGAGTAGGTGAAGGCTAAGAGTTGTCTTAAAGCTATTTGGGTACAACTTAGGGAACAGTTTATGGCGGGAAGGGCTCCCCAATATGTAAACCGTCGCGTCAGATAATCCCGCCAGACTGCAATGGCGAACGTTACAAATGTCGCTGGCTCCTGTTCCCATGCTGCTCGGCCTCTTCCCCTCCCTCCCCTGGTAACCAACCGGCTGCATTCACGACGACAGGCGAACAGTCGCCATACCGGTGCTGGACTGGATCGACGGCGGCAGTTTCCAGTACCGGCCGCAGTACGGCGCCACCGGCGGTCCAGCTGGCGCGCGGCCTGTTCGACTGGTCGCTGCGCTACAAGGAGCGCCCTCTCACCGCGACTGAGAGGCAGCTGGGGAGTGACGACGGCGCCCCATACAGGTGAGAGACGAGCAACTAGGTGGCTGGCGGTGCCGGCTGGTTGGTCACTGGTTGAACCACGCGTCGACTATTCCTTTCAAATAGCGGCGCCAATACCTCACGCCGATTGGCAGCAGGCGAAAAACCGCGACAAGTGGGACTCGAACCCACGACCTTTGATTGGGCGACGAACGTCCTACCACTGGACTACTCATCATCCGTGGCGCTGACGATCGTCGACATGATCATCAACCACTTGGCCCAAACTAGCCGAACCGATGCTTAAAAGTCATGATTCTATTATCTCAGCTTGCACTCTGCATACCCATCAACCTATACCGTACTGGAACGAAAACTATTTGCATTCACGTACACACACATACACACACACATACATACATACATATATATCTATATACGTATATATATCCATATACATATTTATATATATATATATATATATATATATATATATATATATATATATATATATATATATATATATATATATATATATATGCATTCATGTACTTATGTTTCCGTATGTGTATATTGATATGCAAGCAGTAAAGCTACCCGGTAGATGCCGTTATTAGCGAGACTGCCATCCTCGCTTCAGCACTGCGTCTCACTCTGGCGGCATCCTGGCCATTTCGCGCTGGTGGTTCTTCTACCTGGGCGGCTACGACCCGCAGCTACTGGGCTGGGGAGCCGAGAACATGGAGCTCTCCTTCAAGGTGACTGCTGGTGATGGCGTCGGCTATGTGACGTCGCTTTTTCGCCATTGGGTGGGGCTGCTGACTTTCGTTTACGTAGAAATGAAAGAATGTGATCTCTGTCAAATTTTGCATGCAATACAGAAAGTTGTGTCATCGAATGTCACATGACTTGATAACGGATACCTCGTCAAATTTGCATATGCTTATCTAAACCAGTGAAGGAACCCCCGATGACTATCATCCTTCTCGTATATTTCTCGTGATGTTCAGACGGCAAATATGCTATAACGAAGAATCGTTCTCACAAATCACTCAAATTATTCGCAACGTTTACAACCACTAATAGCACATCTCGCCTGACACGTCCTTCAACCAAGCAGACGCATGGCGTCGATAGCATCATCCATCGAACAAAATGCAAGCATGTTTATATATCAAATTGAGAGGCGATCTGTTTGAATTAATTCTACATCTTTAAGTTGTCTTATAGCTAACGATCAGAGCATTGGATGACAAGAAGTGTGTGTTGAGTTAGCAGAAGAAAGTGCATCCCCAGACATGGACGCTTGCTGGGTCATTCTCGCGATGTCTGTGCATCCTCAGACATGGATGTGTGGCGGCGACATGATGGTGGTGCCTTGTTCTCGTGTCGGCCACGTGTACCGACACCGCACACCGTACAGCTTCGGTGAACTGACCTCACTCAGGAACGGACCCATCATTACCACGGTGAGTTGGCACTTCTCCCAGCACCGATGGCAGGTCGGTGACCTGACCTCCCACAGGAATGGCCCACGGTGAGTTGGCACTTCTCCCAGCACCGATGGTAGGTCGGTGACCTGACCTCCCACAGGAATGGCCCACGGTGAGTTGGCACTTCTCCCAGCACCGATGGTAGGTCGGTGACCTGACCTCCCACAGGAATGGCCCACGGTGAGTTGGCACTTCTCCCAGCACCGATGGTAGGTCGGTGATCTGACCTCCCACAGGAATGGCCCACGGTGAGTTGGCACTTCTCCCAGCACCGATGGTAGGTCGGTGATCTGACCTCCCACAGGAATGGCCCACGGTGAGTTGGCACTTCTCCCAGCACCGATGGTAGGTCGGTGCTGTGGACAAACGCATGACACTCATAAGCGCACACGAATGTGAAGCGGATGACGGACAGATAAGTAGCCCACCGCTCACAAATAATCCACTTCGCAGTGACGCTCTCAAATGGCCTTCATATGAAATGTGTACAATGATAATTTTGGGACCGGTGCAATCGTATCGATTTTGAGCGTCTCCATGACAATACCAATTGCGTGCAGCTACGTATTGCTAACATTAGAAGCATCCGAAGCTGAGAGGATGCACATAATTTACATAGCTCAGCTAGCCTACTACCCTTGATGGTTCCTGTCTCTGTGCTTCGATAATTTATCCTTCATTTTCTCCAACGCACAAAGTCACTCAGGCCCACCTGGTTCCACCCAGGCCCACCTGGGTCCACCAGGCCCCACCAGGCCCGCCACACCCCGAGTGAGCGTTGTGTTGCCTGTGGTAGCGTGCGTTTGTTCGGCTGTGTGACGTCGCCAGCCTGTCCCGCTGCAGAACTTTCTGCGGGTCGCCCACGTGTGGATGGACCGACACGTGCAGCACTTCCTCATCCGAGCAGCCGTCCAGCGCCGGCGCAGACTACGGTGACGTCACCGGCCGTCAGCTGCTGCGGCGTCAGCTGGCCTGTCGGAGCTTCGACTGGTATCTGGCGACCGTGGTGCCCGAGTTGCCGGCCGTCTATCCCGCGCCGCCGACAAACATCGTCTGGGGACAGGTTATGGTCGGCTGGTGTGACGATGCGGTGGTGTGTTGCGAGTTGTGTCAGTGTTGTTGCCGTTGATTAGGCAAACGTGCCCCTGCAGACACCTGGAGGTGCAGTATTACAATTGCATACTGCTGTGGAGGATATGATTATCATGTGATGAATAAAATTGTCATTGCCTCCTATTGGTCGTTAAAAAAAATTGAGGATGCGTATCGACATAACATTATCATCCTAGAATGTCAAGTAGTTGCTTGGAGATCAAAAGATGTCATTTGTGGCTCACACTTTTCCCCTATGTTGGGTTGATATGTCTTACTCCACACAGCTGGCATCACTATATTCTGGCCTTCTACTCTCGGAATATCAGTGATGATCGTCGCCATGCTCGCGTGCGCAAACGTTATCACTTAACGGAATGACGATTTGCTCATTGTCCAGTCAGTAAGATTGTCCGACTATTCGGAGATGGCTCCATGAGTTTTTATCGGAATGAACACTTATGTGTGGCGCCAGTTCTCAGGCGGGGTGCCACTGATTCAGAACCCTTCGAAGTGGGCGGGTCAGGGTCCACTCGGATGTATTCGAGAGGTCATAGGGATAAATCGAAGGGCTCTGAATCTTCTCTGAGGAACCCCGTTTTCCGATCCGAGTGGCTTCGCCTTCTGATCGGCGGGGAGGGGAGAGGCACGTGCCCCCGATACCCCTTCCGTATCCGCCGCCGTGACCTATCATTATCTGGATTCATTCTTTGGATCCTATGATTTTCTGTATCTATGTGTGGTGGGTTGGTTGCGATGTTAACTGACTGTTCGTTGCTGATAGCCGCTTACCGAGGTCCAATAATCACTGCAACCTGGGCTTCCAAAAATCTGAATAACCCACTAACTCAGTTGTTGAACGTTGGAAGTCACGCCAGGGTCCCATCTGTGTCCGCGCTGTCCGCTGCAATAGTGACATCTCTGTTTCAGATTGTGCACGACGTCAGCGGGCTCTGCGTCGACGTTAGCGTGGAAGTGGAGCCGCACGTGCAGACCTTGGGCCTGAACCCGTGTAGTGAGCACGACCAGGTCGGTGGCGCAGTCCCAGTCGTGGAGCCGCACGTGCAGACCTTGGACCTGAACCCGTGTAGTGAGCACGACCAGGTCGGTGGCGCAGTCCCAGTCGTGGAGCCGCAGTGCAGACTTGGCCTGCGCCCGTGTGTGAGCAACAGGTCGGTGGCGCAGTCCCAGTTGGAGCCGCACGTGCAGACCTTGGGCCTGCGGCCGTGTAGTGAGCACGACCAGGTCGGTGGCGCAGTCCCAGTTGGAGCCGCACGTGCAGACCTTGGGCCTGAACCCGTGTAGTGAGCACGACCAGGTCGGTGGCGCAGTCCCAGTCGTGGAGCCGCACGTGCAGACCTTGGGCCTGAACCCGTGTAGTGAACACGACCAGGTCGGTGGGGCAGTCACAGTCGTGGAGCCGCACGTGCAGACCTTGGGTCTGCGCCCGTGTGGTCAGCATAGCTAGGTCGGTTGGGCAGTCCCGGCCGTGATTATAGCGTCGGGAGGCGACGGTGTATACCAAGAACAACGAGAGGGCCAGTTGGCAGGAGTGTTGTTTCGTTAAAACCATTGGGCGGATACATCGAGTTCACTGAAGAGGAACTGAAAGTGAATCGGTGTATTGGAACATCCTACTGGCATTTCTCGACGACGCATCCTTTTAACGGGCGTGGTGGGGATGCTGCGACTTTTTCCAGTCAACATTGGGTGGACGCAACTATTTGGCATTTGAGACACGTGTTCCTGCATATGAATGCAAAACGACACGTGTGTCTGATGGGCGGGGCGCCATCAGCTGTCACCGGAGGCTAGGGATGGGACGGTCCGGGACACCCAAGTGAGGTGAGGCAGAAAAAATCGCCGGATTTCGACCAATATTTTTTCACAAGTAAGCATTATTATTTTATGTTAAGATGAGCATGAACAACTTAATTTTGCGCTGCACGGTGCCAATCTACCACCGTCGTTCCGAAATCAGTGGATTTCAACCCTCTCCCTAGCGTTCAAATGCTTCCGAAATTGCCGGGAAGTTTTCGTACATAAAATTTCATTAAGTTTTCAAATATTTCCATTTCATAACCAGAAATGGCTGGCATTCACACACATATTATATATTATATATTATATATAGATATATAAAATTATTATCATTGTTGTTATTCTTATTATTGATTATTTCAGTGCAAAATACATGAAGTTAATGGGGAGCACCACATCGATGGAGTGCATGCTCCATGCTACCCCATATTAAAAGTCTAGATTATTAGTGGACGGAGTCAACATTGAGAATAGGGGCAATTGCCCTTCAAAATATACAAAAAGAACATGACTGGTCTAGACGTACATAAATTAAAAATGGAAAACAATCCTGAAAACCAGCTGCAGGTACCGTATCTGCACATGGGTGATAAGGGCGTGCTATTACAGCCAGTATAGGTGCCTCCGCCGGTAACCTAAATATAATGTTGGCGCATTTTCCTGTCCGGATGGGTGCCACCTTCCCATGGGGGCACATGCCCCCAGTACCCCCACGATTGTTTACGCCCCTGCACAGAGTGTTGCAACAGTTATCCCTTACTTGTTCCTACCCTTCCTACCCGGCCGTGATCTTCAGTTGGCCTGCCTCATCATGCTGCTACTACCCGTGGCACCACGCGATTCCTGCGGCGCTTGACATGAATGCAGTCAGCGTAGGTCCAAGCGAAAAATCCGAGTGTTGGGGAAAATACGGTTCATATTCGTGGACAAGATTATTAAAGCTTTCACATGAACCCCATTTTGTCACATTTAGATGGTATTTAAGGTCGGAAATATCGTGTGGAAAACACGGAAGTTTCACTGGAGCGCCTACGCGACTAAGCAATTGCCCAGCCCATGTGACGTCACCAATTACCAAACAATATTAGAGGCCACCGGCCTACCCTGCGCTTGTTATGAAACGAAAACTTACTATATGGCGATATGTGCGAGAGGCCAGCCTCTGCCGACCGATGCTAGATCTGTTTGGAAGCTAGGATGTAAATAGTGTAAATGCAAATAAACTTCCATTTGCACCATAATTATTAGTCACCAATGCATATTTGTTTCCAGTTTTTTCAAGTTTGCTATTCTCCAGTGGATGAAAGCATCATTTTATGAAAATAACATACAAAAATACTTTCCAGCTCTACTCAGGTGAGGCACTGCCTTAGTGCCTTACATGGGCCGACCGCCCCTGGATAGCGTTCTAGTATTAGGAACCGGTCAATCTTGATAGTGAATATTTATGTTGATTTGAACCTTACGCGACTGTATTATAAGTAGCGGCAACTATCAGTACTGTACTATACATTTACATGCCAGTACACAGTTCAATTTCCTGGAAATCGGCTAGTCAATACCATCCTGTTCATGGCGGTTATACCACGTAATAATTGTGCCACAACACTGGACCATGTGCCACAGCATCCGACCATGTCCTATAGCACCGGACCATGTGCCACAGCATTCGACCACGTGCCACAGCACCGGACCATGTGCCACAGCACCGGACCATGTGCCACAGCGCCGGACCATGTGCCACAACACCGGACCATGTGCGAAAACACCGGACCATGTGCCACAACACCGGACCATGTGCCACAGCACCGGACCATGTGCCACAGCGCCAGGCCATAGCTGTGTGATCCACAACAAGCCGCATCGCTTCAGCTGGTGCTGCTGCCGACTGTCATCGCCGCCGCCGCGGCTGGCTCGGGTGCTGAGGCCAGTCCGCCTGTCCGACCGCCAGATATTCAGACTGAACACAGCCGGGCGACTGATGCAGGACGAGCTGTGCGCAGGCTTCATGCCCTCGGTGGACTCGGTGGTGGTCTCGTTCTGCCCCAGTCTGAGTCGGATCATGACCTGGACCTACCACCAGGTGAGAGGGCGAGCTGTGCACGGGCTGCATGCCCTCGGTGGACTCGGTGGTGGTCTCGTTCTGCCCCAGTCTGAGTCGGATCATGACCTGGACCTACCACCAGGTGAGAGGGCGAGCTGTGCACGGGCTGAATGCCCTCGGTGGACTCGGTGGTGGTCTCGTTCTGCCCCAGTCTGAGTCGGATCATGACCTGGACCTACCACCAGGTGAGAGGGACGCGCTGCTCTATAATTTGATTGGCAGTATTCAAGGTTTGAAGCTTGGCTGCCTATCGGACAAAGCTGCCACTTACGACCGACCGGTGCTGGAAGGGTGGCTCTGAATAACTGCAGTTCAGTGTGGGGGGGGAGAATACAATGTCATTTGGCTAACCAGTGGGAAATTCCGTCGATTTGGAATTTCATTATATTTGAGGTGCAGCTTACAACTAAGCTTTAATTGCTGTCTCATCTGGGGAAGGTAGCATTCTGTCCAGCTTTCAAAGCTTAACACGCGCACGTCCGGGGGCAGATATCTGCCCCCCTCCGGTTTTTCCTCATTTTCCGCAATACTAATCGAGTTAGCAGGGCTAAACCTTGCAAAGCTGTTCTTTGGTCTTTTCTGCATATCCTCATACATTTTTAATCCTGGGTCATCTCAGGCCAGGTTACCAGGTCAGGCGACGTGACCCAACTACACTCGGAGTTCTAGATGACATAACTTCCACAATAATTGAGCGATTTATTTCAAACTTATAACATGTCATGATCTCATCAGGGACCATAACATGTATATCGTTTGTTTTTCGTACCATTGAACTTAGGTCAGGTCGCGGCCATGGCTTCCCTACTATAGGGCAGGTAAAATATCAAATGTTTCGGTTGCATATTTGCGCTCGGAATGATCTCAAACGGTTGTGCATGCAGATGGAGCTATGCTCAATGCTACCGCGACATTTTGCTCAGTGACCCACCAAGGTCTGAGGTCACGAGATCACTACACATTTTGCGCATTATATCGCACGCATTGAGCTAGAAGGCAAAATTACCGTCATTGTGTCAAAGATGTGCGATTGATACATTACATGACCTCCTAGGCGACTCATGACCGACCTGAGGTAATGACTTCATGACCTTGACCTGAGTTTCGTGACCTGACCTTAAATTACATTGCCTATTTCGGTAGCGCATTTCACCGACCGTCGAATGGCGTTCACCGTTTGTTTCTATCTGTTACTGGTTCTGAGATATGTGTCAATATCTGAGTCCCACGTGATCTGGTAGAATTTGATCTATGCTAACCCAGTGACCTGAATATTGACCTGAGCGAAAAAAAGACCAAACACTTACGATTGAGCCCGTTACCAGCTATCGAACGCCGTTTTCCGTTTGTCGCTAGCTGGCATAGTTTTCGAGATCTTAAGGGGCAGACATCTGCCCCCCGGACATGCGAAGTTGGCGCGACCTCCGGACGTGCGAGTGTTAAGAATGGATACATTTCAAAGTATTCAGTCTTGTTGATTCTCCAGTAGCTTGGTGGCACTGTTATCCATTTCTAGCCTATGCTTTACTTGCATTTAGTGTTTTCGTTCCACAATGTGGATTGCTTTACATATAGAATGAAAAATAGAGCATCTTAAAGCGTCTTCAACTCGAATTATATTGTGTATAATTTCATAAGTGAGTTTTCATAACTCAGGTCAGGCTATGAAAGCGCACATGCTCAATCATTTTGCAACTAAAGCGGCGACATCATTTCGGTGCAACCCTTACACGGTCCAGTGACATCCTGTACATGGGCAAACCCATGCTGAGTACAGCTCGCTGCCGGCACCCATTCGGGTTTGTACCTAAGTACCGGGAGAAACGCGTTCTGCAAATTTTCACTGAACCTCTCCCCTCATGACTTAACAGTTGAGAGGGGGATATGCAATCAGCCGCATCGTTCGGGTTCCTTCCGTTTACTCTACATCTTGGCTCACTGCCCACTGCCAATACTTGTGACTCGTGAACGGTATTCAGTGTGATTTTCCATCATGTGCTTGGCTAATTATGTGTGCGTGAAGATTGACGGACCAAAACACCTGATTAAGGAATAACAATGAAATAAGTTGATTGGTTGTCATGGCAACCGCGCTGTGTTGACCACATCGACATGTGTGCGCTGTCGCCACGCTACTCATGCCCAGAGCACCAACTACGGCACTAATATTCCCCCCCCCCTCTCTCTTGCCACTCAGGTGAACAGCAGTCTGGAGCACTCTCTCCTGAAAAGCTGTCTCACCGCGACACTGGCGCCGCCTGGTGACGACGGCGGGCCGCAGGTGGCGCCACTGGGCAGACTGCGGTTGGGCTCGTGTGATCCGGACAGTTCGGAGCAAGCGTTCAGCTGGCGTCAGCCGGCAGCGGGCCGCTGGGCTCCGGGTCGGCTGACGGCGCTGCGCTCGGCGGCCACGAGCTGGTGGTACGGCCTGTAGCCGCTGAGATCTGGTGGCACGGCCTGTAGCCGCCAGGAGCTGGTGGCACGGCCTGTAGCCGCCGGAAGATGGTGGTACGACATGTAGCCGCCGGGAGCTGGTGGCACGGCCTGTAGCCGCCGGGAGTTGGTGGCACGGCCTGTAGCCGCTGAGATCTGGTGGCACGGCCTGTAGCCGCCGGGAACTGGTGGCACGGCCTTTAGTCGCCGGGAGCTGGTGGCACGGCCTGTAGCCGCCGGGAGTTGGTGGTGAGATCTGGTGGTACGGTCTGTAGCCGCCGAGAGCTGATGGTACGGCCGGAAGTTGGTGGCACGGTGTGCAGCCGCCGAAGGTTCTGGTGGAACCTGTAGCTGACACATGTCGGATTGCATGGTCAGTGGCTATAGCGCGTCACTAGAGTCTAGAGGCTGTCTGCGTACAAAGACTGCTCTATTTGTGGGATAAGTTGCCGCTCTCTTTGGTTTGATAATTTGCTGCACTAGCGGGGAATTTTTGGTATCCGTGCGATATTCCCAGCCAGCGCGGCGAACGCGATGCGTTGTTGAATCTACTCATCGGAGTGTTCGTGTAATATTAATGTGTGATAGCGTTTGCGTGTGTATTTATTGACTTGGGTACTCGAAAGTTACACACAACGTACGCACATCCGGAAAAAAATCACATATACACGAACACGTGCATGCAAACCCGTGCAAGATCATAGGCGCATACCAGCGCAATGGCATACACACACTCACACGCTCACACAGTCACACGTCTGTGAACGTTCACACCTTGCTTCCTTTCATCACACGTTCGAAGTGCTTGAAGTAATATTGTGCTTCTATTGCTAAAGTGACACATTGTTCTTGGGCTGATATGGCACCGGGAAGCCTTGGACATACTGAAAGTGATTGTACAAGCGATGCCATCAATATGACAATGCAATAATGAGCCATGCTCTTACTGGAATAATACAACTCTCAATCTGCTGGCGAATCTAAGGAACGAAGGAGGCGCTAAGCTTCCGATGGCTCTGAACGAGCATTTATATATGTATATATATATATACATGTATAAATATATAAATGTGTATATGTATATATGTATATATGTATATATGTACATATATGCATATACATATACACATATGTATCCATATATATACATATATGTATATATATATATATATATATATATGTATAATATATAACAGTTAACATATGTGTATATATACATGTATATACATGTATATACGTGTATATACATATATATATATATATATATATATATATATATATATATATATATATATATATATATCTATATATATATATATGTGTGTGTTTTTCTTAAAAGCACATTATTATACGTATGCTAAATTTTTTCGTATACTTTTGTTCGTTTTTTTGTCGTGGACCAGTGACATATTTTCCAACATTTCATAGCAATCCGAAATGCCTAGCAATCCATTACAATATCGATATGCAGCTCATGGTACTCTGTTCTTCATCGTTGCCAACAATGTCACGACATCAGAAGAGGCCGGTCGGACACGTCACTGCTGTAGCAGCCATTCAATAGCAACAATCGCATGCAATGCGCTACCGAAATCATTTGAATCATCTGACAACGGTAACGCCCAAGGCACGATGCATTGCAAGCTTGACTATGAGCACGTTGTGAAGAGCTGAACCTGTGCGGTGGCCGTTGGTCGCCACAGAGGAAACTGCACACTACAGAACGGTTCTGTTCGCTGATTCTCTGCGATGATGAATGGAATAGCGAGCTGTGTAATACCTGTGAGAACGGAATCGCAACACAAAGCAACGTATCCGTAACATAGTGTAGCCGTAGAATAGCGTAATCGTAGCATATCGTAAGCGTAGCATAGAGTCACGTAACGTAACGTAATGTAACGTAAAGCAGCGTAACGTTTATGGCTGATTCCGCCCCCTTCAAAGTCATTGCACTACTGAAGCTAGTAAAATCGAAATTCGGAGAGGGGGTCACGACCACAACTCCCTGCAGTACAAAGTTGGTGTTCCGGCACGGTAGCAAATCTAGGTTGACTCGAGACTTTTGGGTCAAATGAGGTCGAGATCGGTCGGCACGGCTAATCGTCATGTTACCGCGCCGGAAAAACCTTTGTGACCTGGAAGCCTGGTCAGCCGACCTCGGGCGGTCCGTCGACTTTGTACCCATTCTGCTCTTATATTCACCAGCGGAATTCAATTTGCTGTTGCATTGAGCTTGCTTATCAACTTGCAACACGGTCGCATGATTTCATTACTATGCCCCTGCCCTTGCATGCAATATCGTCAGAAGCCAGGAGGCGTGAGCGAATTCCGCCACTCCCCATGGGGTCTGTGCTAAATTGTCTACATTGCATTTCGTCTAGCATCGATTGGCACCCAGCTCGAGCAGCTATATGTGACCACGGCATCTGAACTCGTGTGCTGCCCGTGTAGAGCCAAGCCAATGCATCCGGAAAGTTGTGAGCGTGGTCAGCCACCTATCAGGACCTACCCGTCTGTTTGTTTGTTTGTTTATTGGGTGGTTCTCGCCGCACTTTATGCACAACCACGGCTAATGGGGCCGCCCACACCGTTTCGCTGGTGGGCCCCGGGATTGGGAAATGTCCGGAGTTGTGCAAGTGTCAAACCAGGGACCTTTGGCACCCAGAGCTCAACATCTTAACCACTCGGCCATCTCCGCCACAGGGGGCCGCCCGTCTGCTCGTCAGCTACCTACGGGGACCTGTCCGTCGGAAGGCCGCCTCAGTCTCGATTATCGGCCTGCGCTTTGTGCCCCCCCCCCTGCGGCTGCGGTGACCAGCTGAACACGAAGCTGCCGCGCCCTGTCTGTACGGGGCGGCTTCGTGTTCAGCTTCGGCGACACCTGACTCGGCCGCCGGCTAATGAGTTCACGCTGCTGTCGAGCGGCTGGTAAAAACGTGGGCGCACTTTTTCCGTCTGGACATTGTTTGGCGGCCGCACGGGAGTGGCCGACGTGTCATCTGGCGACATGCGATCCGACAAATTGACGGTCGGCGCCACCAGCTTGTGCGCCTAGGATTTCACTAGCAGTGGCTGGTAAAATCGGCGGCACTTAGTCCTCAGGATTCTATTTCGGCGTAGTGACCTACACAAAAGTTATTGGGATGGAGAGAACGACTGTAAGGTATAAATTCACGTCGGTACTTCCTACTCCAATTCAAGGACACCATTGTCTTGCTTCTTTCATGCGGAAAATGGTACTGGTGTGAATTGCAAAACACACGGCCGCACATATTTATATCAATAGAAGCTCGATATGCAAAAAGGACATTTCAATTACTAATCTGCTTCCGCATATATTTTGGATGCGGAGAAGAAGAGAAACTTCAGCTCCATTGTTTCCATGCTACGCCATAGGCGGTATTTTAAACATTGCGAAATTGTGTGACGTGGTTGCTGCCGCTCCCCACATCAGCGGTGTCCATGCTATGCGTCTAAATCTCTGAAAGGGCATCAATAGCAAAATGTTTATATTGCTATTACATGATTGGAAAGGAAGGGAGTTATGCAGGGAATTATTTGACCTTAAATGATTATATTTGAGTGCCAATTTTGAAACCTCCACACATAGCAGCATACCACCCAATTTCCACAAGTTGTCTTGAAAAGCGTTTATCGTTCTATTGCTTGGGTGCACTCGGGTGGGTGTCACTTTCAATTTCAAGGCAAATACTGATAGCAAACACGGCTTCGCCTCAATCGGGCCACCGTGGAGCGAGTAAACCATATGGGATATAAAGCTCTAGCGGTCCACTGAATTCGCTATGGTACCGAAAACCTGTACAATGATTATTGCCAATAGCACTATAGCAGGCAACACGACAACACGATAATAGGTCAACTGTGCAGATAATGACTGGAATGACCGTGCCGAGCATACAACTATAGCACAAAGGATAACATTTGCTCACGACAACACGATAATAGGTCAACTGTGCAGATAATGACTGGAATGACCGTGCCGAGCATACAACTATAGCACAAAGGATAACATTTGCTCACGACAACACGATAATAGGTCAACTGTGCAGATAATGACTGGAATGGCCGAGCATACAACTATAGCACAAAGGATAACATTTGCTTACGTCATAGCCGGTATCGGACGCCATTATGAGCCCTGCACGAGCAGGGCAAAAGGAAAGCTTGAGGCTCTAGTGGGACATGCGCAGGGTCTGCCAGAAAGCTCGTAGACCGGCAGCTGTTACCTTCTCCTAATGACACCTGGAGACATAAACTTCCAATCGTTGGGTCGTGGCGCGGCGCGGTTGATTGTACGCGTGCAGAACGTGGCCTTTTATTAGCGATATTCTTTGCAATGGTTTGGTATGCTTTGGATACAATTTTGTGAAATGAAGAATGTTCAGGGAAGAAAGGAGACGCTGAAATGCTGCAACATATTGTGCAAAGTTTTGTACCGTTTCAACAGTCAGGCGGTCGTGTCGGACAGCCGTTATAACGCTTCTTTGGTGCATGCGCGACAGTGGACTCGCTCGGACCATACCCACGTTCACAAGCATCGGTCGCAGACTCTGCATCACCATACCCGTCACGAACTGCCAGTGCGGCACTGCTGACCAGGTATGGCGTCAGTGACTCACACCTGGCATCACACCCGGCCTGCCCTGACGCCCACGACTCGCCCTGGGCGCTGGGCCTCCGCTTCGTTTCAGGTCGTAGGTGGGCAGTGCAGCCCTGTTCGTAGGCTACGAAGCTGCCCACGAAGCTGCCCATGTAGGTATGCCTGTATGTGAACCTGTATGCTATGTATGTATCGGCACTTTACGCCACGCTCTTTGTTTATCGGCGTGCCATCTCTCCTCTCTTGCTTATTTGATATAACCGGATGCCACATAAGTCGGATTGATGTAACCCTTTCTTTAACGTAGCATATCTCTAGCGGATGGCACTCTCCCACTGCCAAATACAAATTATCAAAATGTCATCACACATTCACCTTGTCAGTGCGGCACTGCTCACCAGGTATGGCGGCAATGACTCATGCCTGCCATCACACTTGCTTCACACCCTCAGTCGATCAGTCGACTGCGCAGGCGGTGGCACTGACTAGGAGCAGGCAGTGGTACTGACTAGCAGCAGACAGTGGTACTGACTAGCAGCAGACAGTGGTACTGACTAGCAGCAGACAGTGGTACTGACTAGCAGCAGACAGTGGTACTGACTAGCAGCAGACAGTGGTACTGACTAGCAGCAGACAGTGGTACTTACTAGCAGCAGACAGTGGTACTGACTAGCAGCAGACAGTGGTACTGACTAGCAGCAGACAGTGGTACTGACTAGCAGCAGACAGTGGTACTGACTAGCAGCAGACAGTGGTACTGACTAGCAGCAGGCAGTGGTACTGACTAGCAGCAGACAGTGGTACTTACTAGCAGCAGACAGTGGTACTTACTAGCAGCAGACAGTGGTACTGACTAGCAGCAGACAGTGGTACTGACTAGCAGCAGACAGTGGTACTGACTAGCAGCAGACAGTGGTACTGACTAGCAGCAGGCAGTGGTACTGACTAGCAGCAGACAGTGGTACTGACTAGCAGCAGACAGTGGTACTGACTAGCAGCAGACAGTGGTACTGACTAGCAGCAGACAGTGGTACTGACTAGCAGCAGACAGTGGTACTGACTAGCAGCAGACAGTGGTACTTACTAGCAGCAGACAGTGGTACTTACTAGCAGCAGACAGTGGTACTGACTAGCAGCAGACAGTGGTACTTACTAGCAGCAGGCAGTGGTACTGACTAGCAGCAGACAGTGGTACTTACTAGCAGCAGACAGCAGTACTGACTAGCAGCAGGCAGTGGTACTGACTAGCAGCAGGCAGTGGTACTGACTAGCAGCAGGCAGTGGTACTGGCTAGCAGCAGGCAGTGGTACTGACTAGCAGCAGGCAGTGGTACTGACTAGCAGCAGGCAGTGGTACTGACTAGCAGCAGGCAGTGGTACTGACTAGCAGCAGACAGTGGTACTTACTAGCAGCAGGCAGTGGTACTGACTAGCAGCAGGCAGTGGTACTGACTAGCAGCAGGCAGCGGTACTGAGTAGCAGCAGGCAGCGGTACTGACTAGCAGCAGGCAGCGGTACTGAGTGGCAGCAGGCAGCGGTACTGAGTAGCAGCAGGCAGCGGTACTGACTAGCAGCAGGCAGCGGTACTGAGTAGCAGCAGGCAGCGGTACTGAGTAGCAGCAGGCAGCGGTACTGAGTAGCAGCAGGCGGCGGTACTGAGTAGCAGCAGGCGGCGGTACTGAGTAGCAGCAGGCAGCGGTACTGAGTAGCAGCAGGCAGCGGTACTGAGTAGCAGCAGGCAGCGGTACTGAGTAGCAGCAGGCAGCGGTACTGAGTAGCAGCAGGCAGCGGTACTGAGTAGCAGCAGGCAGGCGGTACTGAGTAGCAGCAGGCAGCGGTACTGAGTAGCAGCAGGCAACGGTACTGAGTAGCACCCAGGCAGGGTACTGAGTAGCAGCAGGAGGCGGTACTGAGTAGCAGCAGGCAGCGGTACTGGTAGCAGCAGGCAGCGGTACTGGGGGCGGTGGGCAGGCAGCGGTACTGAGTAGCAACAGGCAGCGGTACTGAGTAGCAGCAGGCGGCGGTACTGAGTAGCAGCAGGCGGCGGTACTGAGTAGCAGCAGGCGGCGGCGTACTGGAGTAGCAGCAGGCAGCGGTACTGAGTAGCAGCAGGCAGCGGTACTGAGTGGCAGCGCGCAGCGGTACTGGTGGCAGCAGGCGCGGTACTGAGTAGCAGCAGGCGGCGGTACTGAAACAGGCAGCAGGCGGTACTGAGTAGCAGCAGGCGGCGGTACTGAAGCAGCGAGCAGCGTACAGGCAGCGGTACTGAGTGGCAGCAGGCAGCGGTACTGAGTAGCAGCAGGCGGCGGTACTGAGTGGCAACAGCAGGCAGCGGTACTGAGTAGCAGCAGGCAGCGGCACGGTACTGAGTAGCAGCAGGCAGCGGTACTGAGTAGCAGCAGGCAGCGGTACTGAGTAGCAGCAGGCAGCGGTACTGAGTAGCAGCAGGCAGCGGTACTGAGTAGCAGCAGGCAGCGGTACTGAGTAGCAGCAGGCAGCGGTACTGAGTAGCAGCAGGCAGCGGTACTGAGTAGCAACAGGCAGCGGTGCTGAGTAGCACCCAGGCGGGGGTATTGAGTAGCAGCAGGCAGCGGTACTGAGTAGCAGCAGGCAGCGGTACTGAGTAGCAGCAGGCAGCGGTACTGAGTAGCAGCAGGCGGCGGTACTGAGTAGCAGCAGGCGGCGGTACTGAGTAGCAGCAGGCGGCAGTACTGATTAGCAGCAGGCAGCGGTCGAGCAGCAGGCAGCGGTACTGGTAGCAGCAGGCAGCGGTACTGAGTAGCAGCAGGCGGCGGTGCTGAGAACAGCAGGCGGCGGTACTGAGTAGCAGCAGGCAGCGGTACTGAGTAGCAGCAGGCAGCGGTACTGAGTGGCAGCAGGCAGCGGTATGATAGCAGCAGGCAGCGGTACTGAGTAGCAGCAGGCAGCGGTACTGAGTAGCAGCAGGCAACGGTACTGAGTAGCAGCAGGCAGCGGTACTGAGTAGCAACAGCAGCGGTACTAGGTAGCAGCAGGCGGCGGTACTGAGTAGCACTGAGTAGCAGCAGCGGTACTAAGTAGCAGCAGGCGGCGGTACTGAGTAGCAACAGGCAGCGGTACTGAGTAGCAGCAGGCAGCGGTACTGAGTAGCAGCAGGCAGCGGTACTGAGTAGCAGCAGACAACGGTACTGAGTAGCACCCAGGCGGGGGTACTGAGTAGCAGCAGGAGGCGGTACTGAGTAGCAGCAGGCAGCGGTACTGGTAGCAGCAGGCAGGTACTGAGTAGCAGCCAGGCGGGGTACTGAGTAGCAGCAGGCAGCGGTACTGAGTAGCAGCAGGCAGCGGTACTGAGTGGCAGCAGGCAGCGGTACTGAGTAGCAGCAGGCAGCGGTACTGAGTAGCAGCAGGCAGCGGTACTGAGTAGCAGCAGGCAGCGGTACTGGTAGCAGCAGGCGGCGGTACTGATAGCAGCAGGCAGCGGTACTGACTAGCAGCAGACAGCGGTACTGACTAGCAGCAGACAGTGGTACTGACTAGCAGCGACAGCGGTACTGACTAGCAGCAGGCAGTGGTACTGACTAGCAGCAGACAGTGGTACTGACTAGCAGCAGACAGTGGTACTGACTAGCAGCAGACAGTGGTACTGACTAGCAGCAGGCAGTGGTACTGACTAGCAGCAGGCAGTGGTACTGACTAGCAGCAGGCAGTGGTACTGACTAGCAGCAGGCAGTGGTACTGACTAGCAGCAGGCAGTGGTACTGACTAGCAGCAGACAGTAGCAGTGGTACTGACTAGCAGCAGGCAGTGGTACTGACTAGCAGCAGGCAGTGGTACTGACTAGCAGCAGGCAGTGGTACTGACTAGCAGCAGACAGTGGTACTTACTAGCAGCAGGCAGTGGTACTGACTAGCAGCAGACAGTGGTACTTACTAGCAGCAGGCAGTGGTACTGACTAGCAGCAGGCAGTGGTACTGACTAGCAGCAGGCAGTGGTACTGGCTAGCAGCAGACAGTGGCACTGACTAGGAACAGGCAGTGGTACTGACTAGCAGCAGGCAGTGGTAGTGACTAGCAGCAGGCAGTGGTACTGGCTAGCTGCAGGCAGTGGTACTGACTAGCAGCAGACAGTGGTACTGGCTAGCAGCAGGCAGTGGTACTGGCTAGCTGCAGGCAGTGGTACTGACTAGCAGCAGGCAGTGGTACTGACTAGCAACAGGCAGTGGTACTGACTAGGAACAGGCAGTGGTACTGACTAGCAGCAGGCAGTGGTACTGAGTAGCAGCAGGCAGCGGTACTGACTAGCAGCAGGCAGCGGTACTGAGTGGCAGCAGGCAGCGGTACTGAGTAGCAGCAGGCAGCGGTACTGAGTAGCAGCAGGCAGCGGTACTGAGTAGCAGCAGGCGGCGGTACTGACTAGCAGCAGGCAGCGGTACTGAGTAGCAGCAGGCAGCGGTACTGAGTAGCAGCAGGCAGCGGTACTGAGTAGCACCCAGGCGGGGGTATTGAGTAGCAGCAGGCAGCGGTACTGAGTAGCAGCAGGCAGCGGTACTGAGTAGCAGCAGGCAGCGGTACTGAGTAGCAGCAGGCGGCGGAACTGAGTAGCAGCAGGCAGCGGTACTGAGTAGCAGCAGGCGGCGGTACTGAGTAGCAGCAGGCGGCGGTATGGACAAGGCCGCAGGCAGCGATGCTGACGAACCGTCGAGGGCGGTACCGATGAGCCCCAGCGCGGGCTCTGCCCACCACTGTCACCCTCACCAACGGCCACAGAAACGGCTGGTGGCATTTCCGGCGCGGCGACGCGCACGGGCTCGGGGAACAGCGCTGACTGGCATTTCCGGACCACCGGCCCAACGGCGAAATATTCGACAGGTAATTAATCACTCAGGCACTGCGGACGCATGCGACGACATTTTCGGGGCGGCCACCATGGCCGACGATACTTTTATGGTGCATTTTATGGTGTAGAACATGTCATAGGTAGAACCTAGAAATACATTTGTTGATTTGAATTGGTACGGCTTTCAATAATTCAAATTAATTGTTGGGCCGGCCTCTCAATTGCACTAAGCATCATTTGCCTACTATCCTGTCTGCAATCTATAATTACTCGCCGCCCAACTATTTCGAACAACAAAGCGAGCATGAACGCCCTTCAGCTCATACTGCGACCCGCAGTCATCAGAATGCAAGGTGGCTGACCGTTCCAGTCGGTGCCGTAGCGGTAAAGTGCCGTAATGAGATTGATTATGTAACACGTCCGTACGGTCCGACATCAGCAGATCAGAGATAAGCCGCTCCAGGCTGCCGTTCGGACTCAGAGATAAGCCAGGAGACCGAGACACATCAGAAATAGGCCGGACCAGACTGCCGTCTAGGATCGGTTACGAGGGCTGACCCGATCCGATCCGAGGGCTGATCCGAGTGCCGATCCGAGGGCTGATCCGAGTGCCGATCCGAGGGCTGATCCGAGTGCCGATCCGAGGGCTGATCCGAGTGCCGATCCGAGACGCGGCGGCATCTTTAGCAGACGAAAATCCATAGAGGCGGGCAGTGGAACTGCCTTTTATGATGCATTTTTATCATGTAGAACATGTCATAGGCACAACCTGGAAATACATTTGTTGATTTGAATTAGCACGGAGATAAGCCGGATAGTCAGTACCGGATTTGCAGATTGATGCTGCACGTCTGCGTAACACCGGAGCAGGTGTACAGTTTGCGCGGCTTGTTTTATCGTGGGTGCATCCTTAGCGTCGGTATTTTTATAGACTTAGAAGGCATCATTGAGTTATTTACGGTTTGTCTTCAGAGGAGAAGGATATGATCTTCGGAGATACCTTTGTACGGCGCTGACAATGACATGTCTATCTCTGTGCGCCACTGACAATGACATGTCTATCTCTGTGCGCCACTGACAATGACATGTCTATCTCTGTGCGCCACTGACAATGATATGTCTATCTCTGTGCGCCACTGACAATGACATGTGCCAGTGACGTGAACGTCTGCCCGTTCACCCGATCTTGAATACGCCTCCACGTTTCTCTGAGAGCTGCCTCCGGATCGAGACCAGTGCACTTGGGAGGTAGGGAGTTGACAGCTCAGTGGTTAAGCTGAGCGGCTGGAAAACAAGAGGTGCAGAGTTCTATTTTGTACGATGCTCTTCCTGCCAGGGTGAGAGATAGGCCACATAGCCTTAGCCGGTGGGACGTAAAGCCACACAGACAAAAGCCAGTGGCGACGACGCAAGACAGTTACGTGTTCCTCCTTTGCGATCATGATCATTTGACCGTACACAAGCACACACAGACACACAAACACACACACACACACACACACACACACACACACACACACACACACACACACACACACACACACACACACACACACACACATACACATGTATATATATATGTGTGTGTGTATGTGTGTGTGTGTATGGGTGTGTGTGTGTGTGTGTGTCTGTGTGTGTGGTGTGTGGGCTCAAAACACCTGCCTGTGTTTCGCTTCTGAATTGCACACAGTGCAAGTGAATTGCTCACCGGGAAAGGCGTCATCGATAGTGGACGCGGTCTGCACTTGGCTGCCGGCTTGTGCACCGTGCTGGGTGCGCGTACAGTCCGACATGGTGTCGACGGGAGCGGTCGCCCAGCAGGCGGCACGTGATGCACGGCCGTTGTCGGGTGTCGAGTGCAGGAGTCGGCTCACGGCTCCGTGCACTGCCCGCCTGGACAGCCGCCGCCACGCCGACAGTCGCTGGTGCTACTGTGCTGCTCTGCCGGCCGGCGTTGACGTCTCCGCAGGAGCACGCTGACAGTCGCTGGTGCTACTGTGCTGCTCTGCCGGCCGGCGTTGACGTCTCCGCAGGAGCACGCTGACAGTCGCTGGTGCTACTCTGCTGTTCTGCCGGCCGGCGTTGACGTCTCCGCAGGAGCACGCTGACTATCGCTGGTGCTACTCTGCTGCTCTGCCGGCCGGCGTTGACGTCTCCGCAGGAGCACGCTGACTGTCGCTGGTGCTACTGTGCTGCTCTGTCGGCCGGCGTTGACGTCTCCACAGGAGCACGCTGACAGTCGCTGGTGCTACTGTGCTGCTCAGTCGGCCGGCGTTGACGTCTCCGCAGGAGCACGCTGACTGTCGCTGGTGCTACTGTGCTGCTCTGTCGGCCGGCGTTGACGTCTCCGCAGGAGCACGCTGACTGTCGCTGGTGCTACTGTGCTGCTCAGTCGGCCGGCGTTGACGTCTCCGCAGGAGCACGCTGACTGTCGCTGGTGCTACTGTGCTGCTCAGTCGGCCGGCGCTGACGTCTCCACAGGAGCACGCCGACAGTCGCTGGTGCTACTGTGCTGCTCTGTCGGCCGGCGTTGACGTCTCCGCAGGAGCACGCTGACTGTCGCTGGTGCTACTGTGCTGCTCTGTCGGCCGGCGTTGACGTCTCCACAGGAGCACGCTGACAGTCGCTGGTGCTACTGTGCTGCTCTATCGGCCGGCGTTGACGTCTCCGCAGGAGCACGCTGACTGTCGCTGGTGCTACTGTGCTGCTCAGTCGGCCGGCGTTGACGTCTCCACAGGAGCACGCTGACTGTCGCTGGTGCTACTGTGCTGCTCTATCGGCCGGCGTTGGCGTCTCCGCAGGAGCACGCCGACAGTCTCTGGTGCTACTGTGCTGCTCTGCCGGCCGGCGTTGACGTCTCCGCAGGACCGCGCCGACAGTCGCTGGTGCTACTGTGCTGCTCTGTCGGCCGGCGTTGACGTCTCCGCAGGAGCACGCCGACAGTCTCTGGTGCTACTGTGCTGCTCAGTCGGCCGGCGCTGACGTCTCCGCAGGAGCACGCTGACAGTCGCTGGTGCTACTGTGCTGCTCTGCCGGCCGGTGTTGACGTCTCCACAGGAGCACGCTGACTGTCGCTGGTGCTACTGTGCTGCTCTGTCGGCCGGTGTTGACGTCTCCGCAGGAGCACGCCGACAGTCTCTGGTGCTACTGTGCTGCTCTGCCGGCCGGCGTTGACGTCTCCGCAGGCGCGCGCTGACTATCGCTGGTGCTACTGTGCTGCTCTGCCGGCCGGTGTTGACGTCTCCACAGGAGCACGCCGACAGTCTCTGGTGCTACTGTGCTGCTCTGCCGGCCGGCGTTGACGTCTCCGCAGGACCGCGCCGACTATCGCTGGTACTACTGTGCTGCTCTGCCGGCCGGCGTTGACGTCTCCGCAGGAGCACGCTGACTGTCGCTGGTGCTACTGTGCTGCTCTGCCGGCCGGCGTTGACGTCTCCACAGGAGCACGCTGACTGTCGCTGGTGCTACTGTGCTGCTCTGTCGGCCGGTGTTGACGTCTCCGCAGGAGCACGCCGACAGTCGCTGGTGCTACTGTGCTGCTCTGCCGGCCGGTGTTGACATCTCCGCAGGAGCACGCTGACAGTCTCTGGTGCTACTGTGCTGCTCTGTCGGCCGGCGTTGACGTCTCCGCAGGAGCACGCTGACTATCGCTGGTGCTACTGTGCTGCTCTGCCGGCCGGTGTTGACGTCTCCACAGGAGCACGCTGACTGTCGCTGGTGCTACTGTGCTGCTCTGTCGGCCGGTGTTGACGTCTCCGCAGGAGCACGCTGACTATCGCTGGTGCTACTGTGCTGCTCTGCCGGCCGGTGTTGACGTCTCCGCAGGAGCACGCTGACTGTCGCTGGTGCTACTGTGCTGCTCTGCCGGCCGGCGTTGACGTCTCCACAGGAGCACGCTGACTGTCGCTGGTGCTACTGTGCTGCTCTGCCGGCCGGTGTTGACGTCTCCGCAGGAGCACGCTGACTATCGCTGGTGCTACTGTGCTGCTCTGCCGGCCGGTGTTGACGTCTCCGCAGGAGCACGCTGACAGTCGCTGGTGCTACTGTGCTGCTCTGTCGGCCGGCGTTGGCGCCTCCACAGGCGCGCGCTGGTGCGGGGTGCCCAAGTTGTCATGTCGGCTGTTCAATTGCACAGACGGGATTGAATCGGCCGGCGTGTCTAGTCAATCGCTGGCTTGACGGAAGCTGGTGTGACGCACACTTGTGCTCTCTGCGAGTCACATAGGTTTCGTGGTAATAGTGGTAGTAACAGTTATAGTGGTGGTTATGGTTATAGTGGTAGTCATAGTCACCGTCGTAGTCATACTCATAGTCGTAGTAATAGTCATCGGCTCGTAGTCTCGGAGTCATACCTTGCAGTGGCAATGTATGACAGATAGAACGACAATGGTCACAATTATGCACACATTTGTGCATCGATGTGCATTGTGCAGCAAATTGTAGTTGTGTACAGACGAAAACCTAACACAAGCAATGGGAGTTTTGAGACAAGCCGAAAACAAACTTGGCAGGCTTGAATTTCGATCGTTCAGTGATTGTTGTATGTAAGGCATACTTATACACAGTAGGTACTTGTTTAATGGCGCTCCTTACAATGATTCAGAAGTTTGAAATTATACCTCTTATATTTCTGGCACAATCCTTGGTAGCATACATTCAGAAAAGTCACATTATGCGACGCATTGAAAAATCACCAGATTATAAAGTTCCTCACAGGTAAACGTTACACTACCATGAATAGCTGACACAATTAGTATTTACTATGCCAATATATGCTACACGTTCGCTCTCACTAAATGCCAGGTCGGATAGTTCTAGTTTAGCTTGGTTCTAAACTCGCGAATGTACATTGACTCAGTAATTTTGCGCTCCTGGTGGTCTTTGCAAGCTTTAATGATCTCCAAGGTGAGAGGAATTTTGGCTGAAGTCATACTGCTACCGCTGTGAGCTTGTACAAATTATCTCCCATCGGTGTGTCGAACGTCCTGTTTGTTTGGATCGCGTAGGTGCTCGTTGAACCGTAGACAAGCGGTTCAGTTTCAATTCAAGTTCAATTTCAATATCAAAGTCATCAATTTCAGACAGGTTCTGCCGGTGCTCGCCATCGCTGCTTGGTGCACACTAGTCAGGTGGTGTCGAGATTGCCGCACATCGCGAACTGGTGTTGCCTCTCTTCGATCGCGAGGGCTGCAGGGGACACCGTCATGCAATATCTATAAAACATGTTCTTTGTCCTCGATATTTTGACGCAATGACACCGTATTCAATACTTACGACCGTGTATTTCGGAAAACGGTACGTGCACCATCGGCCGTACCAGCTTCGTCACATTCGTGACAGTCAAGAACAAGGAACATCATGATTCGGTGCGACACGGTGTGGCATACGGTTTCACGTGGTATGACATTGGGTTGAGATGGTATGGCATAACGTGCCGTTGAGAAGCATGACGTGAAATTTCGTGAATTAACGAATCAATGAATAATGAATGAATAATATGACGCCTTACAATGTGACGTTTTTGTTAAAATGAAGAGCATATGATAGTGTGAAGAACAGCTACGCCAATAGCGAAATCCTTCAGGTGCAATGAGTTGCAGTACCAACGCTTGTTGCTTGCTGTTAGCAAGCTACCTACAAGTTATGAGAGTGCTGGTTGAGCTAGTTCGCAGTTGAGACGAGACGTGAATCATTCGTGAACCTGTGGTAGACAGCCTTTGGTGCAATTAATTCAGCCACCTTTTCTCCTTCTCACTGATTCAGTAACCATTCGTTTTCATCCGATCCGCCGGTTTGGTTGATATTCCCGTCTACTACGTGACGTCAAGCCGAGCCGAGTTCTTCAGTGTAAACAATTATCTATGTGAAGCATTAGTGACGACAACACCATAGGATGGCCCCTCCATCACCCAGCGTCAAGTACGATATACAGCAAGATAAAACGACGTTAATGTTATGTCTTTTCTGAGTATCGTTCTGAATAAATGTTTCTGAGTCACATTTCTGAGAGGTGTACTGAAAGCCGGCACCACATGATCTCAATTGTTCAGCTGAAAAGATCAGACATTTCACTTCATGGGGGGGCGATGAAGAAGGAAAACGCCAAGTGCATCACAAGTATGGGAAGGAATGCTGCGATTTCCCCTCTCGGTTTGAAGTCATTAAGTTGGTGAACAGACTTGAAATTGGGGCTCGTCTGGAGATTTGATAACTTGTACGGTTGCGGCCCGATATATTGTCGAAGTCCATGGCGAACACCCTCCGACCTCACACCAGACCGGGGCACGTCCCGGTCCGACAGACAGAGCTACCCAGGCGACCACCCTCCGACCTCGCACCAGACCGACTCACGGTCCCGGTCCGACAGACAGAGCTACCCTGGCGACCACCCTCCGACCTCACACCAGACCGACTCACGGTCCCGGTCCGACAGACAGAGCTACCCAGGCGACCACCCTCCGACCCCACACCAGACCGGGGCACGTCCCGGTCCGACAGACAGAGCTACCCTGGCGACCACCCTCCGACCTCACACCAGACCGGGGCACGTCCCGGTCCGACAGACAGAGCTACCCAGGCGACCACCCTCCGACCTCGCACCAGACCGACTCACGGTCCCGGTCCGACAGACAGAGCTACCCAGGCGACCACCCTCCGACCCCACACCAGACCGGGGCACGTCCCGGTCCGACAGACAGAGCTACCCAGGTGACCACCCTCCGACCTCACACCAGACCGGGGCACGTCTCGGTCCGACAGACTGCGGACACCCAGGCGACCACCCTCCGACCTCACACCAGACCGGGGCACGTCCCGGTCCGACAGACTGCGGACACCCTGGCGACCACCCTCCGACCTCACACCAGACCGGGGCACGTCCCGGTCCGACAGACAGAGCTACCCTGGCGACCACCCTCCGACCTCACACCAGACCGGGGCACGTCCCGGTCCGACAGACAGAGCTACCCAGGCGACCACCCTCCGACCCCACACCAGACCGGGGCACGTCCCGGTCCGACAGACTGCGGACACCCTGGCGACCACCCTCCGACCTCACACCAGACCGGGGCACGTCCCGGTCCGACAGACAGAGCTACCCAGGCGACCACCCTCCGACCTCACACCAGACCGGGGCACGTCCCGGTCCGACAGACTGCGGACACCCTGGCGACCACCCTCCGACCTCGCACCAGACCGGGGCACGTCCCGGTCCGACAGACTGCGGACACCCAGGCGACCACCCTCCGACCTCACACCAGACCGGGGCACGTCCCGGTCCGACAGACAGAGCTACCCAGGCGACCACCCTCCGACCCCACACCAGACCGGGGCACGTCCCGGTCCGACAGACAGAGCTACCCAGGCGACCACCCTCCGACCTCACACCAGACCGGGGCACGTCTCGGTCCGACAGACTGCGGACACCCAGGCGACCACCCTCCGACCTCACACCAGACCGGGGCACGTCCCGGTCCGACAGACAGAGCTACCCAGGCGACCACCCTCCGACCTCACACCAGACCGGGGCACGTCCCGGTCCGACAGACAGAGCTACCCAGGCGACCACCCTCCGACCCCACACCAGACCGGGGCATGTCCCGGTCCGACAGACAGAGCTACCCAGGCGACCACCCTCCGACCTCACACCAGACCGGGCACGTCCCGGTCCGACAGACAGAGCTACCCAGGCGACCACCCTCCGACCCCACACCAGACCGGGGCACGTCCCGGTCCGACAGACTGCGGACACCCTGGCGACCACCCTCCGACCTCACACCAGACCGGGGCACGTCCCGGTCCGACAGACAGAGCTACCCAGGCGACCACCCTCCGACCTCACACCAGACCGGGGCACGTCCCGGTCCGACAGACTGCGGACACCCTGGCGACCACCCTCCGACCCCACACCAGACCGGGGCACGTCCCGGTCCGACAGACAGAGCTACCCTGGCGACCACCCTCCGACCCCACACCAGACCGGGGCACGTCCCGGTCCGACAGACTGCGGACACCCAGGCGACCACCCTCCGACCTCACACCAGACCGGGGCACGTCCCGGTCCGACAGACAGAGCTACCCAGGCGACCACCCTCCGACCTCACACCAGACCGACTCACGACCTCGGTCCGACAGACAGCGGAGACGCCTGGCGGCCGCCGCTCGACCCAGGACCGGATCGGGCCGGACGCGACTGTGGCAGAGAGCCGGCGCCGCCGCCAGTGCACCGCCGGCCCGTGTCGCGTACGCTGGTCGTCGTGACGGGCCGTGACGTGACGTGACGCCAGCGGCGCGGCGCGGCCATGGTGCGCGGGGGCCTGCTGGTGACGGTCGCGGTGATGGTGACGGTGGCGCTGACGCTGACGCCGCTGCCGGCGGTCGGTGGGACGCAGGTCACAGGTGAGTCTGAACAGCTGACTCAGAGCGTGCCCCAAACAGTAGTAGCAACAGCAGTGTGGCATCGTCAGACGTTGAAAGTAGTTCAGACAAAAAGGTGACTTGAGGTCACAACTCGATTCATGTGTGAATTCATGTGCAATATGCTATCCGGTTTGCATGCGGTTTATACGAATGTCAGAGCCAGTTAGCATACCTAATCATTCATACGTTACGTCATTAAATACTCTTGCCATCTGGTTGCGTGAAAGAAACGAGAGATGCGGAACACCTCAAAGCTCATCGCAAGTCACAAGGTCACAGGTGGTTAGGTATTTTCCATAGTGTTCGGCCTTCCAAAGACAACGTTGCCTATGTAGCCTAAGGCACAGATTGCTAGTCTATAATATGATTGCGATTGCTTAACATACAAACAATGCGCAATCATGTTGGTTAAAAATCATAGCTAGCAACCCAGTCAGCCGCCGTCTTCATCTATTTTGTACTTCTTGTACGCTTAGTACATGCGACAAGTAAACATTTAGCAACACTGCTTTCTGTGTTGTGACGTTGTTATAATGGTTGTAGAAACTGGGAACAGGAAGATGGGCTTGCCCATTTCTCTCGGGAACGCTAATGGAACATCCTATAGGAGATGCATGGAAAGAATCAGTATGCAAAGTGATTCACCTCCACCCAACGATTTGTCATGCTTTTTCGCTTAGCTTGTGATGCTACGCTACCGGCAAAACTAGTACTATTGGCGAAACTAGTACTACCGGCATAACTAGTAATACCGGAATAACCAGTGTTGTTGGCAAGGCAAGTACCACTGGTAAGACTAGTGCTACTGGGAAACTTAGTACTACCGGCAAAGCTAGCATATGCGTATCCACTTTCCATGGTATCAGATATTAAAGAAGCACTTTTGACCAGGGAAAAGTCGTATTGTAGTTAACTTCATTTTCTTCATGAACAAGGCCTTTAGTAATAGTATGCCGAATGTTCATCCACAAATGAAGATTGTATATCTTAAGCGACGCCAGGTAAACAAAAATGTGGTAGCCGTTGTATTTTGTACGATGGATCCACCTGTGCCGCGAAATCTTGTGCATCAGTCAGTGCATAAGACATGCGTACAACTCCGCACGCTCTGAAACCTCGGGGACAGCCAAACTTGCCAACTCTCTAATTGCCATGCGCCATACTCTTTACATGAACGCACCTGGTACGGATGCCTCCTCCGTCAAGGCTGACATTGAACAGGCTGTGTCTAAATTATTATGTTCCTTCATTATACACATTTCCAACGATATAACAATAATATGGTGGTTTGCTAGGGGCTGGCTGTATTATCATGCTGAAAGCCACCATAAGCACTTTACTTCCTTACTCTGCAACCGCCTCCGCCAGGTGTGTGCATATTTGGCAACCCAAAATGTGCTCTGCATCAATGGTGCTGGTTAGAAGGTAGTGCTCAGAAGCATAACGTGTAAATATCTGACGAGCTTTAAATGTTTAACCTGGATGGGCCCTTGTGGCTCTTATTGTGTCTGATCACTTTATGACTTTATGAATGTTCATCGAGCTGCAAAATTGGCCCAAAATGCTCTCCAAAAGCACTGTCTAGAGCCACCTCTGATGAGCCGATATTTTGCCATAGTAAGTGCAGAAAACCTTTAAGAAAAGCCACGAAGCTTCCGAGCTCTAGCATAACGCGATGAGAAGAGATGGAAAAACCTGAATGAGGCTGCAGGAGGGCCTCCCTTCAATAATGGGTTACGTGATCGAACCACCTTTCTCCATGGCTGGCGGACTCCGAGCCTGACCAAGGACAGTTGACGGTGATAGCTGTGCAGATTAGGGCTGCAGCCGGCCACATCGGGCCCAGCTCTTCGTGCGTGTGACCACAGCTGGCTTATCTCGTGAGACACGATAATTCGGAGAAGTCAGTAGGCTGACCAGTTCTGTTCCCGCTGCACGGGAACGGGTCTGATTTGCACCACCGTCAGGGACGGGTCTGGTCCACAACATCACCGGGAACGGACAGTTCTGACGCGTACATACCACCGTGAGGGACGGGTCCGGTCCACATTATCACCGGGAACGGACAGTTCTGACGCGTACATACCACCGTGAGGGACGAGTCTGGTCCACATTATCACCGGGAACGGAGAGTTCTGACGCGTACATACCACCGTGAGGGACGGGACTAGTCCACATTATCACCGGGAACGGACAGTTCTGACGCGTACATACCACCGTGAGGGACGAGTCTGGTCCACACCAACATCCAGGGTCGACACCGGTCCACGCCACCACCCAGGGTCGACAACGGTCCACACCGCCTCCCAGGGTCGACGACGGTCACCACCGCCATCGGTAAACAGTTGTGTTCCGCTCTCAATGTACAGTCACGCTTCGCGACCGTGCGGAAATGAGGTCACGTGGTGAGAACGGTGGCCAGAGAGGCCACGCGGTGAGAAGTTTGGCCAGAGGAGGCCAAGCGGCGAGAATGGCGCCACAGAGGACCGGCCGCCGCGCTGGCCGGCCGGTCGACACTACAGCACAACATGACTCATATCTCCACATCAGCCTCCGTCGAAGGTGCAGGGCCGTTTTGGGCAGGTGGTGGTGGCGCGGCCACCTGCTGGTGCGCGGGCGTGTCGGCCGGCTGGCGGCCGTCCAGTGGATGGCGGCGCCGGCAGACGCGATGGCTATCTCTCGCTCAGTGTGGTTCAGTTCACACGCCGTGACGTGCCCGAGCTGCTGCTCGACCGGCGCATTTGGCTCCCGAGCCGGCCGTGACTGGAGGCCGCCCGCCGTGATCGTTCGGCTCCCGAGCCGGCCGTGACTGGAGGCCGCCCGCCGTGATCGTTCGGCTCCCGAGCCGGCCGTGACTGGAGGCCGCCCGCCGTGATCGTTCGGCTCCCGAGCCGGCCGTGACTGGAGGCCGCCCGCCGTGATCGTTCGGCTCCTGAGCCGGCCGTGACTGGAGGCCGCCCGCCGTGATCGTTCGGCTCCCGAGCCGGCCGTGACTGGAGGCCGCCCGCCGTGATCGAAGCGAGGTTTCGGCGGCTTTAGGGTGACAGTGGAGCACGACACCACGCGCTGCAGCGGCTACTGCAGCGCCGCACGCTTCAGCAGTGCACTGCAGCACCAAGTGTGGTGGCGTCCACTGCCAGGTTTGGTTTGACAAGAGCGCGGAAGCGCCAGTGTAAGGCAGGGTAGCGCTGCGGATGTAAGCAGCACAGGTGAGGGTAGCGCCGCTGTGATACGTTCAGGTCAGGGTAGCGCTGCGGATGCAAACAGCACAGGTTCGGGTGGCGCTGTGCAGATCAGTACCGGTCCCAGGAGCGCCGTGGAGATAAATGCATGTCCAAGAAATGCTGATAAAATCAATGCAGGTTCAGATAGCACTGAGCCAGTTTACTCAGACCTTGAATAGTGTTGCTGACATACAGTGCAAAAATACAGTTAATTGGTGATATCATTGTGGGAATAGTTCGGTTTCGCTTTACTATGGCAATTATCACTTTCCCCAATCGTTTTTACATCATTTACTTTAGCTCGGCTCCGATAACCGTCGTGGTAAGCTAATTTCTTGCATCTTAGTAGCATAAATGATGAGCTAGAGATAACAATACACATCACTACATACTATAAAATTTCGCAATGTTTGTGTTATCATAAGCGTGCGCTAGAAAACTACATCCTGTGGAGGTTTGTTTACCATCGCTGCCGAATGCAAAGGCCAAGCTTCGCCAATCACATGTCTTGCCCCGTTATATGACGACAGCTAGTGTTTCTCTACAATCCAACGACAATCACAACTATCGACCAACCAAGCCTGAAGAGCCGTCAGTTGCGACACATGGAACGGGACGCGATTGGGTGACGGGGGTCCATGCGCACTGGTTAGTGTACAGGTACAGGTGGACCACTGGTGCCGCTTCAGGTGAGCCAGTCTCTACGGTGACTCGTCTGTCTCTGAATCTGTCTGCAACTTTAGGCTCGCTACTTGGTACTACAGCTGCTGGTCCGTGACTTAGTACTGCAGCCGCCGGTCCGTGATTTAGTACTGCAGCCGCCGGTCCGTGAAATAGCACAAAAGCCGCCGGTCCGTGATTGAGTACTGCAGCCGCTGGTCCGTGATTTAGTACTGCAGCCGCTGGTCCGTAATTTAGTACTGCGGTCGCCGGTCCGCGACTTTGTACTGCGGCTTCCGGTCGGTGGTTGGACCTGCTGTTGCAGGAACCGCCCCCACACCGCAGCGCACCGCATAGGTCACGTGGCTCCTGCTCCGGGTCGTAAGTGACGCTATTTTCTGCGACGGCGCGCCGTAGGCGGCATCAGCTGTCTGCACTGACGGCGGGTTTGAGCTGTGGTGGGCTGTGGTGGGGCGGGCAGTGGTGGACTGTGGTGGGGAGGGCAGTGGTGGACTGTGGTGGGGCGGGCAGTGGTGGACTGTGGTGGGGCGGGCAGTGGTGGACTGTGGTGGGGCGGACTGTGGTGGACTGTGGTGGGGCGGACTGTGGTTGGCCGTGGTGGGGCGGACTGTGGTTGGCCGTGGTGGGGCGGGCTGTGGTGGGGCGGGTTGTGACTGGCTGTGGTGGGGCAGGCTGTGGCTGGCTGTGGTGGGGCAGTGGTGGACTGTGGTGGGGCGGGCAGTGGTGGACTGTGATGGGGCGGGCAGTGGTGGACTTGTGGTGGGGCGGGCAGTGGTGGACTGTGGTGGGGCGGACTGTGGTTGGCTGTGGTGGGGCGGACTGTGGTTGGCCGTGTGGTGGGGCGGACTGTGGTTGGCCGTGGTGGGGCGGGTTGTGGTGGGGCGGGTGTGTGGCTGGCTGTGGTGGGGCAGGCTGTGGCTGGCTGTGGTGGGGGGTGGTGGGGCAGGCTGTGGTGGGGCGGGCAGTGGTGGCTGTGGTGGGGCGGGCAGTGGTGGACTGTGGTGGGGCGGGCAGTGGTGGACTGTGGTGGGGCGGGCAGTGGTGGACTGTGGTGGGGCGGACTGTGGTGGGGCGGACTGTGGTTGGCCGTGGTGGGGCGGACTGTGGTTGGCCGTGGTGGGGCGGGCTGTGGTGGGGCGGGCAGTGGTGGACTGTGGTGGGGAGGGCAGTGGTGGACTGTGGTGGGGAGGGCAGTGGTGGACTGTGGTGGGGCGGGCAGTGGTGGACTGTGGTGGGGCGGGCTGTGGTGGGGCGGGTTGTGGCTGGCTGTGGTGGGGCAGGCTGTGGCTGGCTGTGGTGGGGCGGGCAGTGGTGGACTGTGGTGGGGCGGGCAGTGGTGGGCTGTGGTGGTGCGGTCTGTGGTTGGCTGTGGTGGGGCGGGATGTGGCGGGCTGTGGTGGGGCGGGTTGTGGTTGGCTGTGGTGGGGCGGGTTGTGGCAGGCTGTTGTAGGGCGGGTTGTGGTTGGCTGTGGTGGGGCGGGTTGTGGCAGGCTGTTGTGGGGCGGGTTGTGGCAGGCTGTTGTAGGGCGGGTTGTGGCAGGCTGTGGTGGGGCGGGCAGTGGTGGACTGTGGTGGGGCGGACTGTGGTGGGCTGTGGTGGGGCGGAGCTGTGGTGGGGCGGACTGTGGTGGCTGTTGTGGGGCGGGCTGGTGGCTGTGGTGGTGGCAGGATGTGGCGGGCTGTGTTGGGGCGGGTTGTGGTTGGCTGTGGTGGGGCGGGTTGTGGCAGGCTGTTGTAGGGCGGGTTGTGGTTGGCTGTGGTGGGGCGGGTTGTGGCAGGCTGTTGTGGGGCGGGTTGTGGCAGGCTGTTGTAGGGCGGGTTGTGGCAGGCTGTGTTGGGGCGGGCAGTGGGGGACTGTGGTGGGGCGGACTGTGGTGGACTGTGGTGGGGCGGACTGTGGTTGGCTGTTGTGGGGCGGGTTGTGGCTGGCTGTGGTGGGGCGGGTGTGTGGCTGGCTGTGGTGGGGGGCAGTGGTGGCCTGTGGTGGGGCGGACTGTGGTGTGCTGTGGTGGGGCGGACTGTGGTGTGCTGTGGTGGGGCGGACTGTGGTGTGCTGTGGTGGGGCGGACTGTGGTGTGCTGTGGTGGGGCGGGTAGTGGCTGGGCTGTGGTGGGGCGGGCTGTGGTTGGCTGTGGTGGGGCAGGTTGTGGCTGGCTGTGGTGGGGCAGGTTGTGGCTGGCTGTGGTGGGGCGGTCTGTGGTTGGCTGTGGTGGGGCAGGTTGTGGCTGGCTGTGGTGGGGCGGGCTGTGGTTGGCTGTGGTGGGGCGGGCTGTGGTTGGCTGTGGTGGGGCGGGCTGTGGTTGGCTGTGGTGGGGCGGGCTGTGGTGGGCTGTGGTGGGGCGGGCTGTGGTTGGCTGTGGTGGGGCGGGTTGTGGCGGGCTGTGGTGGGGCGGGTTGTGGTTGGGTGTTGTGGGGCGGGTTGTGGCTGGCTGTAGTGGGGCGGGTTGTGGTTGGCTGTTGTGGGGGCGGGTTGTGGCAGGCTGTTGTAGGGCGGGTTGTGGCTGGCTGTGGTGGGGCGGGCAGTGGTGGACTGTGGTGGGGCGGACTGTGGTGTACTGTGGTGGGGCGGGCTATGGTGGACTGTGGTGGGGCAGGTTGTGGCAGGCTGTTGTAGGGCGGGTTGTGGTTGGCTGTGGTGGTGCAGGCTGTGGTGGGGCGGGTTGTGGCAGGCTGTTGTGGGGCGGGTTGTGGTTGGCTGTGGTGGGGCAGGATGTGGCTGGCTGTGGTGGGGCGGGTTGTGGCTGGCTGTGGTGGGGCTGGTTGTGGTGGTGCGGGTTGTGGTGGGGCTGGTTGTGGTGGGGCGGGTTGTGGTGGGGCGGGTTGTGGTGGGGCGGGTTGTGGTGGGGCGGGTTGTGGTGGGGCGGGTTGTGGTGGTGCAGGCTGTGGTGGTGCAGGCTGTGGTGGGGCGGGTTGTGGCAGGCTGTTGTAGGGCGGGTTGTGGCAGACTGTTGTGGGGCGGGTTGTAGCTGGCTGTGGTGGTGCAGGCTGTGGTTGGCTGTGGTGGTGCAGGCTGTGGTGGGGCGGGCTGTGGTTGGCTGTTGTAGGGCGGGTTGTGGCAGGCTGTGGTGGGGCGGGTTGTGGCAGGCTGTGGTGGGGCGGGTTGTGGCAGGCTGTTGTAGGGCGGGTTGTGGCTGGCTGTGGTGGGGCGGGTTGTGGTGGGGCGGGTTGTGGCTGGCTGTGGTGGGGCGGGTTGTGGCAGGCTGTTGTAGGGCGGGTTGTGGCTGGCTGTGGTGGGGCGGGCTGTGGTTGGCTGTGGTGGGGCGGGTTGTGGCAAGCTGTTGTAGGGCGGGTTGTGGCAGGCTGTGGTGGGGCGGGTTGTGGCAGACTGTTGTGGGGCGGGTTGTAGCTGGCTGTGGTGGGGCAGGTTGTGGCAGGCTGTTGTAGGGCGGGTTGTGGCAGGCTGTTGTAGGGCGGGTTGTGGCAGGCTGTGGTGGGGCGGGTTGTGGCAGGCTGTTGTAGGGCGGGTTGTGGTGGGGCGGGTTGTGGCTGGCTGTGGTGCGGCTGGCTGTTGTAGGGCGGGTTGTGGCAGGCTGTTGTAGGGCGGGTTGTGGTGGGTGGACCGTGGCAGGGTATGGAGGCGACAGGACCAGCGGCGGCGGCAGCGGCGGCGGTATAAAATGCCCACGGCTGTCTGCAGCTGCCATAGATGCTCACAGCAGCAGCAGCAGCATGCCAGCCCATGACTGGCTTGCGTGAAACGATGTCAACAGGCCAGCTATCAGCAGGACTGATGATTCGCATAATATTTGTATATCGGAGAGTTAGACGTGATGTCAGTTGAAGAATGCCGCAATTATACTTGTGTTATTATTTCACGTGGTATTAACACACTCGGTGTGCCTCTTGGATACCTACTCTCCATATTTAGAAAATTCCGGCACCTCTCCGTTCCATTTTAAACAGCACACAAGTAGATCATGCTTACAACCACATATCGCCATCAGACGCTTCGCCGCCCCTGCATAAGATGCACCAAAAATATCAACACTGATATACTATTGATCATAATATCACACATAAAGAATGCATTTCATACGCCTACGCTTTGGGCACACTAGGTTCGCTCATTCCTATATTACATAAAAACAACCGCGACCATATTGCGCCACATGTCACCGACCACGTACAATCGAACATGTTTTGCACCAAATACACTGACGAGAGAAACAATATTTCATATTGATGCACCGCGAACGACATCCCACTAGATATCACCATCATTCTTCACGATAATTATTCAACACTGCACGAACATTTCTTCCGATTTCTTTGAACTGCATGCCTTGTTCAGGAACTGTGAGAAAAAGGAAACGAACAAGGAAGGGAAAATATAAGAAAAAGAGAGCACGAATGAAACAAAGAATAGCAAAAGAAAACAAAAGAAGTGAACAAAAAGGTATGTTAAAAAGAAAGAAAAACGACGAAGCAGAAAGGAAAAGACAAACACTAAAAGAAGAAAAAGAAAGAGAAATGCAACATTCCAAAATGTGCATCTAAGCTTGTGATTCATGATTCGACAAACGCACACAAACACACAACACGGACTACATGACAGTCCACACAGAACACGCATCACAAATCACGGCAACAGCCGACATCAACACACGGTGGCAGCCATGAAAAACTCAGGCAACACAAACAACAAGGTAGCTAACTCGGGAGCATATCGCGTGCTAGCTGCTACTATTTCAGGTCAATTTACCTACATTATGATTTATTTTGGCAGCCAGTTATATCAATGAAATGACAGCTATATCATCAACATTGGCGTGCAACGTTGGCGTCCTGAAAGACCACTGCTCGGAGAATGGCGAACTCCATGTGCACCGCGCACTGCAAGTGCAGATAACCGGTGGCAAAGGGCTCCTAGCACGCGCCCGATGCTGGTAGCTGACAATGAGACTGACAACCACTCAGCGTTGCATACCCCCGTCAACCCTGGACTGGTGGGACAGCATCTGCCTGTCAGCAGGGAACCGCGACCCTACGACGCCACCTGCAGTCTGGCAGAGGGGCTCCTCTCAGGCAGTGACCCTGAAGCACTGCCTCCCCTCAGGCAGTGACCCTGAAGCACTGCCTCCTCTCAGGCAGTGACCCTGAAGCACTGCCTCCCCTCAGGCAGTGACCCTGAAGCACTGCCTCCCCTCAGGCAGTGACCCTGAAGCACTGCCTCCCCTCAGGCAGTGACCCTGAAGCACTGCCTCCTCTCAGGCAGTGCTTCTGCTCGGCGTGGCCGGGGAATAAATCATGGCGCCGGCGAACCAAATGCTGTGAGACACGGCTGTGTTGCCGCCGCCGCCAGCGCCGATCGCGTGATGTCGGCGCGTTAGCATTATTGGCTCCGAAAACGCCGCCATCTATCGACCGGTTCGACCACAAATGGAGGCCCAAGGGGAGCACAGGCGACTCACGTGCCCAAACGAAGCGTCCAACGGTCGCGCCTCGTCTGGGGGGGGGGCTTCCGATTAGCAAGTCTGGACACTGTTTCAACGAGCCACCGTAGCCCTGACAGCACTCTAGCTACGAAGCTTAAGCCGACTACGATGTCTAAGGTAGTTACGATGTCTAAGCTAGCTACGACGTCTGAGCTACCCAATCTACGAACCTGAAGCTATGAAACTAAGTAATACCGAAGGGGACTGAATGAATGGTGATATCATTTTTGAAGATCATGATGGCCTTCACCCGAACCGGAGAAGTGCCTATTTTGCATGCACCAGAATCATGCATAAATGGGCAAACATGAATAAAATATATACATTGGCTTCACCAGCTTTGGAATGAACTGCTTCATCAACAATTTAAATCGGTTGCACATGCTAGCTCAATGGTGCATCCTGCCAACCAAGTGCTATGCCGTAGAACAAATATAAAATTGTGAATGTTCAGCAAGCTAATTGCGATGAACCTCATTCTGTGGCGTGGAACGAGGAGGAGAAACACCACACAGTCAGTACACGAGAGCCATACAGGATTCACAGCAACAGCTAAACGTTTCAATTAACGTTGCCTGCTATTTGAATTGCACTAATAATACTGTGCTTTTTCTTATAGCACAGCAAGCACCCATCGGAAAAGTGACATAGTATTACATCTGCGACAAAACATTACATCATTGCTGTTATATCTTGATGGCTATGCAGTGTCGTCGAGACTCCATACACCTATATCTACAGAGACGCGAATAGTTATGCTGTATCCTTCCGTGGTGGACATTAATGGCTCTCCCACATTTCGGACTGATTTTGTCCCACACTGGGCTGCCACAAACATAATTATACATCGAATATCTATGGAGCATGTCGATGCTACGAAATGACTGTCTTGCTTTTAGGATTTTAAAGTACACTTAGCTGGACGAGCGAGGGTAAGTGCTGGAAACGCATTGTAGTTGAACTTGACTTCGTGGATATCGGCCGTGGCATGTACCACATTGCCTTTTATGCTCTATATATGTATGGTTTCGAAGATGCACCAAGAGCTAAGCCAGTATTATGTGCAATACTTTAACCGAATTTCATTATTGCAAACAGCAATAAAGAAGCCAGAACTCCTTCGGATTAAAAGTTACCCTGGGGCCATACACGTCCATTAGAAGTCGGCGTTTTACAGTCACCATTTTGTTCAGACTGTGCTGGCCGGCTGGCTGGCGACCGACTGATGCGAGAAAGCCACGCATACCACAGGATGGCACATGCTGGGCACATAGACATCCTTTCGTTGAGCATAAACTGCGAGTACTTCAGAGGAAGTGTTGCGGTGAAGGGTGGTAGAAATCGGACCTTGAAGGGCAGGTCTAACGCCAAGTGACGAATAAAGGACTTCAAGACATGTTGACTTAGGCGGAGTTCTAGCGATGCCAAGATGCCAATTTTGAGCTCCGTTCAATTTGACTGGGTGCCACCTCGATCTTGAGAGCTTTACCAGGCATTGACTGGGGGAGCCGAGTCTACCTCTTTCCCCTGCCAAATATTCGCGATTACCTAAAAACGCATGGTGATATGTCCACACATTTTTCCACGAAATATCTGTCGCTTGATCATTTATACGCGTGTTGCTAAACCAAATACTATGTAGTTATAATCAATCAGGTGTTAGCGACATCGGAGTGAAGTCACGTTTCCGACATTTTTTACAGAAGTACACACAATTTGGCAAAGGAACCGAGCAATCGAAGATATTTTATGTCTGGCAAAGGGCAACGGGAGAAAATTGGTTTATAATTAACAACCCACATTGTTGTTTCAATTGAATGCTTCGAGTTCAAATATCGGCATACCAAAATCTGGCATAGCGATGACAATGATCAAACGGAATCCCGAAATATGTACCCTCAGATTAAAAATTTCGACAACCATGGAACAAGTCATCTTCGAAATGATTATGAAGATGTCAATAGCAACATTTAAGCAATTATTTACCAACATGACTGCGTTGTGGTTTGAAATGCACCACAGTTCCTGCCACGCCGGCGCGGCTCAGAGCCGCCCGCAGCATCGCCGGTGCGGCCGGGCGGCTCTGCGGCCCAGCTACGGCCTTAATGCGCACTTAAAGCACAATTTCTCATCTTCCCTGAGACCGCATCTCACGGCGCCATATAATTTGTGTTGAAATCGGACCAACCGTTCCGGAGATAAGCATGGGCAACAACTGGTCCCCCGGCCTCAATGGTGTGCGGCTGAGGACCCCGGTCGGTGCGTGGAGATGGGTTCATGTTGAGACATGTAAAAGCATGACCACAGAAACATCGATGCAGCGCAATTGTACCACCGGACATTTTCGAGGGACTTCGAAGACGTAACTGCTCACTGAGACAAAAAGTAAGGTTTTGAAATGGTGATGGTTGTGTGAGGTTGTTTTGAAATGGTGACGGTTGTGTGAGGTTGTTTTGAAATGGTGACGGTTGTGTGAGGTTGTTTTGAAATGGTGACGGTTGTGTGAGGTTGTTTTGAAATGGTGACGGTTGTGTGAGGTTGTTTTGAAATGGTGACGGTTGTGTGAGGTTGTTTTGATATGGTGGCGGTTGTGTGAGGTTGTTTTGAAATGGGACGGTTTTGTGAGGTTGTTTGAATGGTGACGGTTGTTGTGAAATGGTGACGGTTGTGTGAGGTTGTTTTGATATGGTGGCGGTTGTGTGAGGTTGTTTTGAAATGGTGACGGTTGTGTGAGGTTGTTTTGATATGGTGGCGGTTGTGTGAGGTTGTTTTGAAATGGTGACGGTTGTGTGAGGTTGTTTTGAAATGGTGACGGTTGTGTGAGGTTGTTTTGAAATGGTGACGGTTGTGTGTGGTTGTTTTGATATGGTGGCGGTTGTGTGTGGTTGTTTTGAATGGTGGCGGTTGTGTGAGGTTGTTTTGATATGGTGGCGGTTGTGTGAGGTTGTTTTGAAATGGTGACGGTTGTGTGTGGTTGTTTTGATATGGTGGCGGTTGTGTGTGGTTGTCACATGAACTTCCGGGATTATTCACGAATGCACTGGATTAGACCCGCTCGCATGCTTCGCCCCACTGTTAATTACTCTTGGGCCTATCTGGTCGCTCACCTGGCGGTACGTTCTGTGTGTGTGTGTGTGTGTGTGTGTGTGTGTGTGTGTGTGTGTGTGTGTGTGTGTGTGTGTGTGTGTGTGTGTGTGTGTGCGCGTGTGTGTGTGTGTGTGTGTGTGTGTGTGTGTGTGTGCGTGTGCGTGTGCGTGTGTGTGTGTGGGGGTGGGGTGGGGTGGGGGGTGTTTGTGTCTGTCTGTATATGCCTGCCCCCGTCCTCCTGTCGGTCTGTTTGCCAGGTGCTGCGCCCACACCGAATTGTTGGATGAGTGACATTGGAATTCAGGCTAATGTATTATGCGTGCATACTCATTCATGTGGCTGCTCCATCAAGTTCGACCGAAATGGTCATTCCAAATATTGTTTTCCTTCGGAAGTTCTTCTCCATCTTCTCCAAGCGTTTTCGTCCTAAGATGTATGTTCAGAACGGGATGCGGTTGTTCTAAGATTGATAGAAGCTGACAAAATTGCAACTGTGCGTCTAGAAACAAAATGTCGGAGAGGATGGCGGCAAGTTGCCTCCCCTCGGATATGATATGTACATGCGCACAGAGGTGGAGCCTATGCCCGTTTGACCATCTTGAATCCGTCATTCTGAGGCTGCACGGTCTGCACGGTCTGCACTGTGTCCGTCTGAGTCTGCACGGTCTGCACTGTGTCCGTCTGAGTCTGCACGGTCTGCACTGTGTCCGTCTGAGTCTGCACGGTCTGCACTGTACGTCTGAGTCTGAACGGTCTGCACTGTGTCCGTCTGAGTCTGCACAGTCTGCACTGCGCTGATCTGACGGTCTGCACTGTGTCCGGCTGAGTGTAGAGTCTGCACGTCTGCCTGTGTCCGGCTGAGTCTGCACGGTCTGCACGGTCTGCACTGTGTCCGGCTGAGTCTGCACGGTCTGCACTGGTCCGGCTGAGTCTGCACGGTCTGCACTGTGTCCGGTCTGCACCTGTGTCCGTCAGTCTGCACGGTCTGCACTGTGTCCGCTCGGAGTCTGCACGGTCTGCACCGTGTCCGCTGAGTCTGCACGGTCTGCACTTTCCGGCTGAGTCTGCACGGTCTGCACGGTCTTCGCTGTGTCCGTCTGAGTCTGTCGGTCTGCACTGTGTCCGGCTGAGTCTGCACGGTCTGCACGGTCTGCACTGTGTCCGTCTGAGTCTGCACGGTCTGCACCGTCTGCACTTTGTCTGCACGGTCTGCACTGTGTCCGGCTGAGTCTGCACGGTCTGCACTGTGTCCGGCTGAGTCTGCACGGTCTGCACTGTGTCCGGCTGAGTCTGCACGGTCTGCACTGTCCGGCTGAGTCTGCACGGTCTGCACTGTGTCCGTCTGAGTCTGCACGGTCTGCACTGTCCGTCTGAGTCTACACGGTCTGCACTGTGTCCGTCTGAGTCTTTTTGGTTTTTTTTGGTTTGGGGGGGTTTTTTCGGGTTTTTTGTTTTTTGTTCGGGTGTGTTTTGTTTTTTTTTGTTTTGTGCGGGTTTTTCTGTGTTTTTTTGGGGTTCGCAGGTTTTTTGTTTTGGTGTGCACGGTCTGCACGGTCTGCACTGTGTCCGTCTGAGTCTGCACGGTCTGCACTGTGTCCGGCTGAGTCTGCACGGTCTGCACTGTCGTCGCTGAGTCTGCACGGTCTGCACTGTGTCCGTCTGAGTCTGCACGGTCTGCACCGTGTCCGGTTGAGTCTGCACGGTCTGCGCTGTGTCCGTCTGAGTCTGCACGGTCTGCACGTGTCCGGCTGAGTCTGCACGGTCTGCACTGTCCGTCTGAGTCTGCACGGTCTGCACTGTTCCGTCTGAGTCACGGTCTGCACCTTTCGGCTGAGTCTGCACGGTCTGCACACGGTCTGCACTGTGTTCGGCTGAGTCTGCACGGTCTGCACTGGTCTGCACGGTCTGCACTGTGTTCGGCTGAGTCTGCACGGTCTGCACTTTTCGCTGATCTCACGGTCTGACGGTCTTCGCTGTCCGGCTGAGTCTGCACGGTCTGCACTGTGTCCGGCTGAGTCTGCACAGTCTGCACTGTGTCCGGCTGAGTCTGCACGGTCTGCACTGTGTCCGGCTGAGTCTGCACGGTCTGCACTGTGTCCGGCTGAGTCTGCACGGTCTGCACCGTGTCCGGCTGAGTCTGCACGGTCTGCACCGTGTCCGGCTGAGTCTGCACGGTCTGCACGGTCTTCGCTGTGTCCGTCTGAGTCTGCACGGTCTGCACGGTCTGCACTGTGTCCGGCTGAGTCTGCACGGTCTGCACGGTCTGCACTGTGTCCGTCTGAATCTGCACGGTCTGCACCGTCTGCACCGTGTCCGGCTGAGTCTGCACGGTCTGCGCTGTGTCCGTCTGAGTCTGCACGGTCTGCACGGTCTGCACTGTGTCCGGCTGAGTCTGCACGGTCTGCACTGTGTCCGGCTGAGTCTGCACAGTCTGCACTGTGTCCGTCTGAGTCTACACGGTCTGCACTGTGTCCGTCTGAGTCTGCACGGTCTGCACCGTGTTCGGCTGAGTCTGCACGGTCTGCACTGTCCGGCTGAGTCTGCACGGTCTGCACTGTGTTCGGCTGAGTCTGCACGGTCTACACTGTCCGGCTGAGTCTGCACGGTCTGCACTGTGTCCGTCTGAGTCTGCACGGTTTGCACTGTCCGTCTGAGTCTACACGGTCTGCACTGTGTCCGTCTGGGTCTGCACGGTCTGCACCGTGTTCGGCTGAGTCTGCACGGTCTGTACTGTCCGGCTGAGTCTGCACGGTCTGCACGGTCTGCACGGTCTGCACTGTGTTCGGCTGAGTCTGCACGGTCTGCACGGTCTGCACGGTCTGCACTGTGTTCGGCTGAGTCTGCACGGTCTGCACGGTCTGCACTGTGTCCGTCTGAGTCTGCACGGTCTGCACTGTGTCCGTCTGAGTCTGCACGGTCTGCACTGTGTCCGGCTGAGTCTGCACGGTCTGCACGGTCTGCACTGTGTCCGTCTGAGTCTGCACTGACGGCCACGGGAGCGCAACGTCTATCTATTGGTCGTGCGCTGTTGCGGCTGCTCCAAGGTTACCCACCTGTAACGGCCGGTCGGTCGCGCCGCCAGTGCGCCAGCAATCCTGCTGACCTCCTGCATCAGCGCACCCATCAGTTGTCAGGCACGTGGTGTGCTCAAGCTGGCCGCAGACGTCCATCCAGGGTCATGGCTCAAGTTGCTGGCGATGTACGCAATTCCGGGCCGGTAAATGTCGGGTAGGACGGCCGCCACACAGTCCGGTAGAACAGCCGCACCTCTACCGCGTAACTATTTAACGTGGTAGAGAGCACATCACTTGGTGGGTTGTTTCATAACATTTTCAAATGTATGTTGAATTACATTTACTTTGCCCTACTAAATATGGCTTAAATTATAGCTAATAAATTTGAAAATGTGTATTTTGCTGATGCAAATGTAGAAAGTATGGTAGCAAACAACATCAATGCCGAAGTCAATCTTGTACAAATATGGTTGGAATTCAAGGGTTTTCAGTGCACCAGCGACTTATACACATTAGTGTGTAACTCATGAGGTAAAACATTTTGCAAGAAAACAGCACTGTTATCATCCGACATTGCCGTCAATTCTCGGGATTTCAATTCCCAAGTCCTTTCCATCCATGCGAAAACAATGCTAGGAGCTGGCAGCTGGCATCGCTAAGTAAATGCGACGTCAAGATCGAACTGAAAATTGCATTGCACTGTAACGCTCATGAGGGTAAAGTGCAAGAACTGAAATTTGCAACAGAAGATTAACAAAAAATGAATGTCACCTTTTTGCATTTGAAGCCGAATGAATACAGAAAGAAGAGTAAGGTTCGGTGATGCTTACCTTGCCCATTCAGCAAGGGTTAATGTTAGCTACACATCGGAAGATGCGTGGTTATCGCGCACGTGCCGCAGTCCTAAGTATCTGCAGTGGTAATGCGAATCTGCATTTCCTGACAATTCACCCAATTTCTGATACTTTCATCAACAAAGATGCATATAACTTGGTTTTCCAAGCAATCGAAGCAATGTCCAAACTTGTCATGAAACCCGATATTATCGCGACCAATAATTCCCAAAAAGTATAGAATGTCTACGGGCCAGTTTTTCAAATCCGTTCTCAGTGCATTGCCATCAGCAATCTGCTCGTTGCTACTTCACTGGGGTATTGCGATAGGTCCAGAACAATTAAATACATAGGTATTTGCATTGATTCTGTATGCATTTTTACACATACACATACGCACACACTATATATACATATAACTATATATATGTATATATATGTATATATATATATATATATATATATTATATATATATATATATATATATATATATATATATATATATATATATATATATATATATATATGGTGTCCGTTTGTGTGTGTGTGTGTGTGTGTTTATGTGCGTACCGCTGTCTGTTATTCGCAGGCAATAGTAAGTTCACCAATAAATAAAGGTGCATTCGTCCATGGATTGACACAAATATTTGACCGCAGGGAACAAGACAGACATTACCGTACGAGATCAAATCGATGGACAAACCAGTTGCCGATCGGATCGACTGTTAGAGCTACTTGTTGGAAATCAAATCATGAGATATACCAGTTGTAGATGCGGGCATAAATTGAGTTCGCAGCAGTTTCTAGGCAGACATCAACTCATGGTCCAAACACCGTCGCTAGATACTGGGCCCTGACCCATAGATGGACATCTATGATCCGACAGTAGGGATCAGAGACGCGCAGCTGGATCAGCGTCTGCTGGGACGGCCACCGGGTAGAGCCCTGTCTGTACCAGCGTTTGCCGGGTCGTACACCACCGTCGCACCGGCGGCTTTAGGCGGATCCCGTGATTTGCATCAGACCTGTCCTTTATCGGGCGCCAGCCCGCCGCCGGGCCGACGCGACCCTCTGAAAGCTGACGCTGGCCATCTCGGCCTATAAGGCATAATCAGCCGCATTCTGGCTGCAGTATTGTCCACGTCGTTCAGCCAGGTCACCTTGACCACCATAGACAGCGCGTGCCTTCGCCGGATGCTGCGGGTCACGCGGTGACCGACGAGCGGTGGTGACCGACGAGCGGCGGTGTCTCGTGTTGCCATGGCGACCCGCCCGGGAGACGGCACGGCACGTGTGTACCCAGGGCACCGCATGCACCTGGGGCCGCCACACGCTTGATGTGCTGCGTCGACCCCGCGCGTTCGTGCATGACCACTCACGCGCGGTGCATCCGAGCATGCATTGCCGTGAGGTCATTCGGCGGTCACCTGACCGCAACGCGCGCCGTGCAACACGGCTGGCGAAGCCTCAAGCTCGCCGTCGTGCCACCGCACGTGCACGCTTCAACGGCCGACCGGCGTCGTGGCGGGGACACCGACCACGCAGCCGGCGTCCCTCCGGTGTCGCGTGCATGCACCTCAGACCGGGATCACCGCTCGGGGTCTCGAATGCCCGCGGATGGGGTTCTCGGAGTGTCACCCGTGATTGCCAAACCACTCACGACTGCCAGGCGTCAGCCCACTGCCGACAGTGTTCAGTTGGGCGACACACGTGTCGCAGAGAGCCGCCGAGTGCCACAGTGTCGCAGAATGCCGCAGAGTGCCGCAGAGTCACGCAGAATGCGCAGAGAGCCGTCGAGCGCCGCCGAGCGGGCCGAACCGCTCTCCAAACCGATGACGCGGTCAACGGTGGCGACACGGTGGCTGGTGCGGAGCGCCGACCATGGAGGACTCGCTGACGACTCACCGCTGGCCGAGAGACGCTGACGACTCACTGGCCAAGAGACACTGACGACTCACCACTGGCCGGAGAGACGCTGACGACTCACTGGCCGAGAGACACTGACGACTCACTGGCCGAGAGACACTGACGACTCACTGGCCGAGAGACACTGACGACTCACTGGCCGAGAGACGCTAGCGACTCACTGGCCGAGAGACGCTGACGACTCACTGGCCGAGAGACACTGACGACTCACTGGCCGAGAGACGCTGGCGACTCACCTCACTGACCGAGAGACACTGACGACTCACTGGCCGAGAACACTGACGACTCACTGGCCGAGAGACGCTACGACTCACCGGCCGAGAGACGCTGACGACTCACTGGCCGAGAGACACTGACGACTCACTGGCCAAGAGACGCTGGCGACTCACCACTGACCGAGAGACGCTGACGACTCACTGGCCGAGAGACGCTGACGACTCACTGGCCGAGAGACGCTGACGACTCACTGGCCGAGAGACGCTGGCGACTCACTGGCCGAGAGACGCTGACGACTCACTGGCCGAGAGACGCTGACGACTCACTGGCCGAGAGACACTGACGACTCACTGGCCGAGAGACACTGACGACTCACTGGCCGAGAGACGCTGACGACTCACCACTGGCCGAGAGACGCTGACGACTCACTGGCCGAGAGACACTGACGACTCGCCACTGGCCGGAGAGACGCTGACGACTCACTGGCCAAGAGACGCTGTCCAAGAGAAGCTGGCGACCCACTCATGAAGAGATGTTGATGACCCACTCATGGACAGACGCTGACGACCCACTCATGGAGAGATGCTGACGACCCACCAATGGAGAGACGCTGACGGAGAGACGACCATGACTCACTGACGAAGAGACACTAACGGAGGGCTCTTAACACCCGACTAGTGGAGAGACGCCGACAGAGGGGCGCTGACGACCCACTGACGGGAGATATTAGCGGAGGGACGCTGACGACTGACTGGCGAGCAGATAAATTATAGAAAAAAATAATGATTTGTCATCAATGTGTGAGCATGCCTGCGCGTCCGTGAATTCCTCCGTCAATGGGCTGCTCGCTGTCAGTAATCGGCAAACAGAACGTGACACTGGAAGAGTTGCGATAGCGTTCATTGGAACCGGTTTCTTTCATGCATTCTAGATACACCGTCGTGTACAGTGATGGCTCGAAAATGCAGCCTGGAGTGGACAACATCATGTTCATGAGTGTATCAGTCCTCAGGCCCTGCCTCTCTCTCTCTCTCTCTCTCTCTCTCTCTCTCTCTCTCTCTCTCTCTCTCTCTCTCTCTCTCTCTCTCATCTCTCTCTCTCTCTCCTCTCTCTCTCTCTCTCTCTCTCTCTCTCTCTCTCTTTTTTTTTTTCTCTCTCTCTCTCTCTCTCTCTCTCTCTCTCTCTCTCTCTCTCTCTCTCTCTCTCTCTCTCTCTCACTCTCTCTCTCTGTCCCCATCTCTCTCTTTCTCTCTACCTTGAGTCCCGCTACAATGTCTACTGCTGAGCTGTTCGTCATCAGCAGAGCAGAGTTACGTTGAGGTGTGCGACCAGCTTTCTCGTTCGATCCTCGCCTAGCTCACTCGGCACCAGTTTTGCAGTGATTTGTTTTAATCCTCAAAATCCCATTTTACAAGATGTGTTCATTCGGCCGGATAACGTTTCCACAACGCGCACAAACCCATCTGGCGGATCCCAGCTGATGTTCACATCTTCGGCGGCGAGTTTGCAGCAGCGGGGAAGCCGAGCGAACGGCACAGGCGTCCTGTCATCGCCCGCTTCCGCATTCCGCCGACGCCGCTCACTCCACCGTTTAGTTCGTTTTTGTGAGGAATGACAACACAGATGGGATAGCGAGGTAAGAAATAAAATTAAGCACACTGAGTCATGCTTGGGGGAGTGATGCCCACCCTTCAAACGATCTAGGTGGGAAGAAATAGCTCTCTGAGATTCAGAATTAGGCACGCACTGGCCGCACATGCACCGGCGTTGATTTCCGAAAATTATTGGGGAGGGGAGCAAGATGCATGAAGGAAATGGGCAAGCCCAAATTCGACTTGTGCGGTTCTTTTAACATGGGGTTCTTTTAACTCCATACGTCCATGTAAAATGCTAAAATTACGGGGGCAGGGCAAATCCAACATTGATGGGGAACTTGCCCTTTCAAAAGTATGTTTAACAACACCCCTGCACACATGTATACCTGCTGAGATGAGACGAAAGATCTACGTGCGAGGGATGCGACGACCTCTAGCACTTCACCATGACTTTGTCACACGTATCAGGAATACAGCATAGCGGAGACGACATTTTGAGCATCGTGTGCACGCTCTAACCTTGATTAGTGTTCTCTGCGACGAGTCACGCTTTGCGGATGGTCAGGCGTTATTCCGCTTTCTGCAAGACTCTTTCCGACAATCTACCCACCTGGCCAGTAAGGAAATCAGCTTCTCACAGCCCCGCTCCATAGGATTACGTTTTAGCACAGTTTGTGGGTCAGCTTATTCTTGGTATGCATTGATCATCTGGGGTAGACGCGGCCCGAAACCTCAACATATAACTAGCACTGATGGAGGGACACCGACGATCTAGCAACGAAGGAGCACTGACTTATGGACGCTGACGGCCCACTGGCAGAGAGAGAGGCTGATAAGCCACTGACAGAGAGAGAGAGAGAGAGAGAGAGAGAGAGAGAGAGAGAGAGAGAGAGAGAGAGAGAGAGAAAGGGAAAGGGAGAGAGAGGAAGAGAGAGAGAGGCTGATGACCCACCGGGAGAGAGAGAGAGAGGCTGACGACCCACTGACAGGCAGAGGCTGATAGCCTACTGACCTCTGTCAGTGGGTTATCAGCCTCTGACAGAGAGCGGCTGACGATGCACTGGCGGAGAGAGGCTGACGACATACTGGCGGAGAGAGGCTGACGACACACTGGCGGAGAGAGGCTGACGACATACTGGCGGAGAGAGGCTGACGACATACTGGCGGAGAGAGGCTGACGACATACTGGCGGAGAGAGGCTGACGACACACTGGCAGATAGAGGCTGACGACACACTGGCAGAGAGAGGCTGACGACACACTGGCAGATAGAGACTGACTACCTACTGGCAGATAGAGGCTGATGACCCACTGACTGAGAGAGTCTGACTTATGGACGTTGCCGCCCCGATACAAGACCTTAACTTGGCAGCAATGCCCGACACAGCAGTGAGATGCGGCGACGGCGAAGCTTCTCACAGCCCAGGTCATGGACTGCACAGGTGTGGGTGCGGCTCAAACAATCCCATCTCAGCAAGTGTCTGGCACTTGCCCAAATTGCCCCAGAAGCAAGCAGGCTTGCAGCAGGTCGACAACATTTGTGACCTAGTTTAAGCAATAGGACAGAGCAAGATAAACACTTTCCATCGTGAATTGTTTTATTACTTGAAGGAAGTGGCATGCAGGATTTCGCTTAGTAACGAGGATGTGTCATCGACAGTAAAGCAGCATGAGCAAAGGCTTATCGCATTCGCCCGCTGCAATCTGTGTGCTGTCAGCAATGCCCTTGATCAGTTCGATTCCGGGAATGTTTCTCCTCGGCCGGACCATCCAGGTGCCGCCGTAACTGGGGGGTGTCCGCCGTGCCGTCGGATCAGCGCTGACCACCCAGCGTCCGTGGCATCTGATTTTCGGACGTGATCTGCCATTGAGAGCGAATCCTTCGGCCAAGTGGCACGCCCCGAGGGCACTCCCTCGCCACGTGTCACCGGTGCAGTCCTCTACCAACCGGGTCCGAGGAAACGGGACAATCTCGATCCGTCGTGTGCACAATGTGCTGTCGCAGATAACCTGATGGTAACCGCGGGCACATGTACAACTGTGTCATGAAGGTGTTGAAGAACTGTAGCATCTGTCGTGTAATTTGTGTGCGTATGCCTGCCTATGTGCGCGTGTCGTTGCCCTGAAATGCCTATTTTCTCGTGGAAATATACACCGAAAAGATTAATCTTGCATCTCTTCTGTGTTTGTCAACATCACATTGGGTACCTGAATCATAATGCGGAAGCAGAGAAGCCCAGCACATTGATCAGCATGCCGCTATCGATTATAAAATTTCCATTATAAACCCCATTATAAGCCCATTATATGCCATTATATCCCATTATATCCCATTATAGCCACTATAAAATGCCCAATATATGCCCATTATAAAATGAAAGAAATAGCATCAACTATCCACTATCGCATGTTGTCTTCGCCCTTCGAGACGCTGGCAATGTTTTCCAAGCTTGTGTATTTCAAGTACGACAAAAGCACCACCGACTGAATTTAACATGCTGCTGCTAAACGGCTTCAGCGGAAAAAATTCATTTTAAGCATTTATTTTATAATTGCATCATTCGTCTGAATATGGCCATAGCGCTAATTTCATTCATGATCATAGCGCTAATTTACGTTGATATTTTGGTAAGGTCGATATCCTAACTGTTATGTTGGTTGCTTCACTCATGCATGAATTGATAACATGCACACGATTGAGAAAAACTGGCCAACGTCCCAAATGAAGCTGCATGACGAGGGTACATTCGTCAATGTATATGCATGTATATATATATATATATATATATATATATATATATATATATATATATATATATATATATATTGTGTGTGTGTGTGTGTGTGTGTGTGTGTGTGTGTGTGTGTGTGTGTGTGTGTGTGTGTGTGTGTGTAAATTCATCGATGGTCATCTCCTCCCACCAACCTGCCCCAACCACAAGATCCTTATGTGTGACATATCACCGTTCCTCGTCACATGACAGCTAAATGAAGACATGTGACCGTGTCTGAGCGAGCCGCTCCTCCAGATCGCATGACCATGCACCCTTGAGGCACGCTCCACGGTCGGGACACTCGCCCTCTTTTGACACGATTCGATACTTCATTCATTTCTTCCGTGTCGAGCTTGTGGCCGATAAGGGTGATTGCCTCAAATTTACCTGTGATCGGTGCCCCGATGTGCTCTATCGTCGGCATAAGCGCTCGAGGCATCGGTTGTGGATTTGATGTGCCGCGTTATCACTTCAATTAAAATGAGGTAACCAAGATTTGGAGCAATCTCTAATATAGGCATGATCATCCAGGCGTATTTTCCAGCTTGTATTTCGCGTCATAAGCAGTTGTGTAACTGGTCATATCGGATGTGAATTGAAAATTATTGTTCGATGAAATGAAGGCACGATTTATTGATGAACTGATATTATTGATGATATCGATAGGAAATTACAATGATAGTCAAACAGGTACCCTATTATCGATAACCCATCTTACTGAAACGACCCGTTTCTCACAGTCTCTTACAAATTAGGCAAATGCTGACTTGTCCGCTCTCACAGCGCAGTTGGCGATGAACATTGTGCACTGAAGGCAATGAACGCTTTGCACGTGGCAGCCTTGGCCAAGCTTTACACGAATGTCAACATGGGGCCGAGGAGGCAAATATGGCCACTTGGCCCCACTGCCGTCCCCGTATCGGCGCCGTCTGCGCGCGTGGAATATGGCCACTTGGCCCCACTGCCGTCCCCGTATCGGCGCCGTCTGCGCGCGTGGAATATGGCCACTTGGCCCCACTGCCGTCCCCGTATCGGCGCCGTCTGCGCGAGTGGTGCCCCACAGCCGAGTGCCACGTGCATATGTCAAGTGTCAGCGAGTGTCACGTGCATATGTCAAGTGTCAGCGAGTGTCACGTGCATATGTCAAGTGTCAGCGAGTGTCACGTGCATATGTCAAGTGTCAGCGAGTGTCACGTGCATGCTCACCTGCCATGCATGCAAGCATGCCAATTCGGCTCAGGATATGGCCCCGCAGATTGGTCGGGTTAACACAAAGCTTCAGCTCAGGGCATGCCACCGCTTATTGGTCGGGTTAACACAAAGCTTCGACTTGCATTGCCGTGACAATGCCAACTGAACTTCATCTGTCTTCATCGTCTCCACCTTCTGCTCGGCTGTCTTTATCATGACGACGAAGACGGCAGCCACTGGAGAGGCATCCTATTATCGATAGCACGAGAGCTACGCAGACCCAAGACAAACACTCTGGCACACAAACACTACAATTTTCAACTGTGACTGTTGCTCGACATAGGCCTGAAAATGGAAGGTGAAGCGCAAAGAGCGTGATGAGAGCGACGTAGCGTGTACTGAGTGGCATTATTGCTAGCGAAAGCGAACACCGAGCGGGCATGTCTACTCCAGTGGATGTGGTACGAAAGTTCATCTCTGCTGTCCGGATAGCACGGCCCGGCCCACGCGGCACGCTTTTGAAACCGTAATAACCGGCTTTGTTGCAGCGCGGCGCGCTCTAATTTTTCCTGCCATGCAGAGCCAGATGTGTGTTTTTACCGAGTGTTGAATCCCAATAGCCTTCAAGAAGTCTGCCTAATCTTCTTTTCAAAGAATGAGGCTAGCGGTGGCTTCTCCACTGACGGCCTGCTTCCCACAGCGCTCCACAGTGCAATACAGCATTGCCAACTTCCAAGAGCTCGAAACAAACTTCTACTTTTGTTTTTACCCAGCGCCAGCGCTCATTATTTTCACCCATCGCCCATTTCACTTTCATATACGCCAACGATTGTCACAATACTTATCCCGAAGTACTCTTAATCTGTGTTCCAAGACAGAGGCTTGCAGAGCCATTCCCACACGTGAGCAGCTTACATTTCACCACGTGCCATAACCGTCACCTGCCGCCAGTCATAGTGACGCGCACGTGAGTGCATACATGGCGCGCTTAAATTGTGTGTTTTCGTGTTCCGGGGTCTCGGGTTTAGTGCCAGGAAGGCATGACGCCTTTCGCTTCAACTTTTAGCAATGCAATTTTGTGAAAGCAACGTTTACGAAATCACTAGCTCTACATTTATGTTTGAAGTCAATTGGCTGCACGATGACTCGAGACGATGCACCCTTGACACTGGTATGCACGGAGATTCGGTTGTAATGCTCTTGCAGCGCTTTCCCTCGCTCGGCCGATACCCGTATGACGCCTTATGCTGGCACAGTTCAGGTGGTGCCCACGACAGATATGCGAGTCTGCCTCACTGCCAAAGGTATACGAATGTAAATAGCAATTCAATGGGAGAACCAGCAACATTGCCTGGCAGTGGTAGCATAATACCACACCGTTGGCATTGAACTCGTATAAAGACGCTGTCAGGTGCTCCGTATTTCAGCTCAAAATGAACTGATATAGAGTATTCGACATTCAGATCAGGTAAACGATATGGTAGGGCAGGACGAGAATCTGCCACCGAAAAGGGTAATTGACTTTTCAATACAGAAAGTCTGGGATATTTCATCTCCTGTCTGAGTAGGAGGAAACAAACTCAACAGTAAGACCTTAAGAATAAGAACGGTGGTAACGGGTGCCCACCGCACTGTTCATGCAACCTCGCCATGAATCCTACATTAAAAATTAACTGGAAATGTAACGTGTAGTCACGTCATTGTGCAGCGCCGCTGGATATCCGACCATCCTCGAGATAACGCGGCGCACACCACCGCCACCTCCCAGTGTAGCCAGCTGTGGTCGCCGACCCTTGCTGCAGGCTCTCACCATGCTCCACCGTCGCGGAGCAAGACGGGCGCGTGCTGCCGATCGACTCCGACGGGCAACAGATCACGCACTACACCGGGACATTCCATGGGATACAGCAAAGTATCTCACGACGCACCGGCACTGTGGCACGGTCGATAACCAGCACCGGCACTGTGGCACGGCCGATAGCCAGCACCGGCACTGTGGCACGGCCGATAACCAGCACCGGCACTGTGGCACGGCCGATAACCAGCACCGGCACTGTGGCACGGCCGATAACCAGCACCGGCACTGTGGCATGGTCGATAACCAGCACCGGCACTGTGGCACGGCCGATAACCAGCACCGGCACTGTGGCACGGCCGATAACCAGCTCCGGCACTGTGGCACGGCCGATAACCAGCACCGGAACTGCGGCACGGCAGATAACCAGCACCGGTGCTGTGGCACGGCCGATAACCAGCACCGGCACTGTGGCACGGCCGATAACCAGCACCGGTGCTGTGGCACGGCCGATAACCAGCACCGGCACTGTGGCACGGCCGATAACCAGCACCGGCACTGTGGCACGGCCGATAACCAGCACCGGCACTGTGGCACGGCCGATAACCAGCACCGGCACTGTGGCACGGCCGATAACCAGCACCGGCACTGTGGCACGACGGGCCGGGGCTTCACGTGACATTGACGCTCAGGTACAAACAAAGAAATCAGATACTGACAAAAAAGGAAAACAGCGAGTGCATGTGATTCGGCTATTCATTGCGAGATGTCGAAAGGCTGAACAGGGCGTACAGTATGGATAATTGAACAGATGCCATCTGCTTCAATTTGGATGTACAGTCCCGCAAGCATCTGACAAGTAAAGTAACCCCGATGAAGAAGCAAAGAATCAGGCAGGTATTCATGCAGCTATGTCTATTCGAATCGTTCCACGCATGCCATGGCTTTGCATGGAAAGAATAAAATGCAATATCCGCTCTGTTCAACCACCCCGTACAAGACATATTGGATTTTGCTCACGAACGCGGTAGTTATTGAAATGTGGCATGATGGAGTAGATAGGAGAACACCTCACAATAATTTATATGTTCAGCATGACGCTTTAGAAGTGTGCCGGATGAAGAAGAATGGAGCTATGAGGTAGGAGAGGCTGGCAATCATTTGTGGAAGACAGCATTTGCTCTTTCGCGATCGGAGACCAGGGTTCCGGCATGGGGACCAGCATGCATGCGACCGTGGTGGTCTTCTGGTTGCGAAAGATCAAAGCGCCGCCATGCATCACGCGACTGTGGTGGTCTTTCGGTGATGATAGATCAAAGTGCCGACATGAGGACCGGCACGCTACTGTGCTGGTCTTCTGGTGACGGCTCGTGCACGTTCGTCACAACCGGGCCGAGCCAGTCCGGACAACGGACGCCGCCCCCAATCCAGGCTCGGCCCACCACGGCCGGCCCACATCACCCACCACGAGGCCCGACTCCGCTGACTGGGGCGTGCTCGGTCCCGGCCTGTAATCGGCGTGCACCAGGTCTGCTGACTAGTAGTGCCGGTGGACTTGGCGTATCGGGCGTATCTCTACTTCGCGAGTGCTGTACGGCCTGGCTGTATGTGCGGCAGGGGTGAGCTTGTGCGTCTGATGTAACAGTGTCCACGGAGTCCACGATACAGCTGTAGCCAAGCCCCCTAGTGCTGGCACTGCAGCTGAGCAGAGAAGGCAGTCCCAGGAGAATTATCTCGTCTTGGCCGTCTTATAATCAGGGCCCACCCCCCTCTCTCTCTCTATCTCTATCTATCTCGCTCTCCTCCCCCCTCCCTCCCTCTCTCTCTCTCTCTCTCTCTCTCTCTCTCTCTCTGTCTCTCTCTCTCTCTCTCTCTCTCTCTCTCTCTCTCTCTCTCTCTCTCTCTCTCTCTCTCTCTTTCTTGCCTCTCAGCTATGCGTTTCCCAGAAGCGTGAGATCCCGACCAGGAGGACCAGGTTCCTCTCAATTGCATAGATGTTCTTCGAGAAGCAGCTAGGTTCACTTGCAGATGCTCTCCTAAGAGCCGCTAGGTTCGCTCAGCAGGGTTCAACTTCTTTCACAAGCGCTGAGCTTCTCTCCGATGAGCCGGATCTCGCTCACGATCGTTCAGTTTGGCACGATGCACACGCTGACTTCGGCACGGCCGTCAGTCTCCGCCGTCCGAAGTGCTGCGACTATCGTGAGAGACAGTTCCCCTCGACGACTGCTGCCGCGCCACTGCCGGTCGGTGTCGAGCGACGATCTGTCCCCCCGGCCGGCCGGAGTCACGGTCCGAGCCGTGGGCAGCCCCCCAGCCGGCCGGAGTCACGGTCCGAGCCGTGGACAGTCCCCCCGGCCGGCCGGAGTCACGGTCCGAGCCGTGGACAGTCCCCTCAGCCGGCCTGAGTCACGGTCCGAGCCATGGACAGTCCCCCCGGGCCGGCCGGAGTCACGGTCCGAGCCGTGGACAGTCCCCCCGGGCCGGCCGGAGTCACGGTCCGAGCCGTGGACAGTCCCCCGGCCGGAGTCACGGTCAGAGCCATGGACAGTCCCCCCGGCCGGAGTAACGGTCCGAGCCGTGGACAGTCCCCCGGCCGGCCGGAGTCACGGTCAGAGCCGTGGACAGTCCCCCAGGCCGGAGTCACGGTCCGCGCCGTGGACAGTCCCCTCGGCCGGAGTCACGGTCCGAGCCGTGGACAGTCCCCCGGCCGGCCGGAGTCACGGTCCGAGCCGTGGACAGTCCCCCTGGCCGGCCGGAGTCACGGTCAGAGCCGTGGACAGTCCCCCCGGCCGGCCGGAGTCACGGTCCGAGCCATGGACAGTCCCCCCGGCCGGAGTAACGGTCCGAGCCGTGGATAGTCCCCCCGGCCGGCCGGAGTCACGGTCCGAGCCGTGGACAGTCCCCTCGGCCGGAGTCACGGTCAGAGCCGTGGACAGTCCCCCGGCCGGAGTCACGGTCCGAGCCGTGGACAGTCCCCTCAGCCGGCCTGAGTCACGGTCCGAGCCATGGACAGTCCCCCGGGCCGGCCGGAGTCACGGTCCGAGCCGTGGACAGTCCCCCCGGGCCGGCCGGAGTCACGGTCCGAGCCGTGGACAGTCCCCCGGCCGGAGTCACGGTCAGAGCCGTGGACAGTCCCCCGGCCGGAGTAACGGTCCGAGCCGTGGACAGTCCCCCCGGCCGGCCGGAGTCACGGTCCGAGCCGTGGACGATCCCCCAGTCGGAGTCACGGTCCGAGCCGTGGACAGTCCCTCGGCCGGAGTCATGGTCCGAGCCGTGGACAGTCACCCCGGCCGGCCGGAGTCACGGTCCGAGCCGTGGACAGTCCCCCGGCCGGAGTCACGGTCCGAGCCGTGGACAGTCCCCCCGGCCGGCCGGAGTCACGGTCCGAGCCGTGGACAGTCCCCCCGGCCGGCCGTAGTCACGGTCAGAGCCGTGGACAGTCCCCCGGCCGGAGTCACGGTCCGAGCCGTGGACAGTCCCCCGGCCGGCCGGAGTCACGGTCCGAGCCGTGGACAGTCCCCCCGGCCGGAGTCACGGTCAGAGCCGTGGACAGTCCCCCCAGTCGGAGTCACGGTCCGAGCCGTGGACAGTCCCCTCGGCCGGAGTCACGGTCCGAGCCGTGGACAGTCCCCTCGGCCGGAGTCACGGTCCGAGCCGTGGACAGTCCCCCCGGCCGGAGTCACGGTCAGAGCCGTGGACAGTCCCCCCGGCCGGCCGGAGTCACGGTCCGAGCCGTGGACAGTCCCCCCGGCCGGCCGGAGTCACGGTCCGAGCCGTGGACAGTCCCCCCGGCCGGCCGGAGTCACGGTCCGAGCCGTGGACAGTCCCCCCGGCCGGAGTCACGGTCCGAGCCGTGGACAGTCCCCCCGGCCGGAGTCACGGTCCGAGCCCGAGTCAGGTGGTGATTCGGAGTCCGATTGGCTTTGCTGGTGCCGAACGGCCTGCGGCGTGTGACCGACACCAGCTCCCGAACGGTTCCCGGTCCGAACTGGCTCACACGGACGGAGCTTCGGCACCGCTGCTGGGAAGCTGCAGGTGTCAGCTCCCTGACTGTCTGATGACCAGCTGCAGCTGTCAGTTCCCTGGCTGCTGATCAGCTGCAGCTGTCGGCTCCCTGGCTGCCTGATGACCTGCTGCAGCTGTCAGCTCCCTGTCTGCCTGCTGATCAGCTGCTCACCTTGTGGACGGGTCTAGAAGACTGGCTTGAGATGGGTGGGAGGTGGGGCATTAAAAATAAACTTATTCCGAAAAGGTAATCAGATTTGAACAGGCAGTACTCGTCGGATCTGACTAAGACGGCATATATCTCGTGAAGTGTTTTTACCCTTCGAGAAAATGTCATTTTAGTGCAAAACACCGACAACATCTGCCTGTGAGTGGTGAGTGGCCCCTCCCCTCCCCACACTTGATCCACCGTACATTCGCCTGCCCGTCGGCCGGGTGTCGGCTGCCGAGCAGCGTGGTCGTTGGTCGAACTCGACAGGTGGGGGACTGACACGCTACGTGAACCATCGGCGGCTGTTCGATGCGTCCGGTCCTAATCCGGAGCATGCGTGCAAACTCATCGGAGCCGCCCACGCGCGCCGGATCCGCCCGCGCGCGCCGGATCCGCCCGCGCGCGCCGGATCCACCCGAGCGCGCCGGATCCGCCCTGCATTTCGACGCCGCTGACAGTCCGACAACCATTGGCGGCCGGTCGGTCGTGATTCAGACCGCCGCCGCAATCGCTTACACGAGCCGTAGGATGGTTCGCCTTGGCACGGAGGTGCGCCCATGCCTCGTGGGATTCGCATCAGGGTCCCACGCCCTGGACACGGTACGGTCCACTCACGGCGTGTCGCAGCCCGATGACGTGGTCGGAGAGTCAGCACGCGGTGGTCATCTTTCACATGCTCCAGTGCAGGCTCGTGACCGCGAAGTGTGCATCTGTCGCCTATTATCAATTGCACCGGTGGCGGGTGGCAGTTGATAGGGCTATATTTCAAGCTTCGTGCATGGAAGAAAGGCGGAACAATCTACTGGCGGTAATGCTCGAAGCACTTAAATGCCGTTATAAATCAGGCGAACGTCAGCTTCCGAGAATGGTGCTACGTAACGGTTGTCTTTGTTTCAGACACTGCAGAAGAAAAAGATCCTTCTATTTTTTACGACACACTCAACTGCTAGAATGCTCAACGTCGCTGGTCTCTCACGCCGATTGGTCATGGGTGAACTCGATAATTCCGCGGTGGCTGTGGGATTCGAACCCACGACCTCATGATCAAGAGTCCAAAGCTCTTTTGACTAGGCTACCGCGGCCAATTCTCTATCTCCTCAGATATTCTATCCCCTGAAATCTACACCAGTGAAAAATTGCCATTTCACGGCGCAAAGTGAGCCGTGAAGCCAATCCACCAATGTCAAACACAGATGACACAGCTATATTCCAGCAGTCTCAATAAATGTCGCACACCGACAGACAGCCGGACGCATTGCTCGACAATAAGCCATGTTTTGCATGGTATATGGCCAAAACCGGATAGCAAGTGTTCAGCTGCTTTGCTGTTCATAGCGCTCTAAGTAATATTAAGTGTTCAGCAAAGAGAGACACGCGAGAGACAGGATCAATCCTAGCTCTACCGAACAGGTACTAATTACAGGGAACCAAGCACAGAGTCACGCACGAGACAAAATTCGCAAGATTGCGAATTCTGCAAGTTCATTATGCAACGACGGGCACACCTGGGTTTTAGACCGATTCCATTAACCGGTTCATGTCTTTTTTTGCATCGAGAACGCAAGTTAATGTTCAAGTCTAGCACTGCCGAAGCGTTATCAACAAATCGCAAATCATGCGTTAGCGAATTTTGTGAGTGTTCCTCGCAGCTACGTGAGTTACGACCATGATGGGCAGCATTTCCGCGCACGAAGTACCTCAATCCCGCCGACGGTCGCAATCCGTCAGCGGCATGCGCTGACCATACTCGGCGCACAATCGCAAAAAAGACGCATTGCACAGTCAAGCACATTAATCCCATCAGCCGCGGACAGATGACAGAAAGCGGCCGTGGGCACGGCACCAAGGTCACGTGGGCACAGCGTCAAGGTCACGTGGGGCACGCCGTCGAGCACGGCCAGGGTCCTCGCCTTCGGCTGCCATCTGTCCGGTCGGACCCACTTTCACTTCCAGGCGCTGCATCGAGTGGGCGAAGGAACCCGCTTAAGCAACGTAACCGCATTATAGCCGCCGGTTAATCGTCTCGATATTCGACTTTTTAGATGGAGCGATTGTCAAGCCGTGACACATAGGATCAGATTAGAAGTACTAAGCAGAAGCTACTTCATTGAGTTCCCCAGCCAACGGAAACGTGCATGGTGGTCTTTACTATGGGATGCAGGACTTTCCCACTGTTCCCTACACCAACCATGTGGAATATTTCAGTCGTCAACTTCATTCAAGGCACAGGATGCATCACGCGCTAGACGCCAAATGGCGCCTTTATAATTGCATGCCTTTATTTCACGTTGAATATTCAAGTCCAGTCGAGCTCATGCTGTTAAAAAAACGATCCAGAAGAGATTCATAGGCCTATCTACATGAAGTGCCGCAAGTTTTCTGAACATGAGTTGAATAAGCCCATGTCCCATATAAGCATCGCGCATCAACATAATTATATTTCGCGCCATCAACATAATTCTGATTTCAAAGAGAAAGTAAATGCCGAAACAGCGATTATTGAGGGTGCCTAATCGATATATGCTCACTGTCACTCGAAGAGCAATCCACAATGTAAAAGGTGTCCGGTAGATATGCAGTACCGTGCAAGGATTTGTCTCTGATTACCAGTGACCCACAGTCTTGCCTGTTCAAAGCCGACAACGTCCACCTTCAACTGACGACAGTTCCACTCCTATTCATACAAGCTTCATATACTCATATATATATATATGTGTGTGTGTGCATATATATACCTATATATATATATATATATATATATATATATATATGTATGTGTGTATGTGTGCTGTGTGTGTGTGTGTGTGTGTGTGTGTGTGTGTGTGTGTGTGTGTGTGTGTGTGTGTGTGTGTGTGTGTGTGTGTGTGTGGTGTGTGTGTGTGTGTGTGTGTGTGTGTGTGTGTGTGTGTGTGTGTGTGTGTGTGTGTGTGTGTGTGTGTGTGTGTGTGTGTGTGTGCAAACGTGACATTCTTCGAATAGGAGCTGCACCTGCGCACTCATTTCCAAAGAGGCTGCCTGCAGTTAATAACTAAAAATACTCGGGACAAAAAGCCTATGTTATGTGCAAGGCCATAGTCAATGAGGGGGGGCGAAGAAGGAAGCTCCCCTGTAAGCCCCGCGCCTTTTAGCTAATAGGGCGCCTTTTCGAAAGCCGGACGACTTGGCATCACAGTAGGCCTTTTCGACAGCTACACGAGGAGTCTGAGGCGCCATAGGAGGACCTACGACGCCAAAGAAAGTCTCCTCGACGGCCACCAGATGCTATCCAAATCACTATGGAAGGTCCACGGATATTACGGCCCACCTTAAACGCCACATTACGCCACAAGAAGCACTTCGAACAAGAATAATTGAGGTTTGAGAGCTACCATATTCCTTGAGCACAAAAAGAGAGCCCTAAAGATCAACGCGATGACTTGAGTTAGTGAGCTTCACAGGAGGAATCCACATGATATAGGACGCTCCCAGACAGATCAAGGAGGCCCTATAGGCACGCAGTGGCCTCTGGATGAGACCCGCAGGCCTCCATATGCAAAAGAACGCCTCTTAGATGGGCCAAGGAGGCCCCTAGGCACTGAGTGGCTTCTGGATGCAGCATGATATTTCTTCAGACGTTTTGTGAGATTGCAAGAGCTGCATAAGAGACGACCAGGCGCTAAGGGAAGGTTCTCAAGTGTCACAGGATGTCCCCAGATACCTACCACGGGAAGCATTCCGAGGACTGCTGGAGGCTATGCGACCTGGCGTCATTCTTAGGCACCAAGAAAGGAATGCTATTCCACGACTGTCTCACTAAGGTGATTAATTATTGGTGGTATGCGCTGACAAGGTAGAGCGAACAGCGGAGGTCAACATACCACCACCCTAAGTAGAAAATGAGCAAAATGGTCATGTAGGATGCAATTATTTTGAAGTAAGAGGAACGCTTCATAGGAAAAGGACAAGACAAGGATATCTTTCCAGCGATAAAAAACAAGCCATTTGGAGACGGAGGTCGTTGCAATTCATGGACACCTGGTCACACATCAGATGATCTTTGCTGCTGGGTCAGTACTTGCACTTGTTTATTGCATTTGCAATACCTGATGGCCTGCTGACGCTTAACCAGCTGACTGCGACATTACATCAGGATAGCTGCAATCTCTACCAGCCGTGTGCACCGGAGCAAAGCATGTTGACCCCTCCATCAGATGCTCATGCACAGGAGTGTGTAGTGGAAGCTCATATTCTGAGGAGTTATCGGCAGCTTGCCTTGGGGTGACGAAAGAGCACAGTATTTAAAGGAGAATTTGCTACAGTTCGGAGTGCCACGATACTTTTAGTTTAACAGATGTTGAGGTTATCAGAGTATTAATCATGAACACTGCTCGAAAAGAAGGGGGAGTAGAGTATTGTGGATAATTTGTCACAGTTCTGAAGTGCCACCAGGAGTTTTTCTTTACAAATGTCCAGGGTATCAGAGGAGCTATCAGAAACTTTCATGGATGGGACGTGGGGGGGGGAGTATTGACGGATATTTATAGCACCTCAGTCGAGCCACAACTATTTTGGTTTTGTAATGTGAAGGTTAGGTAGCTCACTAGATGTCCGAAGAAATATCATGTTGCATCCTCTGTGTCTGCAGGCAAAATCATCCCAGTTCTGCAGGTATTCCCGCGAAGTGCTTTACCCAAAATTGTGGGACGCATGACAGGTAACGATGGCTTTCACCGAATGTGTGACAACTCGGGAACTGCTGGCAAGGCGCTTACGGATAAGATTGGTCGATCTGTCTCCGTAGTACAAGCGTTTGAGTCAAATTGGAGATTGATCCGGTGAGCGGGCGATGGAAAACAACTCCATTGATTTGCCATTTACGAATCTTATTGCGTCCCAAATTTGGAGGAAAATATAATTGGTAGAAACATAAGCACAAAATAACGGAACAAATCAGGGGTATCTGAACATCAAAACATTGCTTGATATGCCAATTTAGGGGGACACGTCCAGTTGAAAATGCATCTAAAAGACGTCGACAAAACTGACATTCATTAGGACATCCCGACATCCCGCTCGTTTGCGAGCGGGAGGAGTTCTTGTGTAACCAGCTGACTGAAGATTATCATGGGTTCTGGAGGCGACTCATCGAGTTTGCTAGAAGTGCTTCTGCGGGGCACACAGACCCGCCAAACACAAGTTCAGAACTGCGCAGGCTGATCAGCTTAACCGACATTTTGCTGGCGTCGATACCGCCATCGCCGCTGAGCCATGCCCGGACATGCGGGCGGAGATCCGCCTTCCGATGGTGTGTGCTCCGCCAGTTTTGAGCTGAAGCCCGCGACCCTCCCTGACCACCAGCAGCGGTGCGTCGCATGAGCAGCCCACGTGCTGCTGGTGTTGGTGCAATGCAAATACTCACCGTGCACTGCAGCTGTGATATAATTAGACCGCTGTTGCCGCACAATATCAGTGCCCCAATTGTTGGCGGCGGATTTCCGACCACTTGGACTGCTGCTGTCATCAAGCCGCGCACATCCAGGGACGGTGACAAGGCCAGTAGCTATAGGTCAACTTTCTTGCTTTCTATTATGCCCAAAGTCACTGAACGTGAAGTATGTGTCGCATTGGCAGCGTGTTCAACAGAGAGCCAGTCTATTGGCGGCTGTCAGTACGCGTAGTGTGGCGGCCATTCTGCGGAGCACACTGTGCTTGACGTCGTCTCTTGGATAAATAACAAGATCGAGAGCGGCATGCTCGCGTCGGTAGCGCGACTCTCGGTGTAAGCAAGCCGTTTGGTATTGTCGATCGCGGAGTCCTCCTGCGGAAGCCGAAGTGGTGCCGAATTCCATCCCACTGGTTTAGTAGTTATCTGTATGGCCGTAGGCTGGTGACGCTTTGAAGCTCGGAGGCTCACACGGCCTGATTTTGAGTCCCACAATGCTTCATAACCGGGACAACTGGATTCAGGTTTGACGCCGGCGACATCGCGAGCTTCCTTCTGCACGACCAACTGCTCCGCTACGCGGATAATACACGATTTCTTCACTGCTCATACCCAGGTAGTGATAGCCTACTCATAATTAAAATTTGTTTTGAGGAGGTTCTTGCATCGGTGAGCAACTCATTCAAAATGATCTCTGATAATGAACGCGACGAAAACACACTCTCCTTATTGACTTCAACCAGTCCGTGAAACATCATCCACTTTCCAATTTTATTTTATGGGAGCTCTTTTTAAGATCTTTCGATGCAGTCAAAATATTATGCATCACATTAGGCAAACCACTGACCTGTGATCAGCATGTCTCCACAGTTGTGCACCGGTGCTACAGCATCCTCACTTCCTTGCACAAATTCCTATGCCACTTATCCACCTAAACTCTCGTCACCATCATCAAGGACCATGCTCATCATCATCTATTGCTCGTCTGTCTAGGGTAGAGCTACCTCTCAGTAGCTGAATCGGACTTAAAAGATCGTTGATTTCGCAGCACGAGTGGTGAGCGGCGCACGGTGCATAGACTGCACCATGTCCGTCCTCAAATCCCCGAACAGGTCATCAAGTGACGAGCTTGTATTGGAACGTGACGGAACCAAGATATATCGAGCTCTGGACCGCGCCGGTGCCTATCCTATGCACACACCAGGTCTATGTATATACTGAGATCCGATGTGGCTGTGCGACATACGCCTGACACACACGGCGCGGCTCCACCTGCATAGGGTACGGCTGACCGCCACACAGCCTTCTTTCCTGTAGCAAGCCACAGCGGGGTGGAATAATCAGCCCGATGCCGCACTACATGACAACACTATTCTCTGATTTATGGTGGTGATCCGCAAATATAGGAAACACATGGCGGATAAGGCTTAGAGCGGGTGTGCCGAGATAGGGTGCAGTCTTAATCTGTGCAAGTGTAAGCAAGCTTTGTTGAGATCTTAATGCGATAACGGGTAAGCACCATTCGTCCATTTCTGTTGGGCAAGCATTAAAATAGATTTTTGAACGACTGCCTTGCGAAATGTCCTGAAACGATTGTGTACACATGCCTGGGGCGGGCACTCTATGACGGATGGGGGATGCCGGCCATGACTGACGGGGGTGGAGGGTGACGGATGGAAAGGTTGACCATGATAGACGAGGGTGGTCATGACGGACGGGGGAGGGTGGCCATGCCGGACGGGAGGGTGGTCATGCCGGACAGGGGAGGGTGGCCATGCCGGACGGAAGGGTGGTCATGCCGGGCAGGGGAGGGTGGCCATGCCGGGCAAGGGAGGGTGGCCATGACGGACTGAGGGTGGTCATGATGGACGGGAGGGTGGTCATGACGGACGGAGGAGGGTGACCATGACAGCCCGGGGGCCGTGATGGACAGGGGAGGGTGGCCAGCAACCAGATTGACCATGATGGCCATGACTAGGGTTGTGCCCTCCCCATATAGTATGTTAGAGGTCCTGCCCCGACCCCCGTCAACTGGCCAATCCCCTTCCACCCCAGTAATTCAATAAAACATCATAGTGGAACAGCCGGCGACGCCCTGGAAGGAGGAAACCGCGTGCCTCAACCCAGTGCGTGTTGCAGGTTGTGGTGCTTAAGCCGCTCTGGCTGTGTCTCGCTTGTTCTCCCACCCAGACGTCGCCCATCGATTTGATGTATAAAACTCGCTAAGCTGAGGATTGGCCCCGCAGTAGCTAATCGCAGAATACGGTTGTGGTACGGTGGCGTGCACTCTAGCAGTAAGCAAGAGTGCATGCTACTGTCTCACCCCTCTTTCAGCAGGGTTTATCACAACCACGATGGCATTCCATAGTAATGATCGACCTGGAAAGAATACTTGCTCCTCCTCTCTCCCACTCCTCGCTGAGCTTCTGCGCCCGCTCCTAGAAGTGCCCTTCTGGCTGTGTGCATGTTTGGGGAGGGGGGCTTGAATCACGGACCTCCAAAGGGTGGCGTGAGCATGAAGAGCTCGTGTTAAACGTTCTGGGTAAAGCAAAGGGAGTGATCTGCTCCGTTGAGCCTACGTTGCTTTGGATGTGGTGGTGGTTGATTGGTGACTGAGGCAGCGCTGATTGCTTGGGTCTGTTTGCGCCAAAACATTATGTTTTAAATAAATGTTCTGTAAATAATCAAATATGCACAATGTGAGCTCGTAGGGCGGATTGACTAAACTACCGATAGGACAGGTGGCACTTCGATAGTATGTTTTGCAGCTCATGTATGCAGCTCATCTTGCTGTCGAGTAGCAACGTTCACTACAGAGTTAGAGATAGCCTACAGCTCAGATTACGACCCTTAATCGGATCATCCTTTGATGTCGACTAATACATTCAGAAACACATGTTCACGCCTATCACCAATGGCGTCATCACCTTCAGCTTCCAGGTGGGGTCAAATCTCAGGGGCGCAGGAACTATTTTGAAGCGCAAAGTTCAGTCCGTTCCCCATCTGGCACAACAACTTGGATTTCGCCAACTTTGGGTCTGAAGCAACAGCATTCCATTTGCTGTATTTTTTAGTAAAAATGTTCAGTTCAGATGCTTGAAAGTTCAGCCCCTACTCTCTTGCTATTCTATACTCCTGTCTAACGCAGGCACAAGCAGCCAACCCCCTCCCCCCCCCCGTCGTAGAGACAGAGCAATGATATTCCGGGGTCATGAAATGATTGGTTAAAATACACGGTCAAATCATAGATACATATTTCTGAACGTTATTGGGCGGGCCCAAATGCAAGTGCCATCCCTAAAGCATGCAGAGTTACACCTCTAGTTGTGCGAACAGGTGGAACAAAATAGCAACGTACGGAAATTATGCGCACTATTGCTCATATTTATCAATCTATAACTTGAGTGGCAGGCAGAAGAGTGTGCTAAAAGTAGATTGCATAACATAATTATAATAGTGTGTGAGCATCTTGTGTTTGAACCAAACACGCTGAGCAAAGGTGCGTGTACACTGCTAAATATCAATGTGTAGAAGCCAAATAGAAGCCACAAAGCATCCCTGGTACTATTTAGATTTTGCAGTAGCATTGACTTTGGGACAGGCCAGGAAAATTGAGACGTTCAGTTGCCTATTGTTCACACCAGGTTGAACATGTCAAACGACCATGGGCACAAACAACAGCAGGCCTTCAAACAACTACAAGGCATACAACACATACCATAGACCAATAGCAGCTCATTAAATTAAACATGCAATAGGACTCATTGCATAGGACGCAAATGAGTCTTTGTCAGAAAAAAGACAACTGCCATGAAGGAAATCTACGCAACACATAGAAACAACTCCAAAAGCAGGCAAACACTGCACAGAACAAACGTCAAAGCATCTTCCAGATGAACATTATTATTTCATCGTACCAGGTATGCAACCAGCGGGCAGCTGCTTTTATCGGACCAGCCAAACAACTAGCAGGCACATGGCCCAATTTGCCTGTGCCTCCTCGAGACACCCCTGCATGCTCTTCGATGGTCTCCCCTAGCTTGAACTGGCTTCTCGGTGGTAATCTCCGCGAACCAGACGTCTGGTTGTGGGCATCCCCACGTGGTATGGACGTCCACTCCCGAACGATTCAGTAGCTAGAGATGCTCCCCGGTCTGCGGTGAGATCGTCACGATATTCGGTCCTGCACCGGTTTGGATCCACTGCAGCAAGGATTGTGGGGGCTGGGGGGGGTATTAGTCATCTTTGCAGCAGCACGGCCATTGCTGCTGGTCTCCACCCGACCAGCCAACCACACGTTTGCCCGCATGCACAGCCAGTCCCCTCCGCAGCCCGCATACACAACCGGCTCCCGGCCTCCCGCATGCACAACCAGCCCCTCGCCATCCATATGCACAACTACCCCCCTACGCCACCCACATGTACAACCAGCCACACACCACACAACAAGCACCTGGCATCGCTACAGGAGGAGGCATGCGAGAAGTACTGATACTTTAACGTACTCGTAGCACATCATTGGCTTGAAAACACTGGGAGCACGTTGTAGTCTGCCTTTGACCTCAAGGCTGTATGCATTTGAGCTGTTGGCAAACATTCCAACTGCGCCGCGGGAGTTGTGTTCACACGCCACTCGCTCAGTGTGCGTCGTCGCAGACAGCGTGAGAAGCCGCACGCGCGGGCCGCAGTGACGTTTCAAGGCGGCCGCGACAGAACTCCGGCGAGCTGGCGGACAGCGTTCACCTTACGCGCGGACAGCAGTTATGTCCGGCTGGTCTCCTTATGTCCGGCACCAAAGTACATTCCGTGTGTCTCTCCTTTTCTGCTGGATCGCGGACCACTGCGCGCCACCAGTGGCCTAGAAGCTCAGCTTTCACCGACGTCGCCGACAGGGTAAAACGGGATTTCAATTGAATGCCCGGCCGAGCCGGAGTACGTGCAACTCACGGTGCCGCGTCATCAGACGCGATAAGCCCACAATCCATTCACTTGTGATGTCATTGCATGTGGACTGGATCCATACTACATGTGCTATGAACTGAATATGAAAGTGCATCCAGGGAAACGGAATTTAGATCATGCCGAACCATTTTCGAATCTTGGTTAGTTATTTGAGTTTTCGGGCGCATCGACCAGGTTTGGTCATTTAGCGCTCATTTTTTTTCGAATGTTAACGATGCAAAACAATATCATGAAATTTCTGGAACGATGTACAGCATTTACAAGCATGATAGTGTCTGGGAAACGGCCATTAGATTAAGAGATGTCAAAATCTAACCTTTTTCATATTAAGTTTTAATCTGGACCACCAAGCGCGTTAACTAGTGTCTGGATCCGCCCCTGCCTGGGTACGGAAATACACACGCCGGACCGCCGAACTCACCAGCGGAGAGGGCACGGGTCGAGACACACCTGCCGCCCACCCCACGGCTGCGAGTTGTTACACAGGGCGTGTCGGTCCGCGCCGACAGACACAGGCGACATGCTGTTGAGAGTTGATCGGGAAAGGAGTGGCGCACGGAGCTGAGAAATTATACGCCGCCAACATGGTTAGAGTCATCTGCATGTCATTGCATCTCAATGCTGGCAAGCAAGAGGGAAGTGAACACTGTGGGTGTCGGTCGCTGAAAGGACGTACACAAGTGCATGTGCTTACAGAGTCAGTGCGGACCTTTGAGAGATTCAGGAACATTAAGTTTTTACCTTACCAAGTGGTCAATTTATAAGACAAGTTAATAGACTAGTAAATGTAATATTCAACCAGAGGTGTAGCTTCGTATGCTTTTGGGAGAGCATTTGCTCCACTCTTCTAATGTTGGCCTCGCTCTCCCAATAATTTCAGCTTTGAGCATGAACTAGTGAACTGTCATGCTCCCTCAGTCAATCCATTTTGGCCCTCCCGTTGCCTTCATATACTGTCCCCTACCAATAATAATCAGAAACCTTCACCAATGGATCCATCTAGTGAGCAGCACGCTGTTCCCATTTCACCACGGCTTGCCTCCCGCGTTAGGCTGTTGTGATAGTATGCAGTCTCCGGCGCTGTTGTAACGCCAATGCGGTGTCCGACGCTGCTGCTGTTGCGCCGATACCGTCTCTGACATGGTGCTCAGGAGTGCCCGGTGAGGAGAAAAGGTGATAGACAAGACCAGGGACGGGGAAACATTTTGTATGCTGTGAGCCGACATCTTGGTGGAAAACATCAATAAGTGGATGCGACGATGGCGTTTCAAAGCGATCCTCACCATGGAAAAATGGGTAAATGTAGCCGAAAACCAGTGATCCCGAACCGATATGCGGTATCGAAAGCCGACCATGGCCGTAAAATCTCGAAACGAAACGGTCCCAAAACCCCTTCATGTGTCGAAGCATAGCTGAAGCTATTCCGTCAGTGGAGTGGGGTTCCTTCGTCCTCATTCAAAAATGGCATAGCCGATTAGAAAATCACGAATTCGATGGCTATGGATGAAGTCCGGTCCAATGCAATGCAACATATCGAAAAATAGCTGCGAAGTTAGTGCACAAAACTGAAATTATTCTGCAGCAACATAGCAAACGCTTCATGAAGCATTGTGTGGGCCACTGGTGTACGAAATAAGGTACGGCTGTGCAGGTCGTCCGGGTAGCTCAGGAGCGGAACAGATGCACGTTTTCTGTCCACTGTGGTTCACGATCCTTCGTCTCCAGTCCTGGAGCTACAGCTGCAGGTTTTTGCCCTCGCTTGTCCAGCACCCGTGATGTCATAGAGTATCCTGTTGGCATACCCATGTAAATAGACATAATATTGTCATGCTCGATTCGCTTGTCTGCTCTTCGTAGCATTGCACGTTAAGTCGAAATTGCCACCGCGGGACTTTCGAGATATATTTTCCTCTGACCGACCTTGGATGGTCACCAATGCGAATTAAAAATACAAACTAGGTGTTTTTATATTGGTCCAGTTGGAAGCAAGACATCGGCCGTTGTTCCGCGGCGCTAATGTAGATGCTGACTTCTTTGTTGGCTTCAATGCTGGCTGCTGGCTAATGGCTTCTTTTCTATGCTAAAAGCTTTCAGGATGGCAACAAGATACCTAGGATGACCGAACGGTCAAAATGTTATTTTTACGTAACAACTGCATGCATTTAACGGAATTCTCCGAAGAAACATTAAAGAATTATGCTTGCGCTACAAATTTAGACCATAACAAAATGAAAGCATGCTTGCCTGCAGGCAGAAAGCATGCAGACAGAAAGTGGGAAAGTGCATCAACAAAATGAAAATGCAACATTTAATCCTGAATGAGTGCACATACTTAGCGAATGTACAAAGGTACATTTGTTTTCAGCATTAGTTAGCCCTGTTTAAATTTGTATTATTCTGGTTTGCGGTGTATATGTCCATGATCCTCCATATTTCATATCACCAATTGTTCTGTGAACCGAAATACATCATTTCCAGTCACGTGAAGTTGAGTAAATGAACAAAGCTACAGGTAGCAAACACCAGGGAAGTGTCAACGTTAGATTCATTGCATGATACCTTTCAATATAATACAATATAATGCATTCAATCCTTGTGAAAACTGGGTTATTTTTGCAACGTAAAAAGACAATACGACACCTATCAGATTGAGATAATTCCAGTTATGTTACTACTTTTGTTAAAAAGATATAAACATGTTACGCATTGTGTGTTGTGGCTTTTGTATGGTGCAACACGGCTGTCAAGAAGATCCAGTAGGCTGCTCACGCCTGTATTGACAGCCTGCGCTCCAGAAAGCTCGCCCTTGAATGCCTCGAGCGGAGAAGAAACTCCCTGTCATAGACCACAGCCTACAGCTTCATCGGATTCCAGCTGTTTCCTTTTCACGTGACTTTGACAGACCGCCAGCCAGAGCACTGATGCTCCTAGTGTGGGCACCGGCAAATGGATCGTAACGCGCCGTCCGGCCCTACACCATTTGACACACCGTCAGGTGCCTGCAGCGAGGAGCGTTCTGTCGCGGCCGCGGCCCGTTCCTGTTCTCCATTCACCATTGTCTGCCGATTGTTTGTCGTGAAACCGTGACTGTCACGACAGGGAGTTCGTGGCCGGCCGCAGGCGGCCACACGTGACTTGGAAATCGAAAGCACTCCAATGCCTTTTGAAGGGTGTCCGCCGCCACGCCGGGAGCATCCACACCGAACATGTGTCACAGTAGAAGGGCCCACAGGATGGTGGATTGGTCGGCGCCTGGAGCTGTGATTCCATCGACACTCCTGGAGTGTGCCACAGGTGCATCATCTCTCGATCTCATGCTCCTTTTGTATTATTCGATGCGATTTCGTCAGTAGCAGTTAATATTGATCAAAGATGCATTGCATAGCTCTTAACGATAAAGGTGTATTCAGCACATGCAATGAACGTTCGATTATAGGCGCAAGGCCATGCTGAAAGTGCCCATCAAAAGGAGTGCACCTGGGCTTATCTTTCGATTAATGATTCGCATTTGTATTCCTGTAAGGCTTAACGGATACGAAATACACGACAAAGATCGAGCATCAAGTTGCTCGGTGATGGATTAGCTGTTGTAAATAATGGTTTATCTGATCTTGATGATAAACAGTAATTACACACCGGCGACAACGAAACGTAGCTGGAGACAACTTCCTCCTTTGGAGGAAGTTACACCAAATATGATAGGTGTCCGCTGAGCAGGAGCAATACAGTATTCCTTCAGCTATGCTTCTCACTCACTATCTCAGCCCTGCAGGAAAAATATAAAGGTAAGGTTTCTGCCCACTTCACATCATTGTATCGTCCTCGCCCCATCGGGGGCTCTCAAGAGCTATCGGATCTCCCCGACATTGTCGGAACGAGAAAATTCTGAGACACGACATCATTTTCAGTGCATTTTCGTACTTATGCGAGTTTCCAACAAATGGCAGGTCAGGGTCATCAAGCATCATGCTCTGGGACAGATCAGAGGGCTTAATGTTCCAAGCTCTTCGGAGTGGCATCATTTTTGGGAATTGCAACGGATCAACATGTACTTCACATTATCTTGTTGTGTCATCACAACGAACAGCTCTGCTATCTCAATTTTGTGTTCTTCAGTTCAGGTTACTAACCTGATGTCCGATCGGTTTACGCGGTTTGTAGCATAATGCTTGGAAATGGAATGTCGGTACATTTTGCATCCTGTAAATGATAAAAAGCATTTGTAAACATTATAATTTTAAAATATCTCGAAAGGCCAATGACATAAGGTCAGCCAGAATATCGTCCATGTTCTACGCAAGACCGCCTAATACAGAACGATACTTTCCGTCCTTAATTTATATCTGAATTCGTTTCCAACTATGCTAAAGTCATGCAACGAACAAGTGGCTGTGCAAAAAATGGTTTGAGATAACCTGACCCAGTTTAATTTGACGTCCGCCCTGATTATCATTGTATGTTATATCGTCTTCATCTGAAGGAATGCTTTTTCAAGCAATACACATATTTCACCAAGTTGAGCTGAATATCTACTATTCTAAATAATGCTCCAATGTGACCTAGGGTCATGTTACAAGGTTAAAAGCTGGTTCATCCAAAATGATTATATTGGTTATAGAACCATCCTTGAAAACCTCCTTTCCTGCTTCAAACGTAATGAACTGTGATATTCAAGCCTGGACTTACTTTACATGACCTTCAAATGTAACGTGACATGATCTTAGGATGTGCAGGTAGGACCAATCGTACGCGTTTTTCCTCAAATGTGCTACTAAAAGAAGTCCAGGTAAATATATTCATGTTTGCAAGGACATTCGACAAGACAAGGGTCATGCCACTGGGTTGAACTATTTTGACCTCAGTGAAATCAACATCGTGACAGAAGCTGCGGTACGCATTTTTTAGCTATAGTGACTTAGGAATGACTTTTTCATGTGTCTAGCATGCATAATTCGAAAAGTTTGTTTTGATACCTAATCACGACCAGACCTAACCCGTGCGCACGCGTATGTGTGTGTGTGTGTGCGTGCGTGTGTGTGTGTGTGTGTGTGTGTGTGTGTGTGTGTGTGTGTGTGTGTGTGTGTGTGTGTGTGTGTGTGTGTGTGTGTGTGTGTGTGTGTGTGTGTGTGTGTGTGTGTGTGTGTGTGTGTGTGTGTGTGTGTGTGTGTGTGTGTGTGTGTGTGTGTGTGTGTGTGTGTGTGTGTGTGTGTGTGTGTGTGTGTGTGTGTGTGTGTGTGTGTGTGTGTGCGTGTGTGTGTGTGTGTGTGTGTGTGTGTGTGTGTGTGTGTGCGTGTGTGTGTGTGTGTGTGTGTGCGTGTGTACCGCACATCCATCGATCATATAACAGCTAGACAAATCAGGACGTCTTTCTATACCTTCGATGGGTTCCGTGCACTATGCGCTTCGCCACTAGAAATGGCACCATGAAAAGCTACTGTCATGCCACCGCCTATGCTCATGCCAGCACATGTAGCTTCATTGGTACCTATTGTTCGCCGCTGTACCATTAAGTTGCCTGATAGAGTAAGGAGGCTGCTGTTGTGTATACAGCGAATATGCCGGCAAGTCAGCAATGCATGCACCTCTGATTCGACCCTCCTCCACCCCCATCGGTCCGGGCCACCATCGACCTCTGGCACGGGCCATGGCCTTCACTCGGTGAGATGATGCACAGAGGGATGCGGGAGGGGTCGTGAGTCACGCACAGCAGAAAGTACGGGCAAGTCTTCCCGAAACACAAGAGCCCTGATCTACCAGAATTGATCCTGAAACCGATGCGGGTGCAGGCGATACGTCCTGAAACTCCTGGGACTGGTGTTTGTCTGATTGACACATCAACCGGCTACCTGTGTGGGTATCACTGGTACGCAGCCTGCGATATAGTGTGGGCATACTTGTTACGTGACTTGGGATCTGGTTCGGGTGTGACTGACACGAAATACGGAAACTGGTGTGGGTGTGACTGATATCTGACCTGAGACCTAGTAAGGGTATGGCTGACATCTGATCCGGGATCTGGTGCGGGTTTGGCATGACTCACACGAGGCCAGGGAACTGGTGTGGGTGTGACTGACGCGTGACCAGGGAACTGGTGTGGGTGTGACTGACGCGTGACCAGGAAACTGGTGTGGATGTGACTGGCGCGTGACCAGGGAACTGGTGTGGGTGTGACTGACGCGTGACCAGGGAACTGGTGCGGGTGTGACTGACGCGTGACCAGGGACCTGGTGTGGGTGTGACTGACGCGTGACCAGGGAACTGGTGTGGGTGTGACTGACGCGTGACCAGGAAACTGGTGTGGATGTGACTGGCGCGTGACCAGGGAACTGGTGTGGGTGTGACTGACGCGTGACCAGGGAACTGGTGCGGGTGTGACCAATACACGAGAGACGGGAACTGGAGTGCACGTGACTGTTGGATTTGTGCACTGTTAGGGATGTGTACTATTGGGTATATGGCAGTTGGGGATGTGACTGTTGGGGATGTAACTGTTGAGGATGTGACTGGTGGGTATTTGACTGTTGGGGGTGTGACTGTGGGGATGTGACTGTTAGGGATGTGACTGGTGGGTATATGACTGTTGGGGATGTGACTGTGGGGATGTGACTGTTAGGGATGTGACTGTGGGGATGTGACTGTTAGGGATGTGACTGGTGGGTATATGACTGGTGGGGATGTGACTGTGTGGATGTGACTGTTAGGGATGTGACTGTTGGGGATATGACTATTGAGGGTGTGTACTCTTCCCGCGCACGTCCGGGGGCAGATATCTGCCCCCCCTGTGGTTCTTCCTCATTTGCCGCCAAACTAATATGGTTAGCAAGGCCACGCCTTGCATGGCTGTTTATTGGTCGTTTCCGCATATCCTCGTATATTTATAATCCTGGATCATCTCAGGTCAGGTCACCAGGTCAGGCGAAGTGACCCAACTACATTCGGAGTTCTATGTGGCATAACGTCCACAATAATTGGGCGATTGATTTCAAACTTATAACATGTCATGATCTCATCCGGGACCATAATATGTATATCGTTTTTTTCGTAGCATTGACCTTAGGTCAGGCCGTGGCCATGGCTTCCCCATTATAGGGCTATGGTAAAATGTACAAATGCTTCCTGGTTACATATTTGCGCTCGGAATGATCTCACAACGGTTGTGGCATGTTGATGGAAGCTATGCTCAATGTTACCGCTGACATTTTTGCTCAGTGACCTCACCAAGGTCTCTGAGGTCACCTGAGATCACTAAAGATTTCTGCGCATTATATCGCACTGCATTGAGCTAGATGGCTGAAATTACCGTCATTGTGCTTGTATCGCCAAGACGTGACGATTGATACATTACATGATCTCCATAGGCGACTTCATGACCTTGACCTGAGGTCATGACTTCATGACATTGACCTGAGTTTCGGTTGACTTGCCCTTAAATTACACCGCCTATTGTCGGTAGTGCATTTCAAGGACTGTCGAATAGTATTCGCCGTTTGTTTCTGTTACAGATCCTCAGACATGTGTCAATATCTGCGTCCCACCTGATGTGGTCGAATTTGACTTATGATGGCCCAGTGACCTGAATGTTGCCGGACGTGTGAGTGGCTCGCACGTCCGGCGGTCCGCGCCAACTTCGCATGTCCGGGGGGCAGATGTCTGCCCCATAAAATCTCTAGAACTATGTTAGTTAGCGACAAACGGAAAACGGCGTTGGATGGCTGGTGGCAAGCTTTATCGAAAGTATTTCGGTCATTTTTTCGTTCAGGTCAATATTCAGGTCACTGGGCCATCATAGGTCAAATTCGACCAGATTGGGTGGAACTTTCAGATATTGACACATATTGCAGGACCTTTAACAGATAGAAACAAACGGCGAACGCTATTCGACAGTCCTTGAAATGTGCTATCGACAATAGGCGGTGTGATTTAAGGTCAGGTCAACCGAAACTATGACCTCAGGTCAAGGTCATGAAGTAGCCTAGTGAGGGCATGTAATGTATCAATCGACCCGTCTTGGCGATACAAGCACAATGACGGTAATTTCAGCCTTCTAGCTCAATGTAGTGCGATATAATGTACATAAATGTGTAGTGATCTCAGGTGACCTCAGATGACCTTGGTGAGGTCACTGAGCAAAACTTTCAGCGCCAACATTGAGCATAGCTTCCAACTATATGCCACAACCGCTGTGAGATCATTCAGAGCGCAAATATGTAACCAGGAAACATTTGTATATTTTGCCATAGCCCCATAATGTGGAAGCCATGGCAGCGACCTGACCTAAGGTCAATGCTGCGAAAAAAAAGAGATATATTATGGTCCCTGATGAGATCATGGTGTATTATAAGTTGGAAATCAATCGCCCAATTTTTGTGGAAGTTACGCCACCTAGAACTCTGAGTGTAGTTGGGTCACTTCGCTGGACATGTCCTGACCGAACATGACCTAAGGATATGCCGAAAAGACTAGTGAACATTTATGAGGATATGCCGAAAAGACTAGTGAGCAGCCATGCGAGGTATGGCCTTGCTAACTGGATTAGTATGGCGGCAAATTTGGAAAAACCGCAGGGGTCGGATATCTGTCCCTCGGACGTGCGCGGGTTAAACGGAAGGTCATCATGACGAGGCAGAGGAAGGTATGTGGATATTGCGTTTTACACGAACCACTGAACGTCATTAGATTCTACCTATTCTGAATACCTACCTCCTTGAACGATGAAATTGGAGCGGCATCCGGAGCCCGTCCCATTGTACAGCCGACTAGTTTCTGTCCATGGATATTGATATATAATGATATTTATATCGATTAATATCGGTGACAATTAAGTGTTTGTGGGTCGGGATAGATGATCCACGTACCCATCCTCAAGTGATGTAATCGCGAGTATGAGCATACAATCTCTCAAACTATTCTCAGTAGATCACTACCAGTGAGACTGACTAGAGTCTCCACTCGATCATTCGAGGTACAGCCAGCTAACGTAGAGGCACTGTAGGAAACACTCTAGTCGATGAAACCGTTTGTGTTCACGAACACCTACAATGTCGGTGTTAAAGATGCAAAAAATTTGGGGGGTTTTCATCCACACTTGCGGCTACGTAATGTGTCATGTGCTACGTGACGACGAAAATACCAGACAGGCGAAGTTTCCGATTCCTGGGAGCATGTCATGGTACCGCCATACCCAAGTTGGGTTGTTAGTAATTCAAACCACTATAATAATCCCAATCCCACCATCGATCCCGAAAGCCGCTGAACGCACAGTCAAAAGACAGCTTATGCGCTATGCGAAGGATAGACAACTTGGTACAATCAACTGGCATTTGCTGCTGGTGATATCTTTCCTGTGAAGCTACTTTGCATGTCGTTTCTAACATGGTGCTGCATGACATAGACAGAGAAGAAGCTGTGCTGATTATGTTGATTGGTTGCTCAAAATGCTTTGACATGGTCTTTCAGCAGAAGCTCATTTCCAAGTTAGTACTTGCGTCCGTAAAGACTGTTTTGCCAGCTATCTCAGTGACCACAGTGGCGCAGCTTGGATTTTTTAAGGGGGTCCAGAAAAAAATGTAATGAAACTGAGAACTCTTTCAACGCTTGTAGCGCAGGGAACATTTTTGTTTTGTGCGCTGAATATCTCAAACTTATTGTCTCATCTAATGCGTTTTGGGTTGCTAGCGTGGAACCCCTTGGTTGTGCCTCTTAGTGGCCATACCCAACAAGTGCATATGCAAAGTTAGAATGGCTATGTCACCACATCGCAGACGAGAACCAACAACACCTGAGTCTATCAGTTGCAGGATCAGCTACATCTTGTGCACCACCTGTTCTACCACATAGAGGTAACTTTGGCTATTGTGGTTCCATTGGTTCTGTTTCAACATTATGAAAATCAACTCCAGAAACATTAGGATTCTGCTAGGAACGCCAGCAACGCTTAGATATATTTCAAGTGTGCACACGACTGCGAACATGGGTCGATAGCAGCCCAATGTACAACAAGCATGGCGACTATACTGTTCCCAAGTGCATAAAGATAATAGTTGTTCTACATCACTGCAAACATGCTGTCCTTCGTTGTCTACCGCGTCAATTGTTCATGTTTTGGCTATGTATATCATTAAATATCCTGCCTCCCTGTACGACACTTGCGCAAAGTATCAGTCACACCGTATTCAGAAAGATATTCATGGTGGCGCTTTAATCGTAGCACCCAGTGCATCGCTGAGACACCGAAACGAAACCGAAACCGGTGGGAGACGCCTGCCCTGCAGTGAGGTAGCAGATTGTAATAGGCCAACCATCACACTTGCCGAAGTGACATGTCGCGAACAGATTGAACGACATCCGATATCTCTCTGACCATAGCCATCACGCTCACATCCAAATTTTACCTACACCACTACCTACCATCGCTGTATTTGTTCGATATGTATGTGAATAGCGATGTCCTGCCTGCTTGACTGTCATTTTCTCCATTGTTTTACATGACGTGCAAAGCAGACTAGCTACGCTGTGGATTTGTGTGAACACGTGAACTAAATTAAACTGAACGCACAACACCAGGACTCTGCCGATCATTACTACAGCTCTCCTCTCTGAAATCGGCGCGGTGTACTCGGCCTTTATGTCGGAAAAAGTCGTATCTACTCTCGGAGAATATGTCCATGACATTCTGCTGCTACAAGCGAGAGGAAGCGCCTCGCTTTCGGGTGTGGCGACGCCAGGGTTTAATGTGTGCCGCTTAGCAACGTCTGCAGCCTTATATGGTCATCTTGACATCATAATGATGTAAATACGGTGGCTAAAGGATCGTCTGGGAGATAAAATTGCAAGCTTATGACATCCATCCTGGTGCATTGTTCTGCACAGCCGGCACCAATCAGTACGACCATGAAACTAAAATACCAGTCTTAGGAAGTATCCGCGGTTCAGCTATGGGCATGCTGACATCACGTGACAGGCGTGACTCACATCACGCTTTTGGTGGTCATCTTATAACATCAATTAACTCTGATGCACTTATTTATTTATTTCCTTCGACATATTACGCACAGGCAGAATATAATTAACATCGGATGCTACGTGAATGGGTATCATGGTCCACATATATACATACAGATATATATATATATATATATATATATATATATATATATATATATATATATATATATATATATATATATATATGTATATATTTGTATATATATATATATATATATATATAGATAGGCATATATATATTTATATACATATATATATACATATACATACATATATATATATATATGTGTGTGTGTGTGTGTGTGTGTGTGGTGTGTGGGTGCCAATGTATTTTTTACACTATGAGCATTGGAGTAGCGGTCTGCACAAATTGGCAGCACTCCGTGATACAGGCGGAGAGCACTCGGCTTTTCATGACGCAATAACTTCTGAAGCATGTGCAACTGACTCATTGGTGGTGTGATTCGAAGTAAGTTACCATAGTGCCCCAGATTAATTTCATAAAGGCCACTACCAGGTGGTGTCATGGGTGACCCATACGTGGCAATGCTATTTAGAATTATCAGCTATATTATAGTCCATGAACCTAGTAGAATACATCTAGTGCAGCAAGAAGCAATCATCGCAGGTTAACTATGACTAGGTCATCCATTAATTTCCGCTTTCAGCGAGCATTGCACAACACCCCGTAATTAATGACACCTCCACACCATACCGTCATTACCATCTCTTGAGTCCCGAGCAGCAAAGTTGCACCTTCATGCTCTTTTGCGCTGCACGCGAGTTCGTGTAACATGATCCTCCCGCCTTGCAGAGAACATCTATGTCAGAGAAAGTCGGAGCCGGCTCCGCAACAGGAGACAAACTGCCGACTCGGATGGTCTCTATCAGGTCGAGGTCAGCTTCCCAGCGCAGAGGTGAGCTTCAGTCAGGTGACCAGTGACGTCAGTGTCATCACATGGTGTCATACCAGAGGTGAGCTTCAGCCAGGTGACCAGTGACGTCAGTGTCATCATATGGTGTCATACCAGAGGTGAGCTTCAGCCAGGTGACCAGTGATGTCAGTGTCATCACGTATTGTCATACCAGACCATCGACTACAGCGCAATCGAGCACATTCTGGTTGCGGATCAATCGGCATTCAGCTTCACATGTTCGAAAACAAGCACTGGTCAGTTTTACATTACATAACGTGGAGCTGACTAGTGCTTGTGCCAATCCGCTATATAACGGATTAGCACTGAATGGAAAACAACGATGCTCTCTGTCGCTCGAGGGGAAATAATGCACAGCAAGGCTTTACAATCAAAACTATTTGATGCTAGTCATTTTCAAAGACGATAGTTAAGCACACCTATGGACGCATTCACCGAATTGTTGGATTACATTATCATTTGATTCCGGAATGCCGAAAGCTAGTGTTCTTGTGGAGCAGCCAGTTTTGCACTTCGAGTGAGCTATTAATGTAACCGTCGATGCTGGCGGGACGATGCCCCTCCAGCACCAACGTCTTCCCTGAACACGATCAGAATTTCTGGGGCCATTGTTTCTTTTTCATTTACAATAGCTGGATTGTGACACCCCAGTTTCCAAGGCTGATATCGATCGACTGCATGAAGGTAGTTGGATCACGTTCTTGGATGCATTTTAACACTTGCACGTCCGGAGGTCCGCGCCAACTTCGCATGTCCGGGGGGGGGGGGCAGATGCCTGCCCCCCTAAGATCTCTAGAACTATGCTAGCTAGCGACAGACGGAAAACGGCGTTGGATAGCTGGTGACCGGCTCTATCGATCGTGCTTCGGTCATTTTTCGCTCAGGTCAACATTCAGGTCACTGGGTCATCATAGGTCAAATTCGACCAGATCAGGTGGGACTCAGATATTGACACATATCTCACGACCAGTAACAGATAGAAACAAACGGCGAGCGCTATTCGACAGTCCTTGAAATGCGCTACCGACAATAGGCGTTGTAATTTAAGGGCAGGTCAACCGAAACTCAGGTCAATGTCATGACGTCATGACCTCAGGTCAAGGTCATGAAGTCGCCTATGGAGGTCATGTAATGTATCAATTGTCACGTCTTGGCGATACAAGCACAATGACGGTAATTTCAGCCTTCTAGCTCAATGCAGTGCGATATAATGTGCATAAATGTGTAGTGATCTCAGGCGACCTCAGAGACCTTGGGGAGGTCACTGAGCGAGAATGTCAGCGGTAGCATTGAGCATACCTTCCATCTACATGCCACAACCGTTGCGAGATCATTCCGAGCGCAAATGTGTGACCAGGAAACACTTGTATATTTTACCCTAGCCCTATAATGGGGATGTCATGACCGCGACCTGACGTAAGGTCATTGCTACGACAAAAAAAAACCGAGATGCATATAATGGTCCCGGATGAGATCATGACATGCTATAAGTTTGAGAACAATCGCCCAATTATTGTGGAAGTCATGCCACCTAGAACACCGAGTGTAGTTTGGTCATTTCGCCTGACCTGGTGACCTGACCTGAGATGACCCAGGATTAAAAATGTATGAGGATATGCGGAAAAGACCAATGAACAGCTATGCAAGGTTTGGACTTGCTAACCCGATTAGTTTGGCGGCAAGTGAGGAAAAACCGGAGGGGCAGATATCTGCCCCCCCCCCCCCGGACGTGCGCGGGTTAAGAAACAATTAACACTTCAGTTTGGATTGTGAAATTCGGACAGTTGCTTAGAAAACAGCTAACTATCCGACTTCACGCAGCAGGTTATGGTGCATGTACGAATGCAGGTGAGAAACACTTGGCATACGTATTCCGAGCAGGCATTTGATCATCATTTGGCTTGGGAATGGCAATGAATGGTGCATATGTTTCTTCTTGCGTCCAGGTGTACTTTGTACGGGAATAAATCCCATCCTGATTCATGCACTGTCTTTAGAACACATTTGGAGCGCTGTTTTGATATTGCTAGGCGAACTTGAAAGCGCCCTGCCTTTTGGCCGCAATGCTTGGCGCCTTCTAAGCCATTTTGACTCCTTGTGTACTACGGTGCCAATAACACAAATGTAGAAAACATTTGATTGAACTACCGGAAGTGCGGCGTGAACATCAGCGAAAACATCGACAATGACAATGTGACAAACGAGTCCTAAAGTTTCGCGTCATCAGCCATTGTGTATCATCGCCACTGACTGCATGCAGGCAAACACGAGTCGCACCCCGCTGCATCTTTGGTTCGTAGGCCATGAGGCTCAGACCCTGCGGAACTTGGTTCGCAGGCCTTGAGAATCAGTCCCTACGGAGCTTAGTTTGCAGGTCAAGAGGCTCAGTCCCTACGGAGCTTGGTTCGTAGGTCATGAGACTCATTCCATACAGAGCTTGGTTTGCAGGCCATGAGGCTCAGTCTCTACGTAAATTAGCCCGCAGACCATGAGGTTCAGTCTCGTCCGAGCCTGAACCGTTTACCTGCCAGCTAGCAGCAGTTTGCATTTCAGTCCAGATGCAATCGCACGCGCCGCTGAGTCTTCTTTACGGCGACCTCGGCCCGACTCTATATGTGCGACGCATCAGATATGGCAGCCGACAGACCGCGTGCAGCGGGTGCCTCGTAAATCTAGTGCAATCAATCAGTGGCGCCCCTTCCTCAGTGGCCGTGGCTCGGTCACGAACAGCGCAGCCGCGCAGGCAGCTTTGCGCACCGAGGCCGAGCGGGTCTTCTCACAGCGTGGTGACCGACAGCTGGCCGGAGCAGCTAAGCTGTTGCCGGCGCATGGTAGTGTCCGCTTCGGCGTATGGTAGTGTCCGCTTCGGCGTATGGTAGTGTCCGCTTCGGCGTATGGTAGTGTCCGCTTCGGCGTATGGTAGTGTCCGCTTCGGCGTATGGTAGTGTCCGCTTCGGCGCATGGTAGTGTCCGCTTCGGCGTATGGTAGTGTCCGCTTCGGCGCATGATAGTGTCCGCTTCGGCTCGCGAACGTGTGCGCCGCCGTTTCCCACAGCCTGGACAGTCGTGACCACGATCAGCAGGGCGGCCGTTCTTGCCGGCTGACGCGGCTAGCTGCTGCCGCGAGCCGGAGCTTGAACAGGCCGTCCACCTGCGCACCTGCGGCACGCTCGTCTGCTCCTTCAGTGGGCGTGGCTTCGAGCCTGCAAGGTGCGCGGCCGACGCGGCCATATTCGCTGCCGCACCGGCGCATCCAGCGGATGTCAAAAACGCCATAGCGCAAACTGGACCTGCACAAATATGATTGTGATATTCTCAAATTCTGTCCATCCCAGAGCGATGATACGATCATAATCTATGCTCCTGGATCCTAGAAACATGATGCACCCAAAGCCGACTAACTCTTGGATGAAAATAGATGGTTTTGGAAATCTCCCTATGAATGCGAAGTGTTTGTCTGGGTTTCGGAAATCTTTCCTGCGGAAGTAAGGCATTGCCCATGTCAAACGATTGTTTCTGCCTTTTGTATCCGCCACTGGCCCGCCGCAGTGGCGGCGCCATCGCCGGGGAGTTGATGGAGTGTGCCTTGTGTTGACACCGACAGCGAGTCAGATATTGTGCCAGTCAGCTATCCCAGGGAGCCCACAGCATGACAGCACTCAGCGTCTGGGAACGGACGAGTCCATGGTGGAAGCGGGGGAGGTGCCGGACGGAACACCATGCACGTGCTTGAAACTTACCGTATCATCACAGTAGTGATAAATCGGCGCGAAAACCGGAATTGTGAACCTGACGAGAACGTTATGTCGGAGACGGCGAGGGTAAAGGGGAGAGAGATGAGGCTTCCACCAAATTGGAATATCATGACAATCTCCACTCTCCCACCCACAGATAGCATTTCTTGGGAAAAAATAACTTCGAACTGACCGCTTCCCACCCAACGTACTTCTACTGTTCTACTCTCTCAACGATCGCAATGATGTCATGCTTAGGTCCATGAAATTTGATAATAAGCAATTTCATCATAATCCACGATACATTATCTAATGATATATTTTATCCAAAGAGCACTGACTTACCGGAAAGCTGGACGAACCGTGATCATGCCATAAACAATATACGACACCCATACCACTTACTCTCCTTCAGGCTTAGAAGAAAGTAGCAACGGAGTTTAACCAATGGGAAGCTGAGACAAATCGAACACACATGTTCATGATGGAATTATATCACCCATGTTTCTGACGCAATAACTACGGAGGACGTAGTCCTTGCCACGATGGGATGATATCACCTTGCATCTGACATAGAGTCTATGGAGTGGTTAGTCTTTGCATATTTCGCCCTTCATTGAGTGCATACGCTATTGTTCAATTAAATGTTCCCTGAATTACCGTTAGTTTTCTTCAATTTCGTGTCATGCGCAAATATATCGTAGGGAGGCATTTTAAATATCCAATTGTTTCACGGGATTAATGTAACGTTTTGCTTTTTCATCCAACACAATATTGGTTCAGCACCTATTTCTGCGTGATAACTAGCCTTGGAACAACGACAGTATAACCACTTTTGAATTAGAGTTCTTCAATTTGTACATCAATATGGCTCATATCCCAGCAACGGCTGGTGGTTTGTTCTTGCCTACTTCATCATACAATCTCTATATTTATCACGGTATAAATCACAACGGTACTCAGGTTGATTGCGTGTTGATCATAGCGCCTTCGATAATGTCATTTAGGTTAGTTGTCTAGTGTTCCTCACATGCAGTCATATGCTTTGATTGTAGCTGCTTCTGTCTATGTTAGGCTATTTGCCACCAAATGTCACTACACATGAGTTGCTATATGCATATATATATATATATATATATATATATATATTTATATATTTACTATCGAACTTACCACACAATTATATAACCTACACATTGAACACAAAGTTTTTCACAGAGACCGTGATATTTATTCTAAGAATCGAGGATACGGTATTGTAGTCTTAGCCATTCAGCTATCTATGACTACAGCCAAATTAGGTCATTGGCTAACTTACGGGGTTAAGAATCCAGCGTTGTATGCTGAAGCTCACCCACAAGAAGGCTAAGATGCATATGTAACAACAGGGATATTCTTAATTCGTATATTTATGAAATAACAGCATATTCTGCACGAGTCATAGGTATTGTTTCCTTAACTTATTATCAAAATCGTCATAGACATCAAGATACCTCACTACCAGTGTTAGTTTGACAATTGCGTTGGTCACAATGCATTGCAAATTCAACAGGGAATTCTGTAAAAATACTTTTCTGCTAATGCTTTGGAGCTTCAGAGTCAGCACATACGCTGTCTGTCCCAAACCATAGGAAGAGAGTCGCTCCCAGGAACATAATCCGAAACAAGATCAGCAACATGCGCAATGACACAGAGTCACGATAACATTCTGACATGCAGCTTGGAGCACCTGTCAAAAGTCTCACCTAACACTGATAACGGAGCTAAATCCCAGAACACTAACTTGCGTTTTCGTCATCACCAGTTTATCTGATAATTTATCAACAAGCTTGAAACTCGTGGGTTGCGGCTCTGGAGAAAGATCATGAACTCGGCGCGCTGAAACTAGCCCCAACCTCTCCGATCAAAGCGGATGTTTCACCAACAAAGCCCGGAAGCTAAGCCTCGTCACAAGATCAGCTTGACAATGCAGCGTCTGGTCACCGCGAGAAGAGTGAAGTGCCTCAGGCCGATGTCAGTGCGGAGCAGCCATGGGGAGGCCAGCGTCCAGTGAGGCGCGGGCGTAACCACAGCTCACCAGCGACAAGGGCAACGCCATCGCTGCCCCGCCGCCTGCCTGCCTCTGCGACTCCACATGCCGCTGCTCAGAGAACATTCCCACCAGTCCGCTGAGGCTCCACATGCCGCTGCCCGGGGAACATTCTCACCAGTCCGCTGAGGCTCCACATGCCGCTGCCCGGGGAACATTCCCACCAGTCCACTGAGGCTCCACATGCCGCTGTCCGGGGAACATTCCCACCAGTCCGCTGAGGCTCCACATGCCGCTGCCCGGGGAACATTCTCACCAGTCCGCTGAGGCTCCACATGCCGCTGCCCGGGGAACATTCCCACCAGTCCGCTGCGGCTCCACATGCCGCTGCCCGGGTAACATTCCCACCAATCCGCTGAGGCTCCACATGCCGCTGCCCAGGGAACATTCGCACCAGTCCGCTGAGGCTCCACATGCCGCTGCCCGGGGAACATTCCCGCCAGTACACTGCGACTCTACGTGCCGCTGCTCAGAGAACATTCCCACCAGTCCGCTGGGGCTCCACATGCCGCTGTTCAGAGCACATTCTCACCAGTCCTCTGAGGCTCCACATGCCGCTGCTCAGAGAACATTTCCACCAGTCCGCTGAGGCTCCACATGCCGCTGCCCGGGGAACATTCCCACCAGTCCGCTGAGGCTCCACATGCCGCTGCTCAGAGAACATTCCCACCAGTCCGCTGAGGCTCCACATGCCGCTGCCCGGGGAACATTCTCACCAGTCCGCTGAGGCTCCACATGCCGCTGCCCGGGGAACATTCCCACCAGTCCACTGAGGCTCCACATGCCGCTGTCCGGGGAACATTCCCACCAGTCCGCTGAGGCTCCACATGCCGCTGCCCGGGGAACATTCTCACCAGTCCGCTGAGGCTCCACATGCCGCTGCCCGGGGAACATTCTCACCAGTCCACTGAGGCTCCACATGCCGCTGCCCGGGGAAAAATTCTCCCCAGTCCGCTCCTGAGGCTCCACATGCCGCTGCCCGGGGAACATTCCCACCAGTCCACTGATGCTCCACATGCCGCTGTCCGGGAACATTCCCACCAGTCCGCTGAGGCTCCACATGCCGCTGCCCGGGGAACATTCTCACCAGTCCGCTGAGGCTCCACATGCCGCTGCCCGGGGAACATTCCCACCAGTCCGCTGCGGCTCCACATGCCGCTGCCCGGGTAAAATTCCCACCAATCCGCTGAGGCTCCACATGCCGCTGCCCAGGGAACATTCTCACCAGTCCGCTGCGGCTCCACATGCCGCTGCCCAGGGAACATTCCCGCCAGTACACTGCGACTCTACGTGCCGCTGCTCAGAGAACATTCCCACCAGTCCGCTGGGGCTCCACATGCCGCTGTTCAGAGCACATTCTCACCAGTCCTCTGAGGCTCCACATGCCGCTGCTCAGAGAACATTCCCACCAGTCCGCTGAGGCTCCACATGCCGCTGTCCGGGGAACATTCCCACCAGTCCGCTGAGGCTCCACATGCCGCTGCCCGGGGAACATTCTCACCAGTCCGCTGAGGCTCCACATGCCGCTGCCCGGGGAACATTCCCACCAGTCCGCTGCGGCTCCACATGCCGCTGCCCGGGTAACATTCCCACCAATCCGCTGAGGCTCCACATGCCGCTGCCCAGGGAACATTCTCACCAGTCCGCTGCGGCTCCACATGCCGCTGCCCAGGGAACATTCCCGCCAGTACACTGCGACTCTACGTGCCGCTGCTCAGAGAACATTCCCACCAGTCCGCTGGGGCTCCACATGCCGCTGTTCAGAGCACATTCTCACCAGTCCTCTGAGGCTCCACATGCCGCTGCTCAGAGAACATTCCCACCAGTCCGCTGAGGCTCCACATGCCGCTGCCCGGGGAACATTCCCACCAGTCCGCTGAGGCTCCACATGCCGCTGCTCAGAGAACATTCCCACCAGTCCGCTGAGGCTCCACATGCCGCTACTCAGCGCACATTTCCGCCGGCACATGACTGCGCAGACCTGGAGAGCTGAACCGTTGGCTGTCCTTGGACCGCGTTTGCAGGCAGCGGCGTGAGTGCGACGTTCGGAAGCCGATGCCGATTTGTACGGTTGAAGATCATCCCGATCTGGCAGCGCCTGCAGTCGCAGCGCGAATCTCCATTGTGTCGCGGAAAAGGCGACGAGCCGAACCTTCCGATCGCCGGGGCCGATCTGTTCACAGCCGCTCGCCGGCAGATTAGGAATGCCTGTCATGTTATCCTGCGCCAGCGACGATAAGATCAGGTCTATCTTGGTAAGGGCGGCAGGCACCACGAGGGGAGCTTTAACCCTCACTGGGCTGGCCGGAAAATCCAGCCTCGCCGTGCCGAGGGAGGAAGAGGCGCTCGCGGAAATCACTGCTAACTTCCAATCTACACAGACTAGAATTATGTGCTGGTCGTGGATACTCCGTAGCGTACCATGCATTTGTAATTTGGCTGACAATGAGGTCCACAGAGGCCATAGTTACTAGGTTAATATGCGAATCTCGACTTCACTTCGTTTGTTTATTTATTGGTTGGTTCACGACACACTTTATGCACATTCACGGCTAATGGCGCCGCCCACACTGTTTCGCCGGTGGGCCGCGGGATTGGCAAATGTCCTGAGTGGCGCTAGAGTCGAACCCGGGACCTTTGTCATAAAGACATAAAAGATTAGTACAACTATGAGCCACAAGGGCCCTTCTTGGTTGCACTCTGTACACTGAACCAGTTGCCCACCAAATCTGCCAGTCAGCCCTCCCTGTAATACTGAAAAGCAAGCCCTCTATTCTTATAATGATTGTCTATGCTGTTTTTAAAGATGTTCATTGTGTGCTACTGACAATGTTTTCTGGCAGCTGGTTCTAGTGTTCTACTACCCTGTTGGTGAAGAAAGTTTTCCTTAACCTTGTTCTGCTATTAAAAGACCTAAATTAAAAGACCTCGATGAGATCTCCTCTCAGCCTTCTATATCTAAGTGAAAACATATTCAATTTCTTCAATCTTTCCTCATATGCCAGGTTGCTTATGCCATTAACCATTTTTGTAGCCCTCTTTTGTACTCTCTCTAAAAGCCAACAATCTTTTTCATAGCTAGGAGACTAAGCTTGGATGCAGTATTCCAAATGTGGCCTGACGTATGCAAAGGTGGAGCTAGTTTTCTTTCGGCATTGCTTTTTTGGACTAAGATATGTCAATATATATATATATATATATGTCATCTCCGGTAATACTGAGACCCTTTGTGGTTATAGTAGGTGAACCCAGTTACATGGCCTGTGTTTTGGGGAGTGACCTGGAAAATAAATATATATGTATTGGGTCATGTCAGCAGAACAATTAAGCAAAATGTGTAGATTTGTTTTATGTTCAAAAGTCCAAATATCAGGTCGTGCCACGCCTTATGGCTAGGTCAAGTAAGCTCAAGCTTTAATATTCCAGCAACATACCTTTGAGGAATGCAAATTTTGTTCCCAAGAAGAACAAATATGATACTGAAATATTCCTGTAGACCGTCCAGCTTCCTTGCGACCTGACCATAGGTTACACCGAGACAACGCATGCATTGCAAAAGACGATCGCCTCAGCCTTCACCTATACATATAATGCTTTGAAAGCAATCCCAAGACAGATGAAATCAGGTCAAATCAGGTTAGATCACACAAGGTGACCACACATTATTACATTATTGCATATCGCATGCATATCACATTATTCCTTCACGCTTTGGAAGCAAGTGGAAGCGTAACCTCCATTACATTTGAACATATGAACGACCGAAGGTTCCAGAGACTCCCTTACTAACATGGGTGTAGCTTTGTATCTCTGTGTGAGTACAAGCCCACCCACAAACTGAATTTATACATGTGCATGCATTGCTTGGTTCCCCACAAAGCGCCGAAGTGAACTGAGGAGCGCGCCTCATCCAGCTCAACAGCATTATGTGCCATTATGTTTCTCCCATATATGCGAACGTCCAACGTCACGACCATAAACACAATGTGGACTCACCAGGATTTTGGTATAATCACATTCCTGCATATTATCCACAATTAGCGAACACATTGGGTGAGCGGAGTCTGCCTAGTCCCGCATGTCTGTTCCCCTACGAAATCAGGGTTAAGCGAAACTTGCCGTATGCTGGTTGGTAGAGGCGAAGCCTGTTTGCGCATTTGATGCCATAGATATGTGATCAGTTTGCCATTTCCTAAGATTCCGTCCTTCAGGCTGATAATGTATGGCACAAATCTGATCGTCCTCGAAAGTTTGTGATGCTGCTGTTGTCAATGCTCATTGTCATATCGACACCAGCCTCACCAATGCAAATTTTATCGTAATGTCAGGAAGCCGCATGACGTAGGTAAAATTATTGTCTGATAAGTCACGTCAGCCAGGACTAAGATTCATAATGGCGACCTACTTCCCTATTCGGACCAAGATTAACCCGAGATCACCTCGACTTACGACATCGCCAACCCAAATTTGACAAGCTTTATTCATGCCCGCTTACTCTTGAAATTGTTCTCGCTTCCTACAAGCTTCACGTATTTCTTGTCATCATGGTAAGATATTATAAAGAAGTTAGAAGTTAATTAAACAAGTGAAAAAGATGCGATGTCAATGTTTTCGGTGCTGATTTTACGACATCGGGCATACTTTTCCAACTTCGCAACGGACTTAAGACCATGCAAACTGCACAGGGCCCGCCATGAAACATGGGGTATTGGGATGTCTGGGTTCAGTATTGCTCTGCAATGTCACAGATAACATTAGTTATGGTATCTGTGACGTTTCATGACGGGCCCTGTGCAGTTTGCATTGTCTTAAATATGTTGCGAAGTTGGAAAAGTATGCCCGATGTCGTAAAATCAGCACTGCAAGCATTGACATCACATCTTTTTAACCTAATGCTCAAAATACAAATGAAGAGCATCGGACATTACGTGATACATGTGAGAGTCATCAGATATATCATCAGAGCCAACCTACGTCATGGACAAAAAGAGTCCAGAAAGACACTGAGGAATACTGTGGCACATTACTTCACCGGTAATTCCGGTATGCTTAGCCATGCACATTCGTGCAGGCAATTGGTCACGTGGTTTGCTCCATGCAGCACTCTGCTACATCTTGCTTCATGCAGCCGACTATTTCTTACGGTTTGTTTTCAATTGACGCGACCGCCTCTGTCAACTGCACGTCGCAACTAGTTCAAGGCGGCTCATCTATTTGCGAGCTGGGGTGGCATGTGCGGTCGTGTCAGCAGCGTGACGTCGGCTGCAGATGGACGGCCGGCACACCCCAGGCCCGCAAGGCCCCACCAGGTCACTCGCACCGGCCGACAGCAGAGCCGCCACCTTCGCACCCGGTCGCCGGCCGCGGCTGGTGGCCAGGCGTGGGAACCAGCCGGCCGGCCAGCACAGTCGACACCGCGCCGCGCCGGAAACAGTGCGCTTCCGGCGCCGACCTGCGGTCGACGGCCAGGCTACCGGTCGGATGGAAGCCCGGACCGCTGACCCGCCACCAGGCGCGCGTGCCACTGTGACCTGATGACACAGTGACCGGCAGTAATCGACCCGCCGACTCCGTCCTCGTGGCGTTTCCGGGACGTTGCGTCCACTCTGTGTCTCTGTAGCGCTCAATTTCGCGGTGATCTATAGGTCGTCGCGAGACCGCCTGGATATCGGGATAACCGTCAGGCTGCTTTGTATTTTTGTATTCCATCGGTCATCATCTCAATTTATATCAGCATGGGGTGTTCTCTGTACCACCTGTTCGCTGTTAGGCTGACGCTACATATTTGGGTCGCCGCGAGGACCTGCTGATCGTTGAAAGGTCACCTTTGCATATCCGGGATGCTTAAACTTCACACAAAAATCTTCCGGGTTCCGCCAGGACGCCCATGTATGATGCATGGGCGCCTCACTTGGGACTGGAACTGCATTTGCATGCAACACTTCTGACGACACTGTAGTCGCTCTCACCGCCGGCGTATGGCGACAGTGGAGCCGGCAGGCAGCCATCGCCTGGCGCCGGTGAGCCGCTCACAGCTCGGATACTGCAGACCTGCCCAGAATCGGTCAAACAGTGAACTGATGACAAGTCACAGGCGTAGCCGCAGGCGATCCGGAGCTACGTGATGCGTAGCCCTGAGCCCGTCCATTAAGGCTGCAGCTGTATCTAGGAACAATGGACTGATGCTAGTTTATAGATACGGGTGTAGCCAAATGAGGCCATGAGAAACGTCTGGGTTTCTTGAGGCTATACCCGTAACTATGATTTGCCATTCGGTGAATGTTCCGATTCATTCTGTTCGTCTCTGCAGCGTCCCCCGAGCCTTCCCAATAGGTATTGCATGTATACCCGGATCCATTGAGGTTGCACCTGTATCTGAGTTGTCATTATGTCACTGTTCGGCCCATTCTGGACAGCTCTGCCATGCCCTCCGAATTGTCCAGGGTTTTTGGGCGACAGGCAGCCGTCACCTGCCAACTGGCCCGTCGTACCACGTCTGCAGCAGGACTCTCTGTGAACATCGTTACAAGTGTCACCGACCGACTGCTGGAGATTTCGTGGGAAGCGTGCGTAGACCTGCTGGATGTCTTGAACGGCAGTTGTCAGTTTCACGGGTACAAAAACACGCCATTGTGTCGCCATTGTCGGTAACTGCTGTGTGTGTGACGATATCTGCCGACGGCCGCCAGCTGGCCAGCGGCCAGCGTCAGCCGCTGGTCAGCTGGCTGACGGTCGTACCGCTCGCTTTGCTCGTGTCGGGCCGGGAGACAGCCGGCGGTCGTGCCGCTCGCTCTGCTCGTGTCGGGCCGGGAGGCAGCCGGCGGTCGTGCCGCCCGCTCTGCTCGTGTCGGGCCGGGAGACAGCCGGCGGTCGTACCGCTCGCTCTGCTCGTGTCGGGCCGCGAGACAGCCGGCGGTCGTGCCGCCCGCTCTGCTCGTGTCGGGCCGGGAGACAGCCGGCGGTCGTGCTGCCCGCTCTGCTCGTGTCGGGCCGGGAGACAGCCAGCGGTCGTGCCGCCCGCTCTGCTAGTGTCGGGCCGGGAGACAGCCAGCGGTCGTGCCGCCTGCTCTGCTCGTGTCGGGCCGGGAGACAGCCGGCGGTCGTGCCGCCCGCTCTGCTCGTGTCGGGCCGGGAGACAGCTGGCGGTCGTATCGCTCGCTCTGCTCGTGTCGGGCCGGGAGACAGCCGGCGGTCGTGTCGCCCGCTCTGCTAGTGTCGGGCCGGGAGACAGCCAGCGGTCGTGCCGCCCGCTCTGCTCGTGTCGGGCCGGGAGACAGCCGGCGGTCGTGCCGCCCGCTCTGCTCGTGTCGGGCCGGGAGACAGCCGGCGGTCGTGTCGCCCGCTCTGCTCGTGTCGGGCCGGGAGACAGCCGGCGGTCGTGCCGCCCGCTCTGCTCGTGTCGGGCCGGGAGACAGCCGGCGGTCGTACCGCTCGCTCTGCTCGTGTCGGGCCGGAAGACAGCCAGCGGTCGTGCCGCTCGCTCTGCTCGTGTCGGGCCGGGAGACAGCCGGCGGTCGTGCCGCCCGCTCTGCTCGTGTCGGGCCGGGAGACAGCCGGCGGTCGTGCCGCCCGCTCTGCTCGTGTCGGGCCGGGATGGTGGCGGCACCCCGGCGGCGGGCGTCATCTCCTGAGACAGCCGGCGGTCGTGTCGCTCGGTCTGCTCGTGTCGGGCCGGGAGACAGCCGGCGGTCGTGCCGCCCGCTCTGCTCGTGTCGGGCCGGGAGCGGCGGTCGTCCGCCCGCTCTGCCGTGTCGGGCCGGGAGACAGCCGGCGGTCGTGTCGCCCGCTCTGCTCGTGTCGGGCCGGGATGGTGGCGGCACCCCGGCGGCGGGCGTCATCTCCTGAAACAGCCGGCGGTCGTGCCGCCCGCTCTGCTCGTGTCGGGCCGGGATGGTGGCGGCACCCCGGCAGCGGGCGTCATCTGGAGACAGCCGGCGCGCTTGGCTGGCTGCGCCGCTGGATGGGCGGCTCTTGAGCCGGCTCAGCCGGCGGATTACGTGTGCCGGGCGGCGCGCCGGCCGGCACCGATCCGCCGTCAGACGGAGCCGACTCCGCCACGCCTCCAGCGAGAAGCCGTGACGCGCCGCGACGCCGTGACGGCTGCCGTGACGGTCCGCAAGGCTCGCGACATGCCGGCCATTACCGTGCAAGAACACGGGCGCCGGAATCCTGGTGTTCCGAGGAACGACGAACGATTGAAGATGGAAAGCTGCTGTGGAAATGCTCCTTTGATGCGCCTGAGTTGGGTGGTGGTGTGCTGAGCTCGTGCCCAGTTCTGCGGGTTGTAAGGAAACGAAATCACACTGGCATTACTCTTTTGAAAAATAATGGTGTAAAGCCAAAGCTGACTTACCTTGGTTTACAATTCGCACACGAAGTGCAAATATCAGTCAAAATGAGGCACACTGCAAGTATGTGTGACGTGAAAGTGTCACTGACCAAGACAGTGTCTCTGATGTGGTCTGTGACCAACATCATTGTGTCTGCATGTGCTGTGACAAACAGCAATAATCCGTGTGCGTGCACGTGTGGCTCTGTGGCTGAGTGGTCAAATAGCCCGGCCGCCCTCCCGGGCGGAAGCGATGTGGGATTGGCGGGTTCGGATACACGCATATTCTGAACTATTCTCGGTAGGCACACAACCACCTACAGGTTTCCGACAAGCATTATTTCTGGGATAACATGCATAGTAAGCAATCCTCCTGAACATTTCGCTGAGTAAGGCGCAGTGATTTTGCAATGTGTCCGTGTGTGTTGTCACGAGCATCAATGTGCCGCATGTGCTGTGACGAACATCAATATGCTGTATGTGCTGTAACGGGCAGCAATGCACCGTGTGCGCTGTGACGGGCATCGGTGTGCCATGTGTGCTGTGGCGGGCATCGGTGTATCGCTGTTACGAGCATCACTGTATCGCGTGTGCTGTTACGAACATCACTGTGTCGCGTGTGCTGTTATGAACATCACTGTGCCGCGTGTGCTGTTGCGAACATCACTGTTGCCGTGTGCGCTATTACGAATATCACTGTAACGCGTGTGCTGCTATGAACATCTCACTGTGCGAACAGTGTGTGCTGTTACGTACATCGTTGTACCGCGTGTGCTGTTACGAACATCACTGTGCCGCGTGTGCTGTTGCGAACACCACTGTGCCGCGTGTGCTGTTACGAACATCACTGTGCCGCGTGTGCTGTTACGTACATCGTTGTACCGCGTGTGCTGTTGCGAACATCACTGTGTCGCGTGTGCTGTTGCGAACACCACTGTGCCGCGTGTGCTGTTACGAGCATCACTGTATCGCGTGTGCTGTTACGAACATCACTGTGTCGCGTGTGCTGTTATGAACATCACTGTGCCGCGTGTGCTGTTGCGAACATCACTGTGCCGCGTGCGCTGTTACGAACATCACTGTGCCGTGTGTGCTGTTACGAACATCACTGTGCCGCGTGTGCTGTTACGGACATCACTGTGCCGCGTGTGCTGTTACGAACATCACTGTGCCGCGTGTGCTGTTACGGACATCACTGTGCCGCGTGTGCTGTTACGAACATCACTGTACCGCGTGTGCTGTGGCCACATGCAGCTTTCAGACGACGCACCGATCGTCAGTCTACACACCGAGGAAAGTGCGCCTGGATCACGCTAGTCACGCCCAAGGCGGATAAGGACCGTTAATTTCGCCCAAATCACGAGGCCTGTTCCGCACATGGCACGGCCACCTGGCACTCCTTCGTGGGCCGTCCGACCAGGTTACGACGCAAAAATGAGCGTGCATTTGCAAAACAAGGCTGGGAAAACGAGCAGCACATTATATACTAATGTATTGGATTTGAACGAGACATTGATTGACAGTGTAATACTGGACTCGGTATGTTGGAACATCGCCATTCTTAATCGCCGTGTTCATCTATTGTTGTTGCTGCAAAGCCACCCTCTCTTCCTCAGGGAGGGGTAAGACCACAACTAACTTCAGAACATCAGAATACTGCGACAACATGTTTTGCTCCTGGATGTTTTATGCATGCTGCAAAGGCACGCCGATTCCAGTATATATAATATGTGGCAAAACGACGAATGCATTGCGTCCTTTCCAGGGGTGTCGATTTGTAACCTTTTGTGAGGGCCATGGCCCCACCAATGTTGATCTTGCCCCCCCCCCCCAAATGTAGACTTGGGCCCCACAATATCCTATGCTGTTTTATGTTCATAAGAAAGCTAGGAGAAAAAAAGAAAAACGCCATGCTACATAGAAAACGTAGTGCTGTTAACCAGCATATTTTCTACTGCAAAGAAACAGATTAGACTTAGATAGTGGACTCCCGACCCTGAACTCGCCCCACCAAAACGTTGGCTTCGTCCCTCCCTGATGTTAGCCACCAAGGAAATACCTTCAACCATCGTCATCACAGCTCAGGCCAGCTGTGCTCCGAGGCTTCCATCAAGGCCGGTGTACCTTAGCCTGCGTATGGGCGCAGAAATATTTTATTTAGGCCATTGTATGTTTGTTGGTGTTTGGAATGAGGGGAGAGGGAGTTGACGATGACGATGACGATGACGATGACGATGACGATGACGATGACGATGACGATGACGATGACGATGACGATGACGATGACGATGACGATGACGATGACGATGACGATGACGATGACGATGACGATGACGATGACGATGACGATGACGATGACGATGACGATGACGATGACGATGACGATGACGATGACGATGACGATGACGATGACGTCGACGATGACGATGATGATGACAATGGATCCAAGTACACTGAATGACACTGTAGTCGCATGCTACGACTCTTTTATGTTGACACAAAAGAGTTGTACGACATAACAATTTTTATGTTGACATGCACGGTCTACTGCTCTTTTGCTTATGTGACTTCACATGTTACTTGACGATTTTTCCGGCTGTCGAGGTTGCTGAATAAACATAAACATACACATCGTCAAATAAAAATCATAATCATTGAGGTCTGAGAATATAGTGGACGAAATCCTATAAGTTTTTGGTTGGGAAGGGGAGTGGGCTCTAGTAAACTTTCGGCCCCAATGTTTTTCAAATATCGACACCCTGGTCCTTTCTATGATCCAAGAAAGCTAAACAAGATAGCAATACTTTCAGAGTAAATGGAAAACAAGAGGTTTAATATGATAGGCTAATGGGATCGCATGTCAGTCAGGGAATGCATACCCAAATCAGAAACTGCAGACACTTTGACTCGACTAGTTTTTTTGCGATGTTTTTTTCCACGATTATTTTAACTGCCGTACAGTTACTGACATATTAAAAGGCATCTCCTGTGACCTTCGGGTTATATCACATCAGATACGGAAATAGCATCCCACAAATATGAACATGATGTCCCTGGTCCATGTAAACTGAATTTGATGCTTACAATACCCAACTCTATTTCATCGTACGATGCAGGGTAGTATTGTAATGTATGAACAGAAAAAAGATACTGCAATTTCCCTCCTATTTATGGTGTATCCTAACCCGCACCGTCTTTCCGGTCAAATCCCCCACCTGGTATCGGGGGAGGGGGGTGATGGTGGTTGAAGACCCCTCTAAAATCAAAACTAAGCATCGCACGAAAACGAAAGAAGTATCATCGGAAAGCGCACGACGAGTAGGGTCCGAGTCTACCCTCCAAAACAATTTCCACCCAAAATTGACGTCACTAGGGGGCTAGATTTTCGCGACTTTTCATGACTTACCTTATGTTTTTGACTCTGGGGGATATATGGATATATGAAAAATAAAATTTATTTGGAATGAGAAAAGGACAGCGAAATCGACCAGGTGTACAATTTGTTTTGCCCCCCCCCCAAAAAAAAAAAATAATTTCAACATTTTGAGTTTTCAACTTATCTTTAATTGTCCTTTTCCAATGGGTAGGGCAGACCGAGAAACGTTGCTGAAAGTCAACTTCCTACAATACAAAATGCTTACTTTAGCCAGAATCCTGTATTTTAATTGCAATTTGGCAAATACGAAAAATTTATATGTAGTCAACAACGGAAAGAAATGTAAAATTACACTCGTACGTCTTGTTGCATCCGTAAAGATAAGCAAACTCTGGAAGTTTCATTCAAATATATCTATCCATTAAAGCGTGACGACTGGTTGAACTTGTTTGGAGGTGACCTCACTTGACCTTGACTAACTCGTTGACCCTAGATAACCTGACATAAAAATGTTGAATCAGCATGTGAAATTAATGTCGGAAAAGGTATGCCAAACTTGGGCGCGCTGCCGTCCGCTGTTCGTCCGCTATCTACGAAAAAACTGACAGGGAGCGGTTGAAGACCCCCCCCCCCCCCTCGAGACGGGACGGGTTTCGTTTTCTCATTGTCATCATTAATTGGTCACAATATGGATTAGTGAAACGGATTGATGATACAATAAGCATCAGTGATAGTGGTAAGTCCAATGTCAGTAAGTACTTACCTACCATATATGCTTAGCTACACACCCCTGTTTTGGCCATTCCCACAATGGCCAACCCCAACTCCGGCTGTGAGCCCCGGCGGGCGGAAGTTAGCGGTGCATAGGTCAGTTGCCAGCTCACGTGGTCAGTTGGTAACCGACATGGTCTGTCCCTCCTCTCGCACCGCATACCAGATATGGCCGGTGTCAGGCACCGCCGACTCGTCACCCCCTCCCCCCACACTCCCAGTTCGCCACCTGGCGGTCAGCGTGCCCACCGAGCCGCACGATATGTCGTCATAGCAAGTGACGCAGATCTTGGCACGTCTCACCACTCGTCGGCTCCACAAGGGACCGCGGGCACGTCTCAACTCTCACCGGATCCCCCCGCACGGTAGGCACGTCTCATCTCTCACCGGATCCCCGGCACGGTAGGCACGTCTCATCTCTCACCGGATCCCCCGGCACGGTTGGCACGTCTCATCTCTCACCGGATCCCCGGCACGGTAGGCACGTCTCATCTCTCACCGGATTCCCACGGCACTGTAGGCACGTCTCATCTCTCACCGGATCCCCCGGCACGGTAGGCACGTCTCATCTCTCACCGGATTCCCACGGCACTGTAGGCACGTCTCACCACACTCCCGCTCCCCACGGCACTGTAGGCACGTCTCACCACACTCCCGCTCACCACGGCAGAGTGTCCGCACAGCTGTCCGCACAGCTATCCGCACAGCACACTGTCCGCACAGCTGTCCGCACGGATACGGGCATAGTGGGAAGACGACGGCTGCTGACGACTGACGGCCTGCCAGCCTTCCGATTGCGTTGGCTTCAGCGGTGACATGTCTGCAACGGCTAAGGCTTCAGGCCGGTTGAATGACACTAGGTAAGATGATGCACATTTTCTGCTGCTGCCACAATCCCTGCTGCTGTTGCGACAATCCGCCTGCCGCTCTGCCCGATACGCAGGAGAGAATAGTGTTCGAACTGTCCCACACAGATGTGACAGTGTGGTGAACATTGGCGAGTCGTCACGCGAGAACGTGTTCGTTCCGTCGGCATCGCGAACGGCACAGAACCTGTAACACTGAGTTGCCGGCTGTGTTTGGGGATCCACTCTGTCGGACCGGCAGCGCCGCACATAACTGCCGTCTGCCGTCCACGTCTCAGGAGTTGAGTACTCCATCCGGTCCGCACAAACGTGGATAAGCACTTTTCACCTCCAACGGCATGCAAACAGGCATACATGATATTCTGGCAGGACAATCGTTATATGCGTCGATTGAAGTGCAGCCCACACTCGAAGTCAAAACAGCTTGACCAGGAAAAGGCACATGCATGTGGACTGATGTGAACAGGACTGATGCATGTGTGAAGCCTAGTCTAGTTTTTACTCACCTGTATGTCTGCGAAAACCTGAAGCAAAACTTGAAACAAAGGCGGGTCTCTAGTACCAGCGAGACGGACTGACAGCGGTGGGGATTCTGTGAAGGGAGGCTATTTAGGAGCATTATTCGAGCACAGCGAACGATTGGGCACCACCAAAAACAGCATCGATAACCCGCTTGGATTCGCCACGCTACTGATGACTTTCTCAGAAATAATTGCGTTATCGTCCGCAGACGCTATTGCATTCTGTCCGATGACTTGGACCGCCACATTCATTTAGTCTTGCCGATGTAAACGTACTGATTGACGACTGCCGATAATCAGTTCCCGAGGCTGATGCGAGCGGCAGCCGCTTCCAGCTGCAGCGGCTGTGGAAGCTGTCTGTAGTTCTGCGACTGGCCGTTGCGTGGCCTTGGGTCTTGTCACCGGTCACATGACATCTCCCATCACGGGAGCCGCCGCAGCCGTGTCGTGTCACCACACAGCCTCTCTTGCGGTGGCTACCCGCCCCCGAGTCCTGCTACTCCACAGCGCCCCTCCCTCAGTGGCTGCCCGCCCCGAGTCCTGCTACTCCATAGCGCCCCTCCCTCAGTGGCTACCCGCCCCCGAGTCCTGCTACTCCATAGCGCCCCTCCCTCAGTGGCTGCCCGCCCCGAGTCCTGCCATCCCGCAGCGCCTCTCCCTCAGTGGCTGCCCGCCCCGAGTCCTGCCATCCCACAGCGCCCCTCCCTCAGTGGCTGCCCGCCCCGAGTCCTGCCATCCCGCAGCGCCTCTCCCTCAGTGGCTGCCCGCCCCGAGTCCTGCCATCCCACAGCGCCCCTCCCTCAGTGGCTGCCCGCCCCGAGTCCTGCTACTCCATAGCGCCCCTCCCTCAGTGGCTGCCCGCCCCGAGTCCTGCTACTCCATAGCGCCCCTCCCTCAGTGGCTGCCCGCCCCGAGTCCTGCTACTCCATAGCGCCCCTCCCTCAGTGGCTGCCCGCCCCGAGTCCTGCTACTCCATAGCGCCCCTCCCTCAGTGGCTGCCCGCCCCGAGTCCTGCTACTCCATAGCGCCCCTCCCTCAGTGGCTGCCCGCCCCGAGTCCTGCCATCCCGCAGCGCCTCTCCCGCAGTGGCTGCCCGCCGAGGCCGGATCGTGGAGGGGGGAGAGTCGTGCTTGGCGCATGCATACCCGCCCAACTGGTGGCGATCCCTCCATTCAGAAATTCAGCCATTCAGTATGACCGCGCCAAAACGAGCGCGACTCTCGTCTGTGTGGCGCGTGTGGCGCGCGATCGGGCCCGATTGGGATTGGTGTCGACCGATTGACCGATTGACTGACTGACCAATTGACCGATTGGTCGTTGCAGCGGGCCGGTGACGAACGAGGACACCCAGCAGGCGGCCGACGTGCAGAAGCTCATCAAGGACATCATCCTGGAGCAGGTGAGCGCGTTGGCCGGCGGCTCGACAGCATCGGTGCGGTGCCGACTGACGCTGCGGCATGCCTGGGCCCGACCGGATCCCCAACCGGCCAGGTGCGGCCATGGCGTGCTCTGCAGCGGCCGACGGGCCTCATCTACCACCTGATCTCCACCTCGCGGCCCGAGCAATATAAACTGTTTCCGAGAAATGGCGAACTGTTCAGAGTGGAGCTCCCGACGTTGGCAAATTCTGATTCATTCTTATTCTAGGCCCACCCAATATTCGCGATCTTGACATGGTCTATTTGACATTAGATATAACATCGGATAAATTATGCAGTCATATGAGTAAAAGAGTATGTGAGCAAAGCTACATTTATTTGCATTATTATATTGTTTAAAAAAAACATGTCATGGTCCTGTTCAATGGATAGGTCGGTTGGTTGGAACGGTATTAGTTAAGTTGTTTAGCATCGTCCTTCTCTGTATTGTATACGTCGTGTCCTGCAGACACTTGTGGCCGTTGTTAACACACCTACACTGCATCTGCGCTCGCTGCGTACTCGGGTTGAGTTCTTCGTCTGATTATTTCGAGCGATGAGAGACCCATCATAATGGATTAGTGAGCCGTGACCAAGGTCGATATATGGCTATCTCGGACACAACACGGACACCTGTACCACAGATTGGATGGTATAGAGTGTGTGGTAAGTTACGTTCATTGTGCGGTATGTGAAGTTCAGTTAGGTAATCCAAACATGCAGAATTAAGTGAAGTAGCATATTTGTATCCCTTCAGTTTTAGCACGCGCCCTGGAGGGCCTCGGAAAATTACGCGCACTGGAGGGGGGCGGATTCCGCCTTCCCTAAAATCTCGGCTCCTACTGAGGCTAGAGCAACGACATTCGTAGGGTGGATGGGCACGATAGTGGACTAGGTTGTGTGCAACTTTCATGACCTTAGGTCGATGTTGTCAAGGTCAAATGGGGTCAAAATAAATTTAAAAGAAAGTTTTGTGTGGCTTGGCTTGTCATTGTTATGGATTGCTATGGTTTTGTTTAAATGCTCCAAAATTGGCATTAATAATGTGTTGAACATTACTAATGATGCAATGCAGATGCCAGATCCGCCATTTGACCTCAGGTCACCTATCTAGGAGCACTTTATCAGGTCATTGCCTGCTCCAGTTACCGGAACCGGGCTGCCCGTTCGACTGCTCCGTTCGGCGGCTCAGCATAATCGGCTTCGCAAAGAAAAGAGTGAAATACATGAATTAAGTTTGCAAATGCTTATGCACACAATGGCAAACAGTATATTTCGGAATGTATAGGGAGTAGCATGCAAAGTGACATCAATCGCATGACAGTCATTTGCATTTATGACAACATTCCAGTTGACCAAGTTTGGTTATATTAGCCTGTCATGAACTTGACCTGACTTGACCCCGGCGACTTAACATGACTTTTAAATTATATAGCATAACAACATGCATCAAACAAGTCGCTAGTGTTGTCAATAATACTTCCCTTTTGTCAATATTCGGGAGGCACATCAGCACCGATCTTTGTGGTCTGGAGCTGCGAATTGATTTTAATTTAACGGCCCCTAACTTGAAAAATTTTCGGCTGATTTTAATTTTTCTTACTTAAAACAATATGCCTGTCATTTCTAAGCAGGTACATAAAAATAGCGTATATTGACCGGTACAATATGGAGTTATGTACGAAAAATCGGAGATGTGGGATGATTTCGCCATCCCCCTCCAGGGCGTGTGTTAGCATGTCATGAACTTGACCTGACTTGACTTCGGTGACCTGACATGACTTTGAAACAATAAAGCATAACAATATACATTAAACAAGTCGCTAGTTTTGCCAAGAGCACTTAATTTTTGCCAATGTACGGGAAGCGCATCAGCGCCGATATTTTCGGTCTGGCGCTGATAAATTTTTTTAACTTTAGCGACCCCTAACCCGAAATATTTTCGGTCGATTTTAATTTTTCGTCCTTTAAGCAACGTGGCGGTCATTTATAAGCAGGTGCACGAAGAATGGCGTATATCGTCCGGTAAAATCTGGAGTAATCTACGAAAAACCGGAGGGGTGGACGGATTTCGCCATCCCCTCCAGGGCGCGCGTTATGCAACAGTGTCATTGAATGTGCAATTAATCATTCAAAACATTCAAGAAGAAAACGTAACTTAGAGTAGGTCATCCTATTGGATGTCTCGTCCCAATCCATGTTGACCAGCTTAGGATATCCATGCAATCGTAAACCGTAGGAAGTCCATTGTTATCACATGCCAGAACACGGCCACGGTACGCATGATGTCTGACTCTTGTCTCATGATGTCTGACTCTTGCCTCATAATGTCTGACTCTTGCTTTGTGATGGCTGACTCTTGCCTTATGATGTCTTCCTCTTATTCTATGATGTCTGGCACTTGCCTTATGGTGTCTGACTCTTATCTCATGATGTCTGGCACTTGCTTTGTGATGTATGCATCTTGCCTTATGTCTCACTCTTGCCTTATTATGCCTCGCACTTGCTTTGTGATGTCTGCCTCTTGCCTTATGATATTCTTACTCTTGCCTTATGGTGTCTGACTATTGCCTTATGACGGCTGACTCTTGCCTTATGATGGCTGACTCTTGCTTTGGCAGGCTGGCCCAGGTACTTTCAGGAAATGTCTTCGGCATGCTCACCATATATGAGCTGCATGCATAAGCAGACAATTCTGTTTTGCATGCAGCACTTGAACGCATGCAGATGAGCGTCGACTACATGCTCTCCCATCGCTCTATCTCACTTCTCTTGCCCTCTCCGTCCCTTCTTTCTTTCTTTTACTCCTCTCTCCTCTCTCTCTCCCTCGCTCTCTCCCGCTCTCTCTTTTTTAACTCTCACTCTCGCTCGCATACTCCCAGCATTGTGCGTGCATTAAGTAGGCGTGTGAACAATGGACGTTGACATGTGTCGACAGCAGACATGTATCTCGTTGACGGACGTACACAGGCATCAATTATGTATTCACTCTCTGTTTACGCAGTCCAGCTCTGTCTGTCAAGTTTCACTTGTGCAACACGCATTACAATATGCCTGCGCTGCAAGCAATGTCGACTAATCGGAAATGTAATATTCAATGAGATTACAGCGTTTTCCCCGTACTAGTCATGGATCTGAGTAGGACTATCTAGGGCCTTGACATGATCATCAGACGGAAAAATGTGTTGTATCCCCTGGAGAGACATATTATAAATGCGGCAATGGCAGACGACGAGAAGTAAACCTTATTAAAAAGAGGAAGAGAGAACGAATCCAAGGTCTAGTACATATATGTAAATATATGTTGCATCGAGACTTGCATGTGGCATGCATACGAGAGCTGCTAATAGCATGCCGACAACTTACAAAACGCACCGACCCGCCTATAACTCACTCAATGTAAACTTCGTCTTCGATCGTACATGATATCCTTGTCGCCTTAAGTAGACCGAAATCACAAAGGGTAGAATAGTTGTCATCGAATACACTGGTCTAACACATCCACGAACCTCGGCTGAACGCATCCACGAACCTCCGCTGAACGCATATACGAACCTCCACTGAACACATCCACGAACCTCGGCTGAACGCATATACGAACCTCCACTGAACACATCCATGAACCTCCGTTGAACACATCCACGAACCTCCACTGAACACATCCACGAACCTCCGTTGAACACATCCACGAGCACCCACTCGGCTACCATGGGTTAAACTCCACGCTCAGAACTGGGCATGGATCAGTCACTGAGGGAGGATCAAGCACTGGGTGAGGATGAACCACTGGGTGAGGCCTAACCACTGGTTGAGGATCAACGACTGGGTCAGGACTAACCACTGGGTGAGGACTAACCACTGGGTGAGGATGAACCACTGACCGAGGATCAACTACGTGGTGAGGATGAACCACTAGGTGAGACCTTATCATTGAATGAGGATCAACCACTGGGTGAGGCCTAACCACTGGGTGAGGATCAATCACTGAGTGAGGATCAACCACTGGGTGAGGCCTAACCACTGGGTGAGGACTAACCAGTGGGTGAGGATGAACTACTGGGCGAGGGTCAACTATGGGGTGAGGATGAACCACTGGGTGAGACCTAATCACTGAGTGAGGATCAACTACTGGGTGAGGACCAACCGCTGGGTGAGAACTAACCACTGGGTGATGATTATCCACTTGATGAGCGTCAACTACTGAGTGACTTTCTGATCGATGACAGCCGTCGAGATCGAAACTTTTTCTGGGAAATTGCTCGTATATTGACACTCGGGTGGCCACATCAACGATCTTACAATCGATACGGGAACATATGGCACCATCCCTGGTGTTGGCTATAAGACCGCTGTACTGGATATTTGTGGAGCACGGAACGGGCAAATTGTCATTCATTATACGTGAACAATATTGACACTCGTTTCTGGTCAGTGTGTTGTTGTTTGGCATTGGCCAGCACTGTCTGCTCTTTGACTCTATGGTTTGTAACTGAAGTCGAACGAGCGCAGTATACGCTTCATTAACAAAACAGGACAGAGCATGTCATTTAGACGTTCACAATTATTACGGTGTTAATTCGCTGATTTTTTAACTATATAAGAGCCATGGTTACCTTTTGCATCTGGCACTGTGAGTGGATAGGGCTCAGGAGCGCCTGCGGCTATCAGCTCAGTATCAACCAGGTGATTGGGACGGCTGCGACACCGATGGACTCTGATGCATACAGCTTCGCTCTCTGTTTTTTTCTCCCTCTCTCTCTTCTCTTACTCTCTCGCTCTCTCTCTCTCTCTCTCTCTCTCTCTCTCTCTTACTCTCTCTATCTCTCTCGCTCTCTCTATCTCTCTCTTACTCTCTCCTTCTCTCACTCTTTCTCTCTCACTCTCCCTCTCTCTTTCTCTCTCTCTCTCTCTCTCTCTCTTTCTCTCTCTATCTCCCTCTACCTCTCTCTCTCTCTTCATTTCTCTCTCGGACTCGCCTTCGACTATTAGTCCGACTTTGTCCGCCACTGACCACTTTGTCTGTGGCCAATCTGGCTCTGGCCAGTCTGTCTCTAGACAGTCTATATCTGGTCAGTATGTTTCTAGTTCACCCGTCGCGGTCAGCCTGCCTCCGGTAAGCTTGCCTCTGACAAACCAGACCACCTCTCGTGAGTCCATTTGCAATCCAATCTGTCCCCGGTCAGCTCCATCTCTGGTCAATATGCTTCTGGTCAGCCCATCTCTGGTCAGTGTGTCCCTGTTTAGGTTGTCTCTGGTCAGCCCGTCCCTGGTCAGTGTATTTCTGGCTGGGCTGATTCTGATCAGTCTGTCTGGCCAGTCGTCCCCGAATACGTCACTTCCGCTCTGGCTCTGAGGTTCCCGGTCTCCCCATGTTACATCCGCTTAGTCAGTCGAGGTGGCATTATAACGCAACGCAAACTGTCAAAGTGCAAGTGTGACGTCACCCAGACCAGCAGTGATGTGTGTGTGTGACGTCAACACGACTATCAATGGTATGTGTGTGTGACGTCAGTCAGATTATCAGTGATATGGGTGTGACATCATCCGGACTACCAGTGATGTGAGTGTGACATCATGCAGACTACTAATAATGTGAGTGTGGCGTCGTCCAGCTGTCGAAGTACAGACGTGATGTTGCCCGACTGGTGGTGTGTGGGTGTGACGTCACCCGCCGCTGTGTGACCGACAGGGCGAGTTCAACGTGCAGTCTCAACTGCCGCACGTGAAGCAGGACCCCAGCTCACTCCAGCTGGACTCGGAGTACGTCTGCGAAGAGGGAAAAGTGCTGGTTGACAGGTGGTGCGGTGAGTTACTCTCACTTTCTCGGCGACCGGCTGTGCTGACGGTGGCGGCTGGCGGTGGCGGTGGCGGTGGCGCTGACGGTGGCGGCTGGCGGTGGCGGTGGCGGTGGCGCTGACGGTGGCGGTGGCGCTGACGGTGGCGCTGACGGTGGCGGTGGCGCTGACGGTGGCGCTGACGGTGGGGGTGGCGCTGACGGTGGTGGCTGGCGGTGGCGGTGGCACTGACGGTGGGGGTGGCGCTGACGGTGGCGGTGGGGGTGGCGCTGACGGTGGCGGCTGACGGTGGCTGTGGCGCTGACGGTGGCGGCTGGCGGTGGCGGCTGGCGGTGGCGGTGGCGGTGGCGCTGGCGGTGGCGGTGGCGCTGACGGTGGCGGTGGCGCTGACGGTGGCGGTGGCGCTGACGGTGGGGGTGGGGTGTGACCGGCGCAGAATTTCCCGGCACGTGCTTCAGTGGAGCGGACAGTGCTGGCGCCGCGGCTGAGAGCCGGGGCCACGGGGCGGCCGGCCCAGCTGGCGACGGACGGATCGGCCGCTGTGGCAAACCACGGTGTCTGGTGGCCGCTGTGGCGAGCCACGGTGTCTGGTGGCCGCTGTGGCAAACCACGGTGTCTGGTGGCCGCTGTGGCAAACCACGGTGTCTGGTGGCCGCTGTGGCGAGCCACGGTGTCTGGTGGCCGCTGTGGCGAGCCACGGTGTCTGGGGCCCTGTGGCAAACCACGGTGTCTGGTGGCCGCTGTGGCAAACCACGGTGTCTGGTGGCCGCTGTGGCGAGCCACGGTGGCTGGTGGCCGCTGTGGCGAACCACGGTGTCTGGTGGCCGCTGTGGCGAGCCACGGTGTCTGGTGGCCGCTGTGGCAAACCACGGTGTCTGGTGGCCGCTGTGGCGAGCCACGGTGGCTGGTGGCCGTGCGAGAGAGACTGGTGTTGTTGGCGCTGAGGGGCGCATCGGCTGCATCGGCTGCTGCACAGCGCCGCTCCGAGATTGGCCGGTCGGAGCCGCGTGTGTCACGTGTAGCGCCCAGGAGTGCACTGAGCGCGCTCACAGCCGATAAATGTGCCGGGCGGTGTGTGTCGCCACACCGTCCCGCTCCGTTTGATGACGTTACACTGCACACGCATCACGTGGTCGGTACAGTTGAGTTGTTGTGGGAAAGTGCGGACTGCTCACAGCCAGTGACATTGTTTGACATGGTTTGTGTGGAATGACACGTGCGGTTGCAGTTAATAGCATATGTGGATTGATCTCGTCTGGCCTGCTATGAGTGGCATTCTAACAGATGAGCTCTACGACCTAACTTGACCTGATCTCTGATCTATAAGTGCATGCAAAGTCTGGAGCAAATATTGCATTAGCCCGTACTGAACGAACCGGGCCGGACCTAAGCGATTGTGGCACATGCATCCACCAGTGAGCAGCACGCATTGACCCGACATGACCCGGCATGATTCAATGTGAATTTATAACCCGTGTCTGCATGAGACTCCGCCAAAAGCCCTGCATGCAGCGCGGAACTTGATGTAGCTGCGGATGCACATTTCTACCTGTGTTGAATATTAATTATTGAAATGCTTAGTTAATCGGACTTACTCTGGGCGAAGCGAAAGCAATTCAGCCAGTACTTCTACCTTTGCTTAGCAGGCCTTGACAGCAATGAAATGAATAATACAAAACACGAAATCCAGCTAGCAAGTCAGCCAGGTGACAAAAAACCTGAAGGTTGTCCACTGGCAGAAGCGGGTCGAAACCGCAACTTACACTAGATGAGAGAAAACAGACAATAATGCGTTCACCACGCACAACGGCTTCACGACTCTCCCACCACACACAACGGCTTCGCGACTCTCCCACCACACACAACGGCTTCACGACTCTCCCACCACGCACAACGGCTTCACGACTCTCCCACCACACACAACGGCTTCACGACTCTCCCACCACACACAACGGCTTCACGACTCTCCCACCACACATAACGGCTTCACGACTCTCCCACCACACACAACGGCTTCACGACTCTCCCACCACACACAACGGCTTCACGACTCTCCCACCACACACAACGGCTTCACGACTCTCCCACAACACACAACGGCTTCACGACTCTCCCACCACACACAACGGCTTCACGACTCTCCCACCACACACAACGGCTTCACGACTCTCCCACAACACACAACGGCTTCACGACTCTCCCACAACACACAACGGCTTCACGACTCTCCCACCACACACAACGGCTTCACGACTCTCCCACAACACACAACGGCTTCACGACTCTCCCACAACACACAACGGCTTCACGACTCTCCCACCACGCAAAACGGCTTCACGACTCTCCCACCACACACAACGGCTTCACGACTCTCCCACAACACACAACGGCTTCACGACTCTCCCACCACACACAACGGCTTCACGACTCTCCCACCACACACAACGGCTTCACGACTCTCCCACAACACACAACGGCTTCACGACTCTCCCACAACACACAACGGCACTATGCACATTCACACCTGCATACCTGATTGGGCTGAACTCTGTGTTGATGGTGGTTTCTGGTGTTCTTTGGTAGAACACTGCTGTGGGCAACACGTATGCAGTGCTTAGCTACTGTGTGACTTATTCACTCACTAACTCCCTTTGTGTAGGGATAGTACGATACATATGTTCATCTTTTCGGAAGCAGGCTTATGGGATGTGAGGCCAGGCTACTGGGCTGCAGTGTCAGGCTGCTGGAATGCAGGATCAGACTGCTGGACTCTAGCGGCTGCTGGACGACAGACCGCTAGTTCACACACAGAGACCGCCTCTGGACCCTGTGTTGCTGCTGGGCCATGGGTGGCTGCCGGACCACAGGATGCTTCACGACCACGTGTGGTTGCTGGACTCCAGAATGTTGCCGAACCATGAGCTGCTGCTGGAACATGAGTGACTCCCGAACCAAAGGATGCTGCTGGAATGCCGGCGGCTGATCGACCTCAGACTGCTTCTACACCACAGGTTGCCGTGGGGCGTCGATATGCTGCTGGGCCGCCGAGGAAATCTGCCGGTTTGCGGTAGCGGCTCTTGATTTCGACATGGCTCGGATGATAAATGCGCTTGGGCACCCGTTGTCCCGGAGCACCTGCCGGATGTATTATTTCTGCGAGATTTTGGCCTCCTCGCTACTACAGATTGCGATAGCCCGGCGAGTCAGACATTGGATAGTTGCGGACTTAATGCTGACGCAGTGGTGGGAATCGTATTTCAGGAACACGTTCGAGCAAGTTGGCTTCATGAAAACTTAGGTCTTCAGAGCCTATCCAAAGGTGGATACTTCCATGTCGAGTTTTCCGTCTAGTTCCACCTCGACAGTAAACAGGATACTGGGCACAATATAAATGACGGAGAAATTGGTCGACACGTTCTCGCCCGTGTAGCCACACAGTGGCAATTACAAATTGTCTCCAATGCGTTGGTTTTAGGGTGGCCCGCGCCAGACGTTTCTCCTCAAATGGGTCCATGAAGGCATTTGCTAGCATATCTGATAGCTGAGTCACATTGCCTAGGTGGTAGTACTGGCTGAACTATTTATCGCCTTACTCAGACCATTTTGTTAGTCATTTATTTCACCAATTAAAAACCATTTAAGTAACCATTTTGAACACCATGCTAAATGTCAATTAATTTGACATGACCTGTCAGAAAAGTGGCGTGTGTGGCCGCAGCTGACCTGGTCTGACCTGATCTGATCTGACCAACAGTGGCGTGTGCAGTCGCAGCCGACTTGACCTGATCTGATCTGACCTGACCGGCAGTGGCCTGTGCGGCGGGCACCTACTTCGATGGCGAGTCGCGGACGTGCCGCAAGTGTCCCATCGGCACCTACCAGAACGGCGAGGGCCAGACCAGCTGCACCCCGTGCCCGCACATCTCCGGCAAACAGTCCACCACCGCCATGCGGGGTACACAGACGCCCGACCTCTGCAAAGGTGAGTGTCACCCCTGGCTGCCGACCTCCGTGTCGTACATTACCGCCGCAGGTCACGGCACTGCCATTCGCCAGCAGCTGGTGCCTTCATGTCGCTCGTAATGAAACCGCCATTGCTGCAGTCGGCGCTTCGTGGCGTCACACCGTTTGACCTCCTCACGGGTGAATGTCTTGGCGATTCGATGAACTCTGATCCCTGTCACCCCTATCTGACTCGCGTTAGATACCTGTAGAAGTGGAGCGGGCTGCTGCGGAAGGCGCCGCTTAGGTGGGCCCGGTCAGCTGGGCGGGCCGAATTCCATAAATGTTCCCACACGCATACGTGGTGGGCGACTGCATTTCACTGTTTCTCACGGCCAGAGCAGCACATTTCGGTGGCCGGCTCGCTCAAGCCTTTAGCACCGCGTCGCAGACGTCGCGCGGTGTGTGCAGCCACATTGCGGTCGGGTCGGCCGCCGGCCGCGCGGTGTACCGTCGACACCAGTTGCGGTGTACCGTCGACACCAGCCGCGGTGTACCGTCGACACCAGCCGCGGTGTACCGTCGACACCAGCCGCGGTGTACCGTCGACACCAGCCGCGGTGTACCGTCGACACCAGCCGCGGTGTACCGTCGACACCAGCTGCGGTATACCGTCGACACCAGCCGCGGTGTACCGTCGACACCAGCCGCGGTGTACCGTCGACACCAGCCGCGGTGTACCGTCGACACCAGCCGTGGTATACCGTCGACACCAGCCGCGGTGTACCGTCGACACCAGCCGCGGTGTACCGTCGACACCAGCCGCGGTGTACCGTCGACACCAGCTGCGGTGTACCGTCGACACCAGCCGCGGTGTACCGTCGACACCAGCTGCGGTGTACCGTCGACACCAGCTGCGGTGTACCGTCGACACCAGCTGCGGGGTACCGTCGACACCAGCCGCGGTGTACTGTCGACACCAGCCGCGGTGTACCGTCGACACCAGCCGCGGTGTACCGTCGACACCAGCCGCGGTGTACCGTCGACACCAGCCGCGGTGTACCGTCGACACCAGCCGCGGTGTACCGTCGACACCAGCTGCGGTGTACCGTCGACACCAGCCGCGGTGTACCGTCGACACCAGCCGCGGTGTTGTCGGGTCCGCTTCCGGTCGGGCGAGCGGCGGCGCTTTTCCTGCAGCCGTGGCGGTCGGCACGCCCACGCGTCGCCAGCTGAGTCGTCTCGATCGCAGACGCCGGGCGGCGTCCTGGCGTGCACGGCCGCGCACGGCATCGCTCGCAAAACCCACACAAACGATCACGTGACCAGATATTTTTGCGCTTTGTGTGCAAACGACGATGCCACCTGTTGAGCCCAGCTGCCGAGGACACGACTGCGTGCGGACATGCACTGACGCCGGCGTTCTCGCGCGTGCTGATCGGATGCACGCGCACACGCTGTATCAACAGTGCGGCGGGCAGCGTGGCCCTGTCGACCCGACATCTGACCGTGCCTTGCGGTTCTCACATCCGTGCGTGACCATCAGTCGTATGTGATCGTGTTCACTCGTGACATGTGTGCTGCTAATAGAGCAGTCGTCCGACGCATCGGCTGCTCGACTTGTTTACCGACTGGATCCAACCTGGCACTGACACCTGCGCAATGTGTGACCCAACTTGACCCGAGCTGGTCTGACCTCCAGAGCGGTGCGTGGCGGGCCGCTACTTCGACAGCACGATGCAGCTGTGCAAGGCGTGCGGCGTGGGCAGGTACCAGTCGCGTGCTGGCCAGTTCTCCTGCTACCAGTGCGACCGGGGTCTGACCACGCGCAGCGACGAGAGCACCTCAGCCGAGGTCAGTCGGGCTCACCGGTCACTTTGTGTCGTGGGACACAAAGTGACCGGGTGCCCTTTGACTTTGTGTCGTGGGACAAGGTCACAGGGACGATCGGGTCACAGGCTATTCGTGGTCACCTGGCACCATGTGCTTCGGGGCAGCCTGGGTCACGGGCAATCCAGTCTTAGATCAGATTGGCTGCGGGGTACGCCAGGTCACATTAACAATGCTATTTGCATCCAACTACATTCGTCGGACCGTACTGGCCAAGCCTGCTTGTGACTGTAAGCATATTTCCCAAGGCGACGTCTGTGCGGGAGAAGATACGAAAGCGGGCGCATTTCGAGACCATTGTGAATCAGTAAATAAAACACGACAAAGGGTACACAACAGTCTGGATCGTTGAGAGCATGGGACGGGCGGGATCGTCGGGCGGTCGGGGAGCGAGCCAGCGTCCGCCAGCCGAATACGAACTGTGCATGGAGTGCATCTTAAGTGTGGCCTTCTGTGCTGCGTGTGCGTGTGGCGATAGGCGACATTGGCTGACATGCCACGTGTTTTTGTCAAAGCCGATTTGTCTCCCGCAAATGCTCGGCAATGGACGGCGAATGGCTGCGTCGAGGCGAGCCCTGGTGTGGAGGGTCGGCGACACCAGCAGCACCGTCCAGGTCCACATATGTGAGCAGGCGATGCCACCTGAAACCACACACAGGACAGCAGTGGATCGTTCAAAAACAGCGCGAGCGGCGAATGTGCTTTCTGTAAAATGTCAGCCGGTTCATAATCAAGAACGCGTCCTGTGTGGTAGGTAATGTTTGGTTTAAATTTTACCATCTAATAGTACGTAACAATAATGAACGCCGCTGACCTATCAGAGACGTGCTGCCACCGAATTTATTGCACATCAGACCACAAAATTACGTCGCGCTGAACTTGGCACAGTGCGAGACTCACGTCCGAGCGCGCTTCGTTACCACGCCTGCCGCAGTAGGTCAGGGCGAAGATCGACGGGGCGTGGCCGCGCGTTATGTACGGGGAACGCCCATGAGTGGGTGTGACCGCAGCTCACGCCGGACCGTCTGGCAGTGGGCGCGGCTTGGGGTCAGGTCGGGGCTGCACGTACCGCTAATGAGCGCGCGGCTAATGGGCGCCCGTTAACGGTTTCGCGGCCGCACTGGGAGGCACTGGTCGTGCGCGACTCTCGCCGGGCATTGGCGCCGGTGAGCCTTCTTCGGCTCACTTCCGAATCCGCTGAACCGACCGATCCGCCGCAGACTGCGTTGCACACCAGCTCACGCCCGTCACAAACTGCACAGAAACCGGCTACGGTTCCGGTTGAAATCGGCGAGGAGAAGCCATCGGATTTGTCAAAACCGGGAAAGCGTGATAGAATCTGACGGAGTTTCGTCAGGTGCGTCGTAGTGCCTGTGAACAGAACGACTGGCTCGACCGCAAAAGCCAACAGCTGCATGTCAGTATTGATAGATGACTTTTGCACACACACAAAAATTGTAGAAAGTTGAGTAGGTGAGTAGGTACGACATGCGCGAAACTTCACTGGAGGCAGCAATGTCCATCGGCACCCAGGCAAGGTATATTACGGACAACAGCACTGATACACACCAAATAGAGTTTATGTGCGATATAATAGAACCAGTAAGGCGCCTCGTTGGGAACAGGAAGAACCACTGGCGAATGGAAATCACATCAGGTATTTGCAATATTGAAACAAAATGTGCCGAAATCAGCAGATTTATCGACATATGGACGCATGCTAGTTAAACACATACCATTGCAAAAGGAATCGCTCCCCATGCTTGGAAATGAAATTGAAGGCGAAAAATAATTAAGGAAATTCTGACATTTTCACTAGAAAAACCACAATCTACTGTGATCTACTGTAAAGAGCAGAGCTCATTGAACGTCATGCTTGCGCTGCTCGAGGTAAGTCTATGAACTGTTTAGCTGCACAGTTACAACCAGTTGCAGTGCCATATGGCTGTAGTGTATGTCATTTAATTTTTACTGCTAGCTAGATACATCCAGTGGTCTTTTATGCCGTGTATATTCTTCAACCCTGCATGCGATTATATTATGGATCTGAAGCCAATTTTCGTTCATCACTGAGAATGTTCTATGTATGATCATATATGCTATACATCCGTTGCGCAGTCAGGATTAACCTAAGGGGCCCAGGAAGAAAGTGACGAAATACAGAAATCTTTCGGCATGCAACGTGCGCCAAAAATTTAAGGTTTCGCGTAGTGGAAGTCTCAAACTTTATCGTTCTATTTAGTGTACATTTTGGTGCACTTGTTACATTTTGTTGTTCAACCCTGTCTCCCTTCGGTTGCGCCTCTGCTACACGTACAGCTATGACAGGCGCAGCTACACGTATCCTTAGTGCTGGAAATGTAGAATCACTTGACATCCTTGGAAGACCAATTCCGCACGAAATTCCGGCGCCGAAGTTGCAGTTATCCGTGTCTGGCAAAGCAACACGAAAACAAAGCACGATGCATCGTTCACAACAGTGCATTCCCAACATCGTTCCGTTGTTTTGCTCGATGCTGGCATGACAGCGACCAATGAGGCAACTAATGCCTTCGGTGGAAGTTTTTGTAACTACTCTTACGAGAGGATATTGTGATGTCTTACTGGAATACTTACTTTTGAGTTAGGATAGGAAATATGCAAATATGTATCTTATTTGTCAGACATATTTATCTCCCTAACGTCTTAAAAAAATGAGAAGAAGGTGAAAATTGTATGCGAATTTAGGTACTATCAAATGGAAGCTTCTCTTCGTATTGTATTTGTATGTGCGTATGCACACAGGCCAATCATTTTCGCAGAAGTCAAAGACAATTAGAAATGAAACATCCGGGCATGTAGATTGTAGTTAGACACCTATTTGGTTCTCTTACGGCGTCAACGTTTTTTAGATGTAATCAAAATTATGTGCGTACTTGAGCATTATAGAACCAGAGCTTACCATGATATTGTCGAATTTGTTCTCACAGCTGGTTATTTGCTCGAGAGTCAGGAAGGTAACTTAAGATAATCATACTGGGTAATAGCAGATAATATATTAGCACAGGTACAAATATATGCTTGACTATCGAACAGTATCAAATTCGATATAAAAAAATATATTGCTGTTTTTGTAATAACAATTGCGTTATATGAGGACATACGCACTAAAGATGGAAATTTATCATGGCCTGTGTGTTGATCGAGACACGTCAGAGTGTCCTGCAAAAAAAACGGCGACCAGAGGTGAAACTTTTCGAATACGATTGACACGGCCCACAGGTATGTCATGCCATCCATTCCGTATGCATACTACCATGTGCATACTTTCACATCCATATTTCCATATGCAAAAATCCACATGCATACTTCCATATGCGTACCTGGACTAATATCCTTCGTTTCACTTGTCCGTCGTCTAGCATGAATGAGTTCTTGACACCACCTGGTCACCACCTCCGTGCTGGCGATCGCTATCGCTGCATGATGCATGCGAAGAAGCTCCGCTCAACGGACGATCGGCTGGCGAACTGCAGCTGGCCGCCCGTCGGAAGTGAAACGCCCAAGATTCACTGTCGCTGCATGTACTGAGTCACTGCATGTACTGAGTCACTGCAGGTGCTGGGTAGCTGCAGGTGCTGAGTCACTGCAGGTGCTGAGTCACTACAGTTGCTGGGTCACTGCAGGTACTGAATCACTGTAAGCACTGAGTCACTGCGGTACTGAGTCACTGCATATGCTTGATGCTGGGTCACTGCAGGTACTGGGTGCTTGGTCATTGCGGTGCTGAGTCACGGCGGTACTGAGTCAATGCATACACTGTGTCACTGCAGGTGCTGGGCCACTGCGGTACTGAGTCACTACAGGTACTGAGTTACTGCGGTGCTGAGTCACCACAGATATTGAGTCACTGCAGCTACTGGGTCACTGCAAGTATTGATACAGGAACAAAATTATCAGAGCTCTTCGCACACCGAAACTGTTTTCTGTTTTGTCACACTTTTTTGGTCGGGCCTCCCTTAGGAAAATAGTGGTTGAGCTACAGAATGAGTGCCACAAAAGCACAGTATATCTTATGATTCTCACTTTTTGTTTTTATTTTTGCAACGAAAACATCCGAAAAAAAACTTAACTTCTACAGGCATATCAAACATCTCACGATCTTATCTCAACAAACAACAAACTGCAAGCATATCAAGAGGAGCACAGTTTAAATAGAGATGAAGTAAAATGGACATGCGTCGGGAATTTCGCTTTCTGCTAAATTTAGAAAATAATTCACTAACATGACGAAGACAGGTACACAGTCACATTACTGGTTGGAACACAGGTAACTTCGGGACGTTCCAGGTCATGTCTCAGTGATCTGACTTGATAATTATATGAAACCCAGAATGATTTTAGAGGACATAGCATGCAGGCACTTATATTTAGGGTCTTCATTTATGTTGTTGATAGCAGTGCTATGCGAAAATAAATATATTTGAGGCTAATGTTTCAGTAGCCGTAAGAACCTGACATGAGGTCACGATTCGTTCGCAATTTTCCTTAATAATGTATAAACGCAGCCATATTTCACTTTTGACAGTACCTTGCACACCTACACTTGCGGGCCCAGAAAATATGGTGAGCCAGAGAGCACAAACACAGTATATCTAGATTCCACTTTTTTTATTTTCAACGAACACCAAAACTAACTACAGCATACAAACATCAAATCTATCCAACAAACACAACGCAACATCAAGAAGAACACAGTTTATAGGATGAGTAAATGGAGCGGGGATTCGCTTCAATAAAATACACAACGAAGACAGGTACACAGTCACTTACGGTGACACAGGACTCGGACGTCAGGTCAGTCAGTGATCGACGAAATTATAAACCCAGATGACTTAAGGACATAGCAGCAGCACTTATATTAGGCTCATTTATGTTGTGATAGCAAAAATATTTAACTATTTTCATACCGTAAGAACCGACATGAGGTCACAATTTGTTCGCAATTTTCCTAAATAATGTATAAACGCAGCCATATTTCACTTTTGACAGTACCTTGCCTGATACGCTTGTGCAGTATGTTTTAATATATAATTAAAACTGCACTGAAACGAGGCCAGGACCTGACTCTACCAATCCTAAACTCGTTACCGTAAGAGCCACGCAATTTATGACACAATGTGTGCAAATGGCGTAGCGGAAGGTAGGCCAAATTTCAAAGCAATAGCGTCAATCTTTCAAGAATTGCTCCAAAAAAGTTCGGGCGGTGGAGAGTTCATTATCATCCCCACTGCGGGGATTAAGTACGCTAAACACGCTGCTCCCCCTTCACCCACACTCCCACATAGTGTGGTGGATGGCAGCCTCATTGTGCACCAACTAGACGCGAGCGCTGTGCAGGAGGGCAGAAGATACCAGCAACAGCCTGAGCCGATCCGTGCTGTCAGCTTCCACCAGGACACAAGTGTCCGGTACGTGTTGTGGCGCTGCACGCTCTGCTGATCCGTTCAGGCATGTGCCGACGCGTGGCGACCTCTACCGACCCCGTGATGACTTCTACTGACCCCGTGGCGACCTCTACTGACCTGATCCCGTCTGGCCCGGCAGGACTGCACGGCCGCCTGCGAGAGCGGCCACCAGCTGAGCGACGACAACACGTGTCAGCCGTGCCCGCGAGGCACGTACCGCTCGGCTGAGGCGCAGCAGACGTGCTTGGCGTGTGCCGAGGGCACCACCACGCTCGGCACGGGCGCCACCCTGTCGGACGACTGCGCGCTGCCCGTCTGTCAACCAGGTCAGGGTCAGGGTCAGGATCAGGGGCAGGGGCAGGGGCAGGGGCAGGGGCAGTGGCGGGGTCGGCCACAGGTCTGGATCGGCTGGGTCAGGGTCGGCGGGAAGTTGGGAGGGGAAGTTGTGACCCTGACCTGTAACAGGTCAGGGTCGGTCGCAGGTAAACGATCTCTACAAGTCTGGGTTGGTCGCAGGTCGGGATTTTTCACAGGTCAAGGCAGGCAAAGGTCCGGAGTCACAGTCACAAGTCACAGCAGTCACATGTCAAGACAGTGACTGCGGTGGCCTGTGACAAGCGACCTTTGGTTTATAGTGCTGAAACTGGGAATTCCGGATGGCATTGATCTAATTTCACCAATGGTTTGTATTAATTCACGTACCTAGCCAGACCATAGAAAAACAAACAGCCGGTCCAAGCTTTTGAACACAAGCTTCTTCATTCTGGTGAAATGCTTTCTAAATTTAGCAGGGAACGAATTTCCCGACAAATGTCCATATTATTTCATCTCTATTTTAAACTGTGTTCTCTTTGAGATGCTTGTGGGGAACCAACTATGCATCACGGGCAAATCGTACGCCGTATTGACTTCTTATCATATTTCATGTCAATAGCGTTTATGTCATACAAGACCAGTCCGGCCTCTCGAAAAGTCAATGTTCCGATTTCCAGGAACGTTCCTGAACACAACAGAAGGCAACCGATGTCAGTCGTGCCCTCTGGCCACTTACCAGCCCGCGCGTCTGCAGACCAGCTGCCTGGACTGTCCGCCAGACACCACCACACAACAGGTTAGATCATCAGAACAGGGAAAGTCACATGACAAGATCATAAGTCGTCAGTAGTGAACGCTATAAGTCAACACGACCAGGTAAGGCCACAGAGTAGGCCAATAGAGGCAAAACTAGCCAGACATCATGAACAAATATTCAGCGGGACGAGTCACCGGGAATCGTCATGGCAAGAGATCAGCAGAAGCCGAAGATGAAACAGTGCGTAGAAATATCACTACAATTATGATTCACGGAGGCAAGCCTCATTGGACACCAATTTCGCTCCCCATTATAGGAGACGGCTACACACACGCACACAAACATACACACACACACAGACACACACACACACAAAAAAAAAAAAAAAAAAAAAAAAAAATATATATATATATATATATATATATATATATATATATATATATATATATATATGAATATATATGTATACATATATTATATTTACTAATTTGGTAATTCACTAAAGTCAATTAATAATGTTCAGACAACATCCTGCAGCTCGCTGACTATGTAACTCACAAGTGAAATGGGTGTTGTCGAAGATCGGCTCTGAGAGCTCGACTCAGATGGTCGGTGACCGCATACCAACGGTCACTCACAGCGGAGTCATAGCGAGCTCCGCTTACGCAGGATGAGCCCCCTCCCCCTGCAGTTTCGTCCCACAGACCGCCAGTATCGCGACAGCCGACCCGACCGCCCCGCTCACTCTGACCGGCCCCCTCGCGCGCGTACAGGTGGGCTCGACGGCCGCCTCCCAGTGCACCAACCCGTGCGACGGCGACGGCGGCGGCCGAGCCGCATGCGACACGCACGCCAACTGCCTGCTGGACGCGCGCAGCGGCACCTCCCGCTGCGAGTGTCGGCTGGGCTTCAGCGGCGACGGCGCCAACTGCACCGACCGCTGCCGCGGCTTCTGCGACAACGCCGGCGTCTGCAGCAAGGATGAGCGCACCGGGCTGCCGGCTTGTGCCTGCGTCGGCTCCTTCACAGGTGAGGCCCGGACCTGCATCTGCGTGGGCACCTTCACAGCTGAGGCCGGGACCTGCGTCGGCTCCTTCACAGGTGAGGCCGGGACCTGCGTCTGGCTCCTTCACAGCTGAGGCCGGGACCTGCGTCGGCTCCTTCACAGGTGAGGCTGGGACCTGCACGGGCTCCTTCATGGGTGAGGCCGGGACCTGTGTCGGCTCCTTCACAGGTGAGGCTGGGACATGCACGGGCTCCTTCATGGGTGAGGCCGGGACCTGTGTCGGCTCCTTCACAGGTGAGGCTGGGACATGCCGGCTCCTTCACGGGTAAGGCCGGGACCTGGTCGGCTCCTTCACAGGTTTTTTTTTTTTTTTTTGGGGGGGCCGGGCTGTGGCTCTCAGGTTGGGCCGGACTTGCGTCAGCTCTTTCACAGGTGAAGCCTGGACCTGCACGGGCTCCTTCACAGAAGAGGCCGGGACCTGTGTCGGCTCCTTCACAGGTGAGGCCGGGACCTGCACGGGCTCCTTCACGGGTGAGGCCGGGACCTGTGTCGGCTCCTTCACAGGTGAGGCTGGGACCTGCACGGGCTCCTTCACAGGTTGGGCCGGGACTTGCGTCAGCTCTTTCACAGGTGAAGCCTGGACCTACACGGGCTCCTTCACAGAAGAGGCCGGGACCTGTGTCGGCTCCTTCACAGGTGAGGCCGGGACCTGTGTCGGCTCCTTCACAGGTGAGGCTGGGACCTGCACGGGCTCCTTCATGGGTGAGGCCGGGACCTGTGTCGGCTCCTTCACAGGTGAGGCCGGGACCTGCGTCGGCTCCTTCACAGGTGAGGCCGGGACCTGTGTCGGCTCCTTCACAGGTGAGGCCGGGACCTGTGTCCGCTTCTTCACAGCTGAGGCCGGGACCTGCGTCGGCTCCTTCACAGGCTGGGCCGGGACTTGCGTCAGTTCTTTCACAGGAGAGGCCGGGACTTACGTCAGCTCCTTCACGGGTGAGGTCGGGACCAGCGTCGGCTCCTTCATAGGTGAGGGCGGTGAGACAGGTGGCTGGGTCGTCTTCTTTACAGGTGAGGCCCGGACCCGCGTCGGCTCTTTCACAGACCGTGGCGCATTCCAGCACGATTCAACAGGTGATGGGTACAATTTAACACCGGACCATCTCGGATTCTCTTGAAAATTGGTACCAAGGGTACTCAGTTACCCAGATTCCGAATCTGCAAGTCTTAGGTCTGCCGGAGCAGTGGGTTTTGAGTTATAGCCTCGGGCAGTTTTTGAAAAGTTCGAATACAAGGTTTCATTGGGATGCCATAACTCCCATAAAACTGAACGTAGCCTAGTGAAATTGTATGTTGTTAGAATCGTAAAATCACAAGAATTGTTGTGGTGTAGCTCATTTTTGAAAATTTCGAAATTTTGTTCCTAAAAAATTTGTGGACAAGCATTTGTTCTATTTTTATATGTGGCCAGTTAAAAAACATTGCCTTTTAACCGAAAATATTTCCTATGATATTAGTAACTGGCATGCAAAAAATTGGAGATAGGTGTTCTTATAAATATCTTTACCAACCTTTTTCATTTCAACCATACCATGCAAATGTGTGCTTTTCACGCACTGCCGCAGCGCATGGCATATGTAGCACAAACGTATGGCATCAAATTCAAATGCTTCAAGTTCCATTATCTATGCAAAGCTCGTTCGAACATTTCAAGACCCCTCCCCACCCAGTGGCGGCGGAAGGTAATTTTGGATGGAGCAAGCGATTTTCGTGGTGCCCCCACCGCCGGGCGAAGCCATGTCTGGCGGAGTATTGCCCCGGTAGCGATCAAAGGTCCGATCCTGGGGGAGGGGAAGCGAAATCCGAGGCACGCTGGTGCACATCGAATGTCCGATCCAGGGGGCGTGGGAAGCGATGGTTCCGTTAGTGCTCCCCTTGGCCTTTATGCCCCCTTGGCCCTGTATCCATCCCATATTTTTAGTGGGAGGGGCAACTGCCCCCTCCCCCTCTTCGACTGCCCCTATCCCTACTCCACCCCACCTTCCCCTCCCACTCCACGACCTCCTTCCGCATCTTGCGCTCGGGCTGAAGAACGCGAGGATCTGTGCTATCTATGGCATCCCCTGGTGTCATGTTAAAATTCATCTCGTCATTTTTCGTGTTTTATTTTAGTCCAATACCCATCGCTACATTCTATGATACAGAAAATACTGATAATTGACAAATTCGTTAGGTGTGTTTGGTGGAAATCTGCACATACATTACACTTACGGATACACTATGCACACTGAACGCATCGTGACTTCATGCGTTCAGTCAGCTCCAAGCCAGAGGCTCACTTCGTTTCGCTCCCAGTTCTCTGCTGGATAGCTTGACAAGCTGCCCCGCGCGCCCCGTCAGTTTCGACACCAGCAGTGTCGCAGTGTCAACGCGCGTGAAGCTGCGCATGCCAAGCGTGCTGTTGACCTGCACGGCTCGGTCTGCACGGCTCTTGAAATGGTCAAAGGAGCTTTTCATAAGTAATGGAACTTGGAGCATCTAAATTTGACATGTTATATGCTTGTACTACTTACTTTGCACTGCACGGTAGGAATAAAAAGAATAGGGAAAAATATTAATTAAAAAATACTATGTCCAATTTTTGCATGCAAGTTAGTAATACCATAGGCAATATTATATGTCCAAATAAGCACATTTATTTTAACCGGCCACATAGAAAAGATGTGAACACATTTTTAACCAAAATTTTACAAAACAAAATTTAAAAATTTTAGACGATGATCTATACCATAATAATTCTTGTGGTTTTATAATTCTAGCGATATATCATTTTACTTGGCTACTTTCAGTTTTATATGAGTTATGGCGTCCCAAAGAAGCCTTGTATTCATTTTTTGTTTGTTTTAAACTGCCCGAGGCTATAACTCAAAACCCACTGCTCTGATAGACCTAAGACATTCAGATTCGGAGTCTGGGAACCTGATTACCCTGGGTACCAATATTCGAGATCATCCGAGATGGTCGGGTGTTAATCACCTGTTGAATCGTGCTGGAATTGAGACTGGCCTGAGCCTGGGTGGGCTCCTTCACAGGTGGGGCCCGCGCCTGCGTGGGATTCACAGGTGAGACGGGTACCTGCGTAGGGTCTCCCACAGGTGAGGCCGATGATATGGGAGAGCCTGGGTCGACTCGTCCACGGGTGAGATCGGTGAGACCCAGGCCCGGGTCGACTCCTCACGGGCGAGACTGACGGGACCGCCGCCTGCATCCCAGTAGCCTAATTATGGAGTTCGATGGTGTTGCTGAACTGTGTTAGCTAAGGTCTGTTCTACAATCGTGCCTCGGTTACAGATAACGACGTCAGCAGTCTTCAGCTACTTCCGGTACTTTAATGCGCGCCGTCTAGTGGGGGGGGGGGGTCGTTGACGACACCCCTAAGGTTGTTTTTTTTTCACGGATAGTGGAAGAACAGCGCGCGGCAGCGCGCTAAAATTTGGCATACCTTTCCCACATAAAATTGGCATGTCATGTCAAGACTTTGAAGTCAGGTCATCCAGGGTTAACGAGTTAGGTAAGGTCAAGTGAGGTCACCTCCAAAAAAGTTCAACCAGTCGTCAGGCTTTAACGGATAAAGATATTTTAATGATACTTTCAGCGTTTGCTCATCTTTAGGGATACAACAAAACCCATCAGGGGAATGTTTCATTTTTTTCAGTTTTTGATTTCTCATTAGTTTTGTATATTTGCCCATTAGAGTAAAGCGATAATTCATGGTATAGATCATAAACCCCATAAATCGAAGATTCTGTCTAAAGTAAGCATTTTCTTTTGGAGCCAGTTGACTTCCAGCAACATTTTTCGGTCCGCTCTATCCATTAGAAAAGGAAAATTAAAGGAAACTTGAAAACTCAAAATTTTCGAATTAAAAAAAATGTTTTGTGTGGCAGAAAAATATGGTCGTGGTCGATTTCCCTTTCCTTTTCTGATTCCAAATACATTTTGTTCTCAAATCTCCATTAAAATCAACTCCCCAGAGCCACAAACATTATGCAAGTCGTGAAAATCTAGCCCCCTAGAGACCTTTAAGGGACCTTTAAGGGAAAACTTTTTGGGGGTGGTGTCTGGCCATACTCGTCGAGCGCTTTCCGATGACAACTATTTTGCTTTCGTGCGACGCTTAGCTTGACAATTAGAGGGTGTCGCTATCGACACCCCACGCCCACGCCACGAGATGGGGTATGAGGATCTGACCGGAGAGAGTAACGATACCCTAGTCTCACCTGGGTGTGCATGCAGTTGCACTGGCCAATAGCACACATGTCCAGCCGCTACGTGCTCCGCCAGGCGAGCGGTGTGTCGAGAAGTCGCAGTTCGCCTACATCGCCGGCGGCGTGGCCGGCTTCGTCCTGGTGGCCATCATCTGCGTGCTGTTCGTCTGGATGATCTGTGCGCGCGCCAACAAGAAGAGGCAGTCCGAGTCGGCAGCCAAGGCGATGACGCTGCCGCCCGACGCCGCGTCGCAGGTAAGGTCGTCCTCGGTGGTCGGCGACGGCCTCCTCCTGCCGAATACCCAGCTGATGAATGTGCTGAAGAGCTTGCCGCTCCGATCCGACGGTATCCCTCACACCCGGAGATTCGAACACTGGGGCGTCGCTATTGCCACTCACATCAGCCATCACTGTCTCTCTGACCATCGACAGGTCCACTGTCTGTAAGTGTTATGTTGGTCACACTTTTTGGAGACTTGACTAGCAATGGCAGTATCCGTTTGTGTCTCGCACGATGCTTCAGAGGAACCCGGTAACATTCCGTCCGTGATTCACCCAAAATCCACCAAGCTGACCCGAAAACAATGTTTTGAAGACATGCACGTATTAATGTACTGTTGAGGCCCAGCAGTGCTCAAATTCGTTCAGAATTTATTCTCTCAGAGTTGAGCACTTGCATCTATTTTGAGTCACTGGCCAAGTTTTCCCCATACCAAGATGTATTTTGTGTTCCTGGGAAACCAAGGGTTTGATCCATCAGAGGTATGTTGGCGGTTGATAACCGTGTTGTAGGTTGATGACCGTGCTGTTGGTCGATAACCATGTCGTTGGTTGATAACCATGCTGTCGGTTGATAGCCGTGCCGTCGATCGATAGCTGTGCTGTCGGTTGATAACTGTGCTGTCGAGGGGCGGGGATGGCCGAGTGGTTAAGGTGTCGGGCTATGGGTACCAAAGGTCCCGGGTTCGACTCTAGCGCCATTCAGGACATTTCCCAATCCCGCGGCCCACCGGCGAAACAGTGTGGGCGGCGCCATTAGCCGTGAATATGCATAAAGTGTGTCGTGAACCAACCAATAAACAAACAAACTGTGCTGTCGGTTGCTTATGGTGGCGGCATCTATGCTCCCGCAGGTGAACTTTTACTACGGCGCGCCCACGCCGTACGCGGAGAGTATTGCGCCCTCTCATCACTCCAACTACGCCCACTATTACGACGAGGAAGACGAGGCGTGGGAGATGCCCAACTTCTACAACGAGGCGTTCGTTAGAGGTACGTACATGCCGCTCGTCGACATCCAACGATGAGACATTTCTATGTTAGAAAGTTGTGCCGCCATGAAGACAGGAGACGATGACGGGTTTCACCATTTTATTGTTTATGGTATTTGGTTAATATACTATGCATTGGGATATGGTGGACTTCTTCGATTCTATGCTTTTGCGCTTCTGGCGCAGACAATTCGGATGCCGAAGGACATGCAACAGCCGATTGGGCATAGTAGTTGCGGTGCGAAGGATGCATGTAGTGACATCTATATTCATTGCATTTGCGAACAGTAATATTCATATGGCGCGGCAAGTACATGTTGCCTAAACGCTTGCATGATCTTATGTGACCACTAGCCATGAGATCCTAGCCCTGCGACAGAACATTCTGGATCTTGGATGACCAGTTTGAGGTCTGTAAGCGCCCTACGAGGTCTACAAGTGTCATTCTGAGATCTGAGGGAAGAAAGGGAAACATGTGGATAATCATTTTTGGGCTCATCAAGGCCTTTTTCGTGTCTGTAAAAAAATCCTTTGACGTCTATGAGGGCCTCTGACAACCGCAAGGGCCTCTTTGAACCCTAAGAATGTCCCTTTGATATATGCTGCTTCCTCTGTGGACGTTTAGAAATCCATCCTCAGAAATGTGTAATTCTTGCAGTGAGACCTCCTGCAGCGTAGTACCGTGGCCCATGAGGCCCGATGGGCCATATCCCCCTGGTACCAGTGAGACCTCCTGCAGCGTAGTACCGGGCCCATGAGGCCCGATGGGCCATATCCCCCTGGTACCAGTGAGACCTCCTGCAGCGTAGTACCGGGCCCATGAGGCCCGATGGGCCATATCCCCCTGGTACCAGTGAGACCTCCTGCAGCGTAGTACCGGGCCCATGAGGCCCGATGGGCCATATCCCCCTGGTACCAGTGAGACCTCCTGCAGCGTAGTACCGTGCCCATGAGGCCCGATGGGCCATATCCCCCTGGTACCAGTGAGACCTCCTGCAGCGTAGTACCGGGCCCATGAGGCCCGATGGGCCATATCCCCCTGGTACCAGTGAGACCTCCTGCAGCGCAGTACCGTGTCCATGAGGCCCGATGGGCCATATCCCCCTGGTACCAGTGAGACCTCCTGCAGCGTAGTACCGGGCCCATGAGGCCCGATGATGAGGCCCGATGGGCCATATCCCCCTGGTACCAGTGAGACCTCCTGCAGCGTAGTACTGTGCCTATGAGGCCCGATGGGTCCTTCTCAAGAGAATAGGGTCCTTGTGTCCTCTGGTCTTAAAGGACGTACTAACCTTGCATCGGAACGTACACACGATCGAGCGCTGACTGCCCGACGTGTGCGCCACGAGTGTGACGCCAGGTGGCGCTGGTGTCGGCAGATGGCGGGAAGATGGGCACGCTGCCCCACTCCAGCGCCAGCATGTACGGAGGAGCGACCAAACAGGACGAGCTGTACGACAGGCTGAGGAAACACGCGTACACCGGCAAGCGAGGTGATTGGCCCGGGCGGTGCGGGTGGCCGTAGCACCAGCTGTCCTCTGCATGCGAAGGTGTCCGCTCAGTGGATCAGACGAGGTAGCTTTGAACTTCAAGGTGGAACAGGAGTGGTATCGCTATCCTCTTAGGATACCTTTTGACCGGTAGGTTCAAAACACGTGGATGTTTTATTGCAGCTAATTCGTTGAGAAGTATATCTATACTCCTTTTGAATGACTGGAAATATTGTGTTGTTCTCAAAAGTGCTGATTATCTATTGGATTTGCATGCATTTAGTTGTGTTTTGTAAACGGCTGGCAAGTGTTGTTTTCCAGACTTCGTTCATGTTAAGATAAAAACCAGTCTCCCGACGAGTAATAGCAGTTACCACAAAATATTAAGCCAAAACGTAATATCTTCATGTTGCATGCCGAATAATATCACTGCGCACAATGGGTGCGTTTTGAGCTTCACCAGCCATATAGTGTGGTTTGATTGCCAGGCACAACTATTCCCATGATGCACCAGAACCACATCGTTGAACAGAACTTGCCATGTTAATGGCGCTTCTCTGGGTTGCAGAGATGGGCGAAAATTCAGACGGTCAAGACGATCAAGCCTGCTAAAATCCTGCTGCTGCCGCTTGGAATCTGCTAATGCTCCAGTCTCGCGCCAGGGGTCAAGGTGGCCGTCTTTCAATGGGCAGGTGGCAGCACCAGCCGCCGCCCCTAGATAGCTGATGGCAGCACGAGTTACCGTCTCTCAGCAAAAGACGTCGACACCAGCCGTAGCAGCAAAAGTCAGCAAATGGCAGCGTCGGCAACCGACCCTCTGGTGACAACACCAGTCACCCGCGAAATCACCCTAGGCCATCACACGTCAACAGATGGCAGCACTAATCGTAGCCTCGCTTCACAATGGATCCCACGACTAATGTTAAAGGTGGCACCATAAGTACATCTGCCCGATGACAGATGGCAGTACCGGTGCCAAAATAGATGGCAGCACCGGTGACTGAGACCAGCACCGGTGGTTTCGCTCCATTTCGCGGATGACCGCTTACGGCTGGCACTGCTGCGCCGGCATAAGAGCCGGGAAACACTGCCGGAAACGACTGCTGACGCCAGCCGGAGCTGCGAGCACGTCTGAATGCTGTTGGCAGCTGGGACAGGCAGCTCTGGTGCAGCTGCCGGCCAGGACAGCTCGAGTAGACTCGCTGTCGGTGCTTGTTCGCATCTGAGCTTACGTGAGTGTTTACGCAAAGTCACAGTGGACGTGGCAATAAGCGGCGAAAAACGTACTTCGACACGACCCTCCAACAAAGCAGTGTTCTTCTGTGAAGACAGTGAGCTCAGCAAAATGATATTTGTGGTTGTGGTGGCGATTGGTCGCAACGCCCAGACCTATGTCGCAACCGACCAAGAGTTTCACGATGTGGAGAGACTAGTTGCTATGGACACTAAACCGCAGATCGTGAAGTCGGTTTTGTCGTGATTCCACTTCGTTTGTCACATGAATGCAACCGATATGCTAACTTAACTTCTATATAGCAATCGTTGTGTATGAAACCCCGGCAACAACGGCATGAATCAAGCTGGCTACTTCTTTTCGACATACCTGAACACAAATACGCTGGACAAATATTTATCTAAATGTACGCTATGACATTAGTGCAGGACACTGAAATACACCAGACACCACCCTGAAAATAGGCATCATCCATTATCTATTTGCAAAACATTGAACTCTGAAAAGGATGGAGAAAAGGCAGCTTCTACTCCGGTGCATATGACTGTGTTGTTTTCGCCATGCTTGTAATCTACTGGATGTGCATGCTTACCCACTGGATGCACTTGTGGATCCCTGATGTTGGATAATATGACACACAGTGAGACCGTGCATCTTTCTTTTCATCACACATGACCACGCGTTTTTTAATCATTTCTCGGCGCGCCTCACAGGGCGTGCCCCGCAACATTCCTTGACAAAGCTATCGATTTTACCACCTTACTGAACATGTTCTGCGCGGCAGTTGCGGCGCCTATTCCTTGAACTCAAGTAGGAACAAGATGAAACGCTATCTAACAAAAATACGGGATGCATGTGGTGGTATCGCCGTTTGTCCTCAAAAGTAGCGTAGGCTCCATTCATGTCTTCCTCAATGTCGAGTATCTCTGCAACTTTGATGCCTGTTGCGCAGAACATAGCAGGTTTGACCGAAGCAAGTGAAATATAACAAAGCAATTATAGTGAAAGAAACATTTCATAGTTATCTAATGCGATCATGCCTGTTTCATTTGTCTTCCATTGCCGAACAGCGCACCCGTTGTCGTTATCAGAGCGTGTGTTGCTTCGTTCGCCGACAGTGTGAATAAATGGCTGGAGGCCGCAGTGTAGACAATGAGCTGCTGGTCGACATCGATGTGCTGCCCACCTCAAAGCTCAAAAATGTCCAGAATCGACGGAGCCGTCGACGGAAGACTGGGGGTCGGCACCCAGCTAGCGTGCGACTGACGCCAGATGCCCGGGGGCTGGCCAAGACCCCGGGCGACCTGAAACGATGCCGAACTGTAATAGTGCAGCTACAGCATCGTGCTGGCGGTGTGTGTCTCGGCCGTGTAGCCATCGTCAGCACGGCGGTCAGCTGTGTGGTGAAGCTTTCACACTGGGTATGACAGTTTTGATATCTGCCAGGAGACTACGCACTTGAGCTGGCTTTACAAGCGATCGGAACGGAATCGAAGTTGCGATCTGGCTGGCTGGTGGTTGGATAGGGGGTTATCAGTCACGCTTGAGATCTGATTTTGAAATGCAATGTGAGTTTCTGGATTTTGAAGTTCAGAATACTGCGGTTTCGAGACCTGCTGGGTCAGGTTATTCACTAAACGGTTGATTTAGTTCGTGGCATTGTGGTTCGTTTGCATCTCGCACTATTCATTCGTTTGTACCTCATGTTCGTACGATTCATGAATGACACGTTTGCTCCTAAAATGTGAAGTGCTTCTTCCTTCACATCATCCAAGGTACAAGGAAGCCCCTAAGTTTTCATTAGTGGTGGTTCCGAGAAGAAAATAAAACGCCTTTCCCACACATGGTAGCACGGATCGCTTCTTTCTGTTGTGGCCCGGTAGAGGTGACTCGGCAGCATTAACAGCATCCGCTATATCTAGTCCAAGTGATTTCAGATGGTCATTGAGCTGGGATTTCGCCTCCACGGAATGCTGAAAGCGAGGGTGGTCGGTGAAATGCTGCCCTAATACACATGTGTTTTGAGCACGTATAAAGTGTGGTTCAGGTCGTCAAGAGTCGTTGGAATGTCATATAGTTCAACCATTCACGTTTCATGCACCATGCACTACCATGCACCATTCATGCACCATCCCTGCACAATACACGTTTCATGAGTAGAATGCCATAAACCACGAGTTAAAAACAAAGCTCGGTGAGAAAGTTTCGATATAAGGTGGAGTGCAGGAGTGATTTTGGCCAACAACGACATTCTGTAAGTAGAAATATTGTGCCACACGTGCCTTGACCATGCGCGCATCAGAGCACGCATGAAGGTGACCTGTGAAGTGGGTTTAGAAGGAAACAGGAAAGGGGACTGTAGAATGTAACTGGGCCAAGGGCGTGTTGCCCTGCCAATGTATTTTCATGTTCCTTCACCAAAACGACCAGCACGCGTGCATAAAGACATAAAAGATTAGTGCAACCTTGAGCCACAAGGGCCCTTCTTGGTTGCACTCTGTACACTGAACCAGTTGCCCACCAAATCTGTCAATCAGCCCTCCCTGTAATACTGAAAAGCAAGCCCTCTATTCTTATAGTGATTGTCTATGCTGTTTTTAAAGATGTTCAATGTGCTGCTACTGACAATGTTTTCTGGCAGCTGGTTCCAGTGTTCTACTACCCTGTTGGTGAAGAAAGTTTGCCTTAACCTTGTTCTGCTGTGGTTAACTTTAATTTTGAATTTATGGCCTCTAATTACATCATTTCTGTTCACTTCAAACATTTCCCCAAGGTATCCCCTCTCCAGACCATGGACAAATTTAAAAACCTCGATGAGATCTCCTCTCAGCCTTCTATATCTAAGTGAAAGCATATTCAATTTCTTCAATCTTTCCTCATATGCCAGGTTGCTTATGCCATTAACCAGTAGCCCTCTTTTGTACTCTCTCTAAAAGCCAACAATCTTTTCATAGCTAGGAGACCAAGCTTGGATGCAGTATTCCAAATGTGGCCTGACGTATGCACAGTAAAGCTTCCTGATCACTTCCCCACTTCTGTATGATACATTCCTATTTATTGCCCCGAGCATTCTCAGTGCCTTCTTCCTGGCTTCCTTGGTCTGTTCTGATGACCCCAGTTTTGTGTTTAGAATAACACCTAAATCCTTCTCCTTTTGAGTCACTGATAGCACTTGGCCACCCATCAAATATGGAGCCTTCATATGCTGCTTACCTGCATGCATGATTTTGCACTTATCAAAATTAAATTTCATTTGCCATTCTTCGGACCACTTCACAAGTTCGTCTAAGTCTTTTTGCAGCGAGATATGCTCATATTGTCCTGTTATTGCCCTAAAGACCTTCAAATCATCCGCAAATTTCAAAACTTTACTGCTTAGGCCACTTTCAATGTTATTTACAAATATAATGAACAGCAGTGGCCCCAGTACTGACCCCTGGGGTACTCCACTAAGAAAATTTTGCCATGATGACTTTGTACCATTTAGCATCACTCTTTGCTGTCTATCTGAAAGCCACAACTCTATCCATTTTAAGATACTACCTGCAATACCATGGGACTGAGGCTGTATCATTAACCGTTTATGGGGTACCTTGTCAAAGGCCTTACTAAAGTCAAGATATGCTACATCAACCTGATTTCCCTGATCAAATTGTTCTGTGGCGAAGTTCAAAAAGTCCAAGAGGTTTGTGAGACACGATCGTCCTTTTCTAAACCCATGTTGAGTATCTTGAAACAATCTGCTACCTTCCAGATAACTCACTATTCTATCCTTGATAATTGATTATAGTACCTTGCAGACTAGGGATGTGAGACTTACTGGCTTACAGTTTTCAACTTTCCCTCTTTCTCCTTTCTTGAAAATAGGAACTACATTTGCCCTTTTCCAATCGGTTGGAATTTCATTTTGTGAAACTGATCTACAAAATATTATACTAAGTGGAAATGCCAGTTCCTTTTCAGTTTCCCGCAACACCCTAGCATAAATATCATCAGGTCCTGCTGCCTTGTCTGGCTTTATCTTCCTGATATGATTGTAAACAACATCACTATCAATGAAATCAACATCATTTGTCAGATCCCATGTCACTGAACAATGGTGTACGGTCGGCAGATTGGTCATATCTTCCAATGTAAACACTGATTTAAAATGCTTGCTCAGCTCCTCAACCATCTCACTATCCTCACCCAATGTAGTCCCGTTTACTTCCAGTGGACCAATTGTGCTAGAAACTTTACTCAGCTTGTAGAAACTAAAGAACTTTTTACTGTCCCCATTATAGTTTCTAGCTAAATCCAGTTCTCTTGCTCGCTTTGCTGCTCTGGTTTTTTGCTTCACAGTGTCTCTAGCTTTTCGATACGCCTTTAGATTAACGACATTTGAGGCTTCTTTAAAGACTCTAAATGCAGTTTTCTTAGCCTTAATTGCTTTTATCAAGTCTGGTGTAAGCCATGCTGGCTTTCCTACTCTTCTTTTGCGTCTTTGCTTTTGGGGGACATGTCTAATCTGAATTTCCTTCAAGTAAAATTTGAACTTTTCCCACATTTCACAGGCATTTAAATTGGAGAATTCTTCTTCCCATCTGATGGCCCTTAAAGCAGCTCTCATGCAGTCAAAGTCTGCTCTGTTGAAATTTGGAACCTTTACCAAATTGTCCTTGATAATTTCCCCTACATGTGCCTTGAATCTAACTATGTTGTGGTCACTTCTTCCCGGAGTTTCGCCTGCAGTCAAGTCTTGAACCAAGTCACTTAAATCCGAGAATACAAGGTCCAAGAATGAACCATGCCTGGTAGGTTCCGATACAAACTGGTGTAAGAACAGGTCCTCTTCAAGGCATTTCCTAAACAGTTTGCATGATGGGGAGCCAACACCAGCATTTTTATAACCTTTTAGATTAAAGTCACCAAGAATAAGGCACTTCCTCTTAAAGTTTCTACTGATTTCCTCACAAATCACTTTGTCAAGCTCCAACTGCTGAGAATGTGGCAGGGTTCCTGATCGGTAGAAAGTTCCTATCCTAAGAGTATTGCTGTTGCCTTTTCCCACAGTGACATCAAGCCAAATGGACTCCACAGACACATTTTTATCCCCACCTGCTACTTTTGGAGAACTGAATAAGCTATTCATATAGAGCATTACACCACCCCCTTTCATTGCTGGACCCCTATTGCACGAAAACATATTGTATCCCTGGATCTCATAGTCCTGTAAGTTATCTCCAAAATACCCTTCACTGACCCATGTCTCCGTAATGCAAACAAAATCTGGTTCCTCCTCAGCAACATAACACTTGAACTCATCAAATTTGGAACGGATACTCTGAGCATTAAACATCATACACTTAACAAATGCTCCATGACCACCTTTGGCTTTTTCATACTCAGTTCTTTTATCACTAGATGGACTATCACTCTGTCCCCTTGAACTGCTGCTGCCCCTATTTGCATACTTTGAGGTTATATTGCCTTGGCTGACACTATTGGAATATTTCTGAGTTGGCAATGCAATTTCCTCCCTCCCCACCCCATTTCCTAGTTCACTTGAAGGACATGCTCGTACGCTTTGCCTAACACATGGACCCCCTTCTCAGAGAAGTGCAGCCCATCCCTCTGATAGAGGTCCCACGATGCATAAAACCTGCTCCACTCGTCTACAAATGTAAAACCTAGCTCATGGCAGAGCTTTCCTACCCTGGCGTTAGCTGCCAGTGCCCTAGAGCTCCACTCTGGGGAGGCTCTAGCCCTAGGCAAAATTTTTGTTACAATGACTCTATTGGTAACCTTCAGGATGGCCAGAAGGGCCCTGTATTCCCGCAGAAGCTCCTCACTCCTAGTAGGACCTATGTTATTTACCCCTACATGCACTATGACTGTGTTAAACTGGTGATCACTGGTGACCTGTGCCACCACAGGTACCAGGTCCTTCACCTTGGCACCAGGCCTGGTGATGCACCTCCTGTCCCTCCTGCCTATACAAAAAAACGCTCTAAATGTCGCACACGAGAGTCTCCTAGGACCAGCACTGACTCCTTACTACTACTATCCTGGGGGCAGTCATCCAATGCCTGCAACATATTTGATGTTAATATGCCTGCCCGCTGGGCCGTTCGGCTAGACTTCCCCCGCTCCTACCACCTGCCACCTGCCACTCCCTGACCCTTTCCTTAGGTTCGCGTCTCCAGATCCTCCACCCCTGACCTCATGCCACTTCCCCTCCTGTGACCTACCAGAACTACCCCTCCTCTGTTCACTATTAACACTCCCCTCTCGAGAGATCCCAGCCACCTCCACAGTAGAAGCCTCAGCTACTTGGTGGCCTGCGACCACCTGGGCATATGATGTCCCTGCTACGGAGTGACCCCTTGTTGCTTTATCTTGCCTACCCTGTGCAACAAGGGCAGCCTTGAGCTTGGAAAGCTCTGCCTTAAGGGTCCTAATGTCTTCCTCTAATGTCTGCATCCTGGTCGAAACCATCCTAAACGCTGCAGCTTATGCCTAGATTTAGATTCAAATTAACTCGCTAAACAACCGACAAAAAAGCCAACAAGCCATCATTCACTATAAATCGCTACCTCTTATACTGTCATTTAATAATCTGAGTACCTCAAGAAAAGCAGGAAATATTAAACAATTGTTGTTTTTTTTTTTTTTTTTTTAAATTAAATGCATAAACAAAATGTATAATCTAATTGTCTTCCACACAAGTAGACAATACCCCCATACCCCCAACTTACTACTAATTCAACTATTTTAAACTTCAATACCAAACACACCATGCACACCAAAAAATAAATAAAGTATGTTAGGATAGTATGAATGTTGTCTAATGTACTTATGAAATCTACACACTTGTAATATCTCCTACTACAGAAATCGAAGCGTCGAGAACACGCCCAAAGCCACGAGGCCTCGCCTAACACGAAGATGGCGCACGAGAGGCTGCGTCGCTAGGTTAATATAGTATAGTTTGCGTGCTACGAAAATGCTTATCAGATAAAAACTAATTAAATATAATCACAGAAGTAATTGCTAAACACCTATCCACAGCTTAGAATAGGTACTGCCCTGTTCTGCAACGACTTATCCGAAAACCTGGAGCTCCAACGGGCCTCGCCTAACAAGAAATGGCGCACGGCAGCGTCGCTAGGTTAATTTAGTATAGTTTGCGTGCTACTAAAATGCTTATCAGATAAAAACGAATGAAATATAATCACAGAAGTAATTGCTAAACACCTATCCACAGCTTAGACTAGAGTACTGCCCTTTTCTGCAACGACTTATCTGGAAACCTGAAGCTCCACGGACGTCTTCCCACCTTGACACCTGGCGGCAAACATACAACAGGGCCATGGATGAATGCAGCAGTTTCGCGTCCAATGGGGGCATTGGAACATTTTCGTCCATTGAGAATCATACAGCAGCATATGCGTTCATTGGGAAATTCATGCCTCCAATGGGAGCAATTTTGGGGACGAGTAGCCTAGGGGTAAGTTGCTCGTCTCACAACCTAAAGGTTGTGGGTTCGAGTCTCACCTGCCACTACTCTTCGCCCGTGACCAATCGGCGTAAGAGATTGGCGACGCTACATGACTCAACGGTCGATGTGTCGTAAAACCAATAACAAACCAACCAACCAACCAATGGGAGCAACTTTGGTGGTTACCGAAACTCCCCCGCTGAATTCATCACTCGCAACAGCTAATGCAGGAAGTGAGTAGACCCTCCAGAGCCAGTGCTCGTACAATGGTTGATCGGTTCCTCACACCGCGTCTTGGACGACAGCGTGCTAGCGCGAATATTGGACAAAGCTAGACTGAGCACCGTTAGCTCTTTTTAGAGGTGATTGTTCAAACCTCACACACTGCTGGTGCAACGTCAATTTTGCTAGGCACACTGAAGCACCTGCATCCTCCAGCTAGCGTACAGCACGACGAACGGTGTTCATTAGTGAAATAATGGCCGCACATCCGATTTGTGCAGCATAGCCATCACGACCAGGGGAGGCTCGTGCGGTTTAGTACTTATTTAATCAACCAAGCGACATAATTGAAATCAACAAAACAACATGACTGAAATCAACATAGGAAAAATATTTAACGTCAGTGAGCATGCACCTATCAAATTGACGCATGTGCCAAAATGCATTTGTGAAATTTATGTGGATTTCACGAATTTCGCTAATCGAAGAAGTGGTACCCTGTTAACTTCAAACCGTAGCCATTCAGTCTTATCACTTTAGCCAAGATAGTTCATCATAGTTAATCAGCTTTCCACAAGATATCACGTCAGTGAATCTCCATCCGAGCGGTGAATATGCTTGTGGATGTTGCCGGCTTGCAGGAAGGAGGTGGAGATGGCGATGCTGATTTTTTCGTTTCTTTTTTCGTTTCATTTTGCAAAGTGAAGTGTGAAGTTTGCTGAGTTTTCTCTGACGTCGAAATGGTAGCTTTAAAAAAATATTCGGATCGCGAAATGGCTGGCTTCACAAAGGTTGACCTCTGTGAGGTTCACCTCCCCCAGTGTGGTGGACCTCACAGAGCACATCCCCTAGTGTGGTGGACCTTACAGAGCACATCCCCCAGAGTGGTGGACCTCACAGAGCACACCCCAGTGTGGGGACCTCACGAGCACCCAGTGGGAGGACCTCACAGAGCACCTCCCCTAGTGGTGGACCTCACAGAGCACCTCCCAGTGTGTGGACCTCACAAGCACCCCCCCAGTGTGGTGGACCTCACAGGCACCTCCCCCAGTGTGGTGGACCTACAGAGCACATCCCCCAGTGTGGTGGACCTTACAGAGCACATCCCCTAGTGTGGTGGACCTTACAGAGCACATCCCCCAGTGTGGTGGACCTCAGAGCACTTCCCCCAGTGTGGTGGACCTCACAGAGCACCTGCCCTAGTGTGGTGGACCTTACAGAGCACCTCCCCAGTGTGGTGGACCTTACAGAGCACATCCCCTAGTGTGGTGGACCTTACAGAGCACATCCCCTAGTGTGGTGGACCTTACAGAGCACATCCCCTAGTGTGGTGGACCTTACAGAGCACTTCCCCTAGTGTGGTGGACCTCACAGAGCACCTGCCCTAGTGTGGTGGACCTTAAGAGCACCTCCCCCAGTGTGGTGGACCTTACAGAGCACATCCCCTAGTGTGGTGGACCTTACAGAGCACATCCCCTAGTGTGGTGGACCTTACAGAGCACATCCCCTAGTGTGGTGGACCTTACAGAGCACATCCCCCAGTGTGGTGGACCTCACAGAGCACATCCCCTAGTGTGGTGGACCTTACAGAGCACATCCCCCAGAGTGGTGGACCTCACAGGCACCTCTTTCCAGACCAGCAGGCCCGCGATAGCCCATTCTGCCATGTCCACTGCGCCGAATTCATGTTTTACTAAGCCATGTCGGCATATCTTTAGACACTGCTTCAGGTTGCCTCTGATCCGTTCCGACCCGAGCTGATCTGATTCTGATCCGTTCTGATCTAAGACGTTGCTGCAGATGTAATCCTCTGTTGCTAGACGTCGCTGCAAGCGTGGTTCCCTCCGCCGGTGAAGCCGTCCTGAGTCTGCATCACGACACCGTCCCGCGGCGCAGGGGGGCACTTGTCATCGGCGGACCATGTCAACTCGCACGAGGTGTCGCTGATGTTGAGCACACCATAGTGGAAGCCGCCATAGGTGAAGAAACGTCTCAAAAGGTGGGTGGGCCAGGGTCAACAACGGGGACCAACCAAGACATTTCGCAAAATACCATGGTTGAGCACTTTTGAATAGAGAACCGGATAATTTGAACAGTGAACACATCACTTTCAAGGGGATAGTCCTAAGGGTCCCCTAAGGGGGATGAGGCAGACCCCCTGCGCGTGCCTATATGGTATACCATATTAGGCATATATCCTACATGCCTAATGTGGTTCACAGCAGCAGGTGGCACTGAACTATCATCATTATCATTAATAACATAACTATCATCGCAACTTAGGCACTTTCAAATTCACACTTCTCGTTGAATATGGAACTCTTCACGACTGGTGGATTCAATAATAGGTTTATTTACATTTTTAGTGCAAGGGAAACAAACTATTAATACCTATTACTGTTCAAATATAATGTATTCAACTTCCGCTATGTGCGTGCGTGTGTGGAGTACAAGCTCATTACAGCCTCACTAATGGATATGTGATGTGCATTAATATCCTTGGATTGGTACTGTACGTACCGTAATATATCCCCCTTGTTAACCCGTCCCGTCTCGGGGGGGGGGGTCTTCAACCGCCCTCCTCAGGTTTTTCGCGGATAGCGGACGAACGGGGCGCGGCAGCGCGCCTTTCATCAATGCCTTTTCCCACATAAATTTGACATGCTGATTAAACATTTTTGAAGTCAGGTCATCTAGGGTCTTCGAGTTAGTCAAGGTCAAGTCAGGTCATCTCCAAAAAATGTTAAACCAGTCGTCACGCTTTAACGGATGCAGATATGTTAATGAAACTTTCAGCGTTTGCTTATTTTTACGGATGCAACAAAACGTACGAGTGAAATTTGTCACTTTTTCGTATTTGACTACATATAAATTTTGCGTATTTTCCAATTTGCCGTTCAAATACATGATTCTGGCTAAAATAAGCATTTTTTATTAGGGCAAGTTGACTTCCAACAACGTTTCTAGGTCTGCTCTACCCATTGAAAAAGGAAAACTAAAGAAAACTTGAAAACTCAAAATTTTGAAATTTAAAAAAATGTTTATTTTTGCGGGGCCAAAAAAAAAAGATAGCGCTGGTCGATTTCGCTGTCCTATTCTCATTCCAAATAAATTTTGTTTTTTCATATATCCCCCAAAATGAACTCCCCAGAGTCAAAAACATAATCTGAGTCGTGAAAAGTCGTGGAAATCTAGCCCCCTGGTGACGTCACTTTTGGGGTGAAATTGCTTTGGAGAGTGGAACCGGACCCTACTCGTTGAGCGCTTCCCGATGACGCCCCTTTCGTTTTCATGCGATGCTTAGTGTGTGGATTTAAGATAGGGTCTTCAGCGCCCCCCCCCCCCGAAACGGGGTGTGAGGATTTGATCGGAAAGACGGCGCGGGTTAATGTTCACCGATATTGGTGAGGAGAAATAATAAGCAAGAACGTAGCTTCCTTGCTGACCCATGGCAAAAGAAGTATCATGATTGACGCTGGAAAACATGGGAAACATGTAAGACGGGTGATCACTGGTTGGAAATTCGTTGATCCGGTGTGTGACGGACCAAGATTGATACGCTGACACACTGCAGCAAAGAAAAACGCAACACATACAAACGCATTCTACAGGGTTTGTTCTTAGGGCCTAGCTCCAGCACATGAATCATCTCCATCATCTCTGTAGAGCGATATTCTTCTTAGGTATCCGCTCGTTTTCCAGACCTTGAAGAGTACATGCTAGTTCCCGGACTTTTTGCTCCTTTTCTAGGATCAAGCAGACTTTTTTACTGCCCCAGGCTGTTTTCGAGGCCTATTGCGGTCTCAAGGTCCCGGTGTGCTCTGAGGGCCCTGTTGTGCTTTGTTTTTGGCTTCCGATGTGTTTCTTTAAAGCTGCGACGCATGTGTTAAGGCCCTTGCTGCTTTTTGCCAGACTCGGCACGCTTTAGAGGGCCCAGTGCAATTTCGACCCCAGTTTTGCCCTTAGGGTTATGCTTGGTTAATTTTAGATTCCTGGCTCACATTTATTGGACACTAGCACAATATTAGGGGTTCCGGTATAATTTCTCGGGTTTCCATCGCGACTTTTCGGGCCTATGCGCGTGGTTCCGGGGGGGGGGGTCCGACGCCAGTTTTCTGGGCTTAATGCAATTTTTAGTTACTTCTTCTGAATTATGTGAAATCCGAACCACGGCCCGACTTTTGCTGGCTCCCGGCGACATTTTTTGGTATCCAGTCGCGATCTTTCGAACACGTCCTTCGATGTCGTATGCGATTTGCTAAGACATCCGATGGTATGTTTCGGCTAAGGAGCGAATTTCCTGGCTTGGAGATTTATTTGTCTGAATCTCTATGCAATGGAGGCCTTCAGCTTGATCCTTATTGGGCTTCTATGCGATTTTTGGGCCACGCTGTTTTTTGGGGTCCCGCTTATTTGTAGCTATCAACTCCAGTTCGACAGTACTTTTGACAATATCGATCTATATATATCGACAGCATCGACAAGAATCTTGGGTTCCAAGCGCGATATTTGGGGCTTGCGCTACTTCGCAGGGCGCGTTGTACTTACCTGGGCCTCGGCGCGATTTTGGCAGTCCCGAGGAAATGTGTTGGGCCCGGTGCATTTTTTGTTGCCTATTGTATTTATGTATAACCTGGAATCTGGGGGCGACGATGTGAATCTATGGGGCCCAGAATCACTTTTTCATGACTCCTACGCTCTTCTTTGGTTTTTGGAAACCCACCCCTTCAGGATTGACGGGGGTATTTGCCTCTTCGGTATGCCACTATGGCTGCCCAACGAGTTTTTTTTCAGCCGATGGCAACCTTTGGAGTTAAAAGGCACATAGGGGAACTATATTTCAGGACCTGTTCTGAATTTTCCGGTGCTCGGATCGAGTCCACTGAGTCCTTTTGTCATTTTTCGGTCGACTTCTATTTTTTGTAAGCCTTCTGCGCGATATTTTTGTGGGTCTTTGACGCAAATTGTGAGGTCGCAGAGTAACATTCTGGGTATGAATTGATTTTTGGGAAGCTAGCTGTGACTTGTGGGACTAAAGCGCGAGTTTTTAGGCCCCTAGTCAATTTCAAGGGCAGTGGGGCGACGTTTTGGGTCCAAGTGCGATTTTTGGCCCCTGTCTTGGCTTGTTGCTATACCTATCGCGAGTTCCAGTGGTCCCGACATGTATTTGGGGTCCAACACTTTTCGGTTTCTTTTGGAACAATTGCTGGGACCCCAGTGATTTTCCATGACCAGACTGTTTTTTTGTTGCCTCGGCTTTATTTATTGGGTGTTTCCGATGAGACCTTTGGGGCTCCAGTGCGATCTATCGAGCTACTAGCGTGATTTGCATGGGCCTGGGCACGACTCTTCAGTACCTTCAGGCTTAGCGTGATGTTCATTGACACCTCCCAACCTTTCGAGGTTCCATTGTGATGTTCGAGAACCCTGGCACGTCGTTTTCGCCCAAGCATAATTTTATTGGCTCAGGCGCGAACTTTTGAAACCCTCAGCGTGATTTTCCGGGGCCCAGTCCGTTTTTCTTCAGCACTCATTGTGATTTTTAAGGACAACGGCATGACTTTTTGTGCTTCCAGTGTGATTTTCAGGTGCCCGGTCCAACTTTTTGGGCCCTAGTGCGATTTATCAGGGTCCCCGCCCGACCTTTTTTATCCAACGTGATATTGAGGGTCTGACCAGTCTTTCCCGTTTCCAGTTCCGTTTTCTTTGGCCCGGCGCGACTTCCAGTCTTGTTTACCTCCATTGTGATTTTCAGGTGCCTGGCCCGACCTCTTATTACCCTAGCGTAATTTTCTGGGGTCCTAACGCGATTTATCGGGGTCACGGCGCGATCTTTTCAAGGTCCAGCGGTATTTTCACGGGCTCGGTCCAACATTTCGGAGCCCTCAGCGTCAATATTTTTGGGATCTCGTAACCATTTTTGATTATCAATGGGATTTTCAGAGGCCTTGGTGGAATTATGGGAGTCCATCGTCATTTTAAGGATCCGTGCGCGACTTTTGGGGGCCCGAAGTTATTTTTATTTTCCCCGGTGTGATTGTTGGGGACGCTAGCAGGATTTTTAGTGAGCCCGACGGTATTTCCCTAACCCCGGCGCGATATTGGGGGCCCACAACTTGTCATGGGAGGAGGACTGCTGCAATACCCCCTTTCTGTACGTCATTGCGCTTATTCCAATGATTGTATAACTTAACAACGGCGCCTATGATTGCTATGTCTTATGAGTGCTTGCACCACAAGTAGTGTTCAGAAATATGCACCCTGCGATTGGCCTAAATTCATCCCACTATCTTCGGGGTTCTTAAATCTCAGCCTAGACGTACACATTACTGGACGATGAGAAGCCTTGATAGTAGTCTCCGTGGTAATTCGGTGTTTAATGCTCATAACCCGCGCCGTCTCGGGAGGGGGGTTAGTTGACGACCCCTCACCTAAGGTTTCCGCGGAGAGTGAAGGTACGGCGCGCGGTAGCGCGCCAAAATTTGGCACTCCTTTTCCCACATCAATTTGGCATGTTGTGTCAAAATTTTGAAGGCAGGTTATCTAGGGTCAACGAGTTAGTCAAGGCCAAGCAAGGTCACTTCCAAAAAAGGTACAACCAGTCGTCACGCTTTAACGGATTAAGATATTTTAATGAATCTTTCAGCGTTTGCTTATCTTTATGGATGCATGTTTTTATGGATCTAAAAACGCATGAGAGGAGTTTTTCCTTTTTTTCCTTCTTGATTACTCATTAGTTTTAAATATTTGCCCATTAGAGTTAAAATAGACAATTCTGTCTAAAGTAAGTATTTTTCATTAGAGCGAGGAAGTTCACCTGGAATGACATTTGTCGGTCCGTACTTCCCATTAGAAAAGGAAAATTCAAGAAATCTTGATAACTCACAATTCTGAAATTTCGTTAACAAAAATATAGCTTTCATTTTTGGGTGGTCCAAAATATTATGGTACTGGTCGATTTTGCTTTCCTTTTCTGATTCCAAAAATAATTTTTCTTAAAATCTCCCTCAAAATGTACCTCCAGAACCACAGACACTATGTAAGTCTTGAAACTCTAGGGCCTCTAGTGACGTCACTTTTTGTGGGGGGAATTTTGGGGCTGGTGTCTGGCCCTGCTTGTCGAGCGCTTTCCGGTGACACCTATGTCGTTTTTGTGCGACGCTTAGTTCGGAGATTAGCGGAGGCCTCTGTCGACCGAGACGGGAGGATCTGACATGAGGGTTAATTGAAATGTCTTCATTGAATGAATTATGGGATTCGAGTTTATGCTAAGCAGATATTGTTAAATTTACCATGAACCTACCATCTTACCAAGTCATTTATGCTGAACGACATAATTTGAATTCGATGTTTATGTTGTTGTAATGTTGTAGGGTCATGTCCAAGTGTGTGTCAGACTTTGGTGTCTGTTGTTGGGCCGCCGCCGGGCTGGCTCGGCACGTGCGCTGATGCGCCGGGCCACGTGACCGGGTCCCGTGACCGGGTCACGTGACCCGGGCCGCCGGGGGTGGCTCAGAGGCGTGTCGTGTCATGCGACAGTGAGAATACAGGATTCGAAGGTGAAGGTCTGTGACAGTGTGCATGTCTAAAGAAATGAAATGCTATGATGTGATATGTACAGGTTTTACTTAGTTATGGACTGTATGGAGTTTTTATCATATTCAAGTGTGTGCATACTGCATTTTAACCCGCGCCGTCTTTCCGGTTAGATCATTACAACCCGTCTCGGTGGGGGGGGCAATAGTAACCCCCTATAAAATCCAAACTAAGCGTCGCACGAAAACAAAAGAGTTGTCATCGGGAAGCGCTCGACGAGTAGGGTCCGGTTCCATCCTCCAAAACATTTCCCCCAAAAGTGACGTCACCAGGGACGTCACCAGGGAGGCTAGATTTTAAAGACTTGTCACGACTTACATTATGTTTTTGGCTCTGGGGAGTTCATTTTGGGATACATAAAAAAATGTATTTGGAACGAGAAAATGACAGCAAAATCGACCGGGGCAATAACTGTTTGGCCCCCCAAAAATAGAACTTATTTTTTTGAAATTTCAAAATTTTCAGTTCGCAAGTTTTCTTTAACTTTCCTTTCCCAATTGGTAGAGCAGACTGAGAAACGTTGTTGGAAGTCAACTTGCCCCGATAAAAACAATGTTTACTTTAGCCAGAATCTTCTATTTGAATTGCAATTGGCAAATATGCAAAATTTATATTTAGTCAAAAACGAAAAAGAAGAAGAAAAATTCCACTCGTCAAGCAAATGTTGAAAGTTTCATTAAAATATCTGAATCAGCTAAAGCGTGACGACTGGTTGAACTTTTTTGGAGGTGACCTCACTTGACCTTGACTAACTCTTTGACCCTAGATGACCTGACTTCAAAATTTTGAAACAGCATGTCAAATTGATGTGGGAAAAGGTATGCCAAATTTGGGCGCGCTACCGTGCGCCGTTCGTTCGCTATCCGCGGAGGTCTTCAACCACAAACGGCGGTTGAAGACCTCCCCCGAGACGGGACGGGTTAAAAGATTTAGATGTCTCAAAAGTGGAATGGCTGTTCCACCCCAAACTACACACATTTCGAAAAGTGGGTGGGCCATGACCCCTGTCCCCCCCCCCCCATTCATACGCAGATGGAAGCTGCTACTGATGTTATGGTCAAAGGTTAGAGCGGTAGTTGGTGCTTATCGTAGAGTGAAGCAGGTCTGCGAGGAAGCGGCGATGATTCGATGCCAGGTAGAGATGAAGCCAGGCCAACATCGGCGGGGTAAATTGTGAGCTCTGGCATGCGATACAAAGTATGCAAGGAGAGAAAGCGTGGAAGTTCTTGGTGTTACATTTTTGTCCACGCTTTTAATCGAAATTGCATTCGAGACAAAGCTTCCGTATGTCCACGGGAGGACCTGAAAGCGCTGTAGTGAAGCGAAGCGTCGGGAAACGAAAAATGATTGATGATTGCTTAGCATTCCTATGTAATGTTCGCGGTGATAAGGAAATGCAAACCGAGGCGGGAATCTCGGGTGGCTGCCACTGCGGTGCCGCACGTCTCGGACCGCATCGCTCAGCACATCGTTAGTCCCTTGATGGTGACGTCTACGTAAGTTCATCATTAATTTATGACCAATGTGGCAAGTATGGCATGAATAACCTCATTCATTTCCTTTAACCCTCCCCCCTCTTTCCGGTCATATCCTCACACCCTGTCTCGCGGGGGGTCGATAGGGACCCCTCTAATCACAAAACTAAGCATCGCACGGGAACGAAAAAGCGCCATCGGAAAGCGCTTGACGAGTAGGGCCAGACACCGCCGCAAAATTTCCGCACCAAAAGTGTGGCGTCACTAAGGGGGCCTAGGTTTTCACAACTTACATAATGTTTTTTATCTAATAAGTTCATTCTGGGAGAGATTTGAAGAAAACAAATTATTTTGAATCAGAAAAGAAAAACGAAATCAAATCGACCAGGACCATATAATTCTTGGCCACCCAATTATTTTTTGTAAGTCACAAATATTGAGTTTTCAAGTTTTCTTTAATTCTCCTTCTCTCATGGGTACATTGGACCGAAAAACGTTGTTCAAAGTCTGCTTACTCCATAGGAAAATGCTTACTTTAGCTAGAATTTTCGTGTAGAACTCTAATCGACAAACATGCAAAACTAATAATCAGAAACTGAAAAATAGCAATTCTACTGGTGCGTTCTGTGGCATCCCGAACGATAAGGAAACGCTGAAAGTTTAATCTGAATACCTTTATCCGTTAAAGGGTGACGACCAGTTGAACTTTTTTGGAGGTGACCTCACTTGACCTTGACCAACTCGTTGACCCAAGATGAACCGACTTCAAAATTTTGGCACAAGTCAAATTGATGTGGGAAAGGGTATGCCAAATTGCGGTCCGCTGCCGCACGCCGTTCTTTCACTATTTGCGGCAAACCTCAGGAGGAGGTTGTTAACGACCCCCCCCCAGAGACGGCGCGGGCTAAGTTATGACGAATGTGGCAAGTATGACATGAATAATTTCATTCATTTCCGTTAACACACGAAATCGATCGGGGTGGCATGGCGACACGTAAACCTGCCACTGCTTTCAAGCATGGCCGCCGACGAGTTAATCGTCCAATGGTATGCAAGTTTATCCGGGCAGCAATCTTCGGTGATTCTCAGAGATCTACGAGAGACATATTGTCCTGCTTGCAAACATTGATTGGAAAGTTACGAGTAAGTCAACCCTAATGAAGTTAATCATATTCCAGCGCACGGTATTATTATACATCAAGATCGCAGGAGGGCTCTTCAGACTCCCTTCCACTCACGTCCTATCTGTGTAAGCTGAGACAAAATACAAAATACCTTGAGAAACATCTGGTCACAGAATACCCGAGGCATGCCTTATATTCCGGATTTGACCTACAATGTTACAATCAACAGAGGTCACATTAGAATAATGTACAGATCTTGACTTCAATCCTTGGCATTTGTTAGCAAAGGCATAGTTAGTTTTATGTCGGAATTATTATTCAAGAAGTAGCATAGATGAATGTAATTGCATTGATGGCATATAGCGAGGATGAAGATGGGGTAGGTCAGAGCGGTCCTGTTTTCAGCTTGTTACCTAGCTTGACACACGTGCGTGTTGTGCGAGCCACGTGGCACGTGCAAATATCCGCCTAAAGTTCAGGCTTGGCAAATATTTCAAATGGCTCTAGCGGGCACGCCAAATACGCCAACTGTGCGAGTATTGCAATGGCAATTGGCCGATTGTCCCTGTACCTGATGGCGGAATATCAGACAGTTGGATCACTCCTGCGCTACGTGATATGTGCAAATGCTACCCATAGGCTCAGGCCATGGGAATTGCAAACGGTTGATGTGTATAAACCAAAGGCGAAAATAATGTGGAAATTGCAACGGCAATTGGCCAACCGGCCTAGCCCAGCCGGCCAGTGACCACTAGGCGGATCGACATGAAAGAAACACCCCTATGCAGCCAAGACAATCCTGAAACTCAACAGAGCAAAACAAATTGATCCACGTGGCACTTGCACTCAGGGAAACGGTGCAAAGAAAAAGTGGAATTTTTAAATTTTTTCAGGATTATGGAAAACTGTTGGAAATGATGCATGGCCATTGTTTCCAGTACCCGGCTCCGTGTACCGACCACACATTGTCCATTGAATATCGACACCTGTTGTGTAACGGTGGTGAGTTATTGTGGCAGGATGTGGCATATGCTGCGGTCGGGCAAGAACTGGCTCTGTTCCCACTTCATAACGTCCCTATCACAGATCAGTTTGTGGCCAAAATTGCTTTGTCCAGATAGCCCGGATTATTCTGGCACTTACGGTATCTTTGGATTTCAGGGGGGAAACGTTTGATAGCAATCGGCACACTTGGACAGCCCCCCCCGAAGAAGGGAAGTTTTTAACGCCAAAAATCGAACCTATCATCGGGCGCCGCTCAAATTAACGAGCTAACTTAAGTGGAATATTTCGTCGACTCGGTGGTGGACGCCGGAAGCCTCGTGACAAGATCTTCCAAATTTCATATGAGAGTACGGCATTCACGTGCATGGTGTCGCGTTGGGCTTTTGCATGCATAATTTCTGCTAGTTCACTATCTGCACGATTCGGCGTTTGGCGTTGCAGCGTAATGCACACCCAGTTGGTACACTCGTACAGTTGTGCATGTGGCCGGCAAGGAAATCGAAGAAGTGTCCGGATCCAGCGATGGAGCTGATGAAGGGGACCGGTGAAGGGTACCGGAACAGGAGACCGGAGAAGGGGCTCGGTGAAGGGGATCAGATAGTCTGATCAGGTACTGGTACTGAGACCTAGCAAGGGGCCGGGGAAGGGGACAATGTTCTCAGGATTTGACCGGGAAGGGGATCGGGGAGGGAACTGGGAAAGGCATAATGGAAACTGACCGAGGAAGGTTTCCAGATAAGGGGATCGGGTAAGGGGACGGAAAAAGCGAATCGGAAAAGAGGAAGGGGGACCGCGGAAAAAAAACTAAGCAATGGGACCAGGAATAGGACCGAGAAGGAGACCGACGAAGAGACCTCGGAAGGCAACCAGGAAGGTAGTCTGGTGTGGGAGTGGGATGAATCGTAGGGGCCGGTCATCTGGTACAGAGCAACCGATACCTCTGGGAAATAAAGCATTACATCAAAATACGAATTAATATGTATGCAGCTGAAAAGGTAGGGGACATGTAAGTTAGCAAGGCGCAGTTTTTAACTTTCCTAATAAAGGCGATTCGTTTGGATATACTACTTGACTTGTTCGGCGCATTTGTTGAATTGGGTGGTGGTGAATGACTATGCAGTTTGGAGGCGGCTAAACTACTGCATGAGCCAAGCATTGCAGACTAACATTATGTTCTGCTCATCAAGATGGATGACATAATATGTTGTTTGGCGTTTTTGTAGGGACCGCTTTTATGGGCTGAGCGTAGAAAGAGCGTGGAACGAGCGTGGAATGAGCGTCGGCTGCAGATGTCTAAAATCGGAGATTCGGGCTAAAGTAACCACTTTTTCTCAAGCTAATTTTGCTTAAAGCAACGTGGCTCGGTGCGATTAATCCATTAGAAGAATGCAAATTCAACAACTGGGAAAACTCACAATTTTTCAGTTTTATCAATGCCTTTATGTATTCTGGGACTATGGGCGATTTCCCCTTCCTTTTCTGATTCAAAATACTTCATGTTTTTTAAACCTTCCCTAAAATGTACTACCCAGAGACAAAAACAAGTTGTCAATCGTAATCACATAGACCCCTAGTGGCACCATTTTTTAGGGGATACATGTTTGCGGGTTGTTTTTGACCCTACTCATCCGACAACATCACTTTCGTTTCCGTCCGACGCTTAGTTTGGAGATTATAGGGAGATATAATATGCCTCTCTAGACGGGGTGTGAGCATCTTACCGGAGAGACGGACAGGGTTAAGTCAGGGTTTTAATATCAGCAACAATATGTGTTTTATTTTATTAACAAAACTAACCATCTCATATTCATGAAATCACTTGTGTCCACTTGCTGATTCTAATTTCACCATTAATTACTGTATCCAGATCAAGCATCTCAGTGTTTTGAAGTGCCAACCTAGGAAGATCTGATGTCAAAAGAAACGAAAAATTGTCCTCTCCGAATATGGCATCCCGAAAATCATCCTCTCCAAATCCAAATTTCCTACGTACAAATCCAGATCTGTTTCACGTTCATTCACCCACATCAGAAATGAGCACCCGAAATCAGGGGTATCAATTCCTGAAAATCGTTTGGAGAACAATACGTAGAGGCGATGGGAACCGATGTTTGTTTGGAGAGGCCCGCCCGCAGTATCCCATGTTGAAAATGTATATTATGATGGAGACAAAGTCAACATTGGAGGGACAGGGCTATCAAAATGCACAAAGTAGACATTCATTCTCAAGTTGCATCAGGTGGGAAGTATATGAGCATGCCTTTCAGGGAAACTAGGCAGTGGGGTGGGGAGGGATAAAGTGGCATTACCATCTCATGGATATGCCAAAAGTGGCAGCCTTCGAGCAAATGGGGAGAGCATTAGTTCAAGGTGACGGTGGTAGCTCATTCAGTGATGAAAGAGCTCCTCAACATGAAAAGGCCAAAGGTGGTTGTGAAGCATATGATAGGTGTATTATGTTTAATGCTCAGAATATTCTATCCAAATTTGATGAGTTCCAGTGTTATGTTACTGAGGAGAAACCAGATTTTGTCTGCATTACTGAGGCATGGGACAGTGAGGGGTATTTTTGGGATAACCTCCAAGACTATGAAATCCAGGGATGCAATATGTTTCTGTGCAATAGTGAAAGGGGGTGGTTGGTTGGTTATTGGTTTTACGACACATCGACCGTCAAGTCATGCAGCGTCTCCAATCTCTCACGCCGATTGGTCGCGGGCGAAGAGTAGCGACAGGTGAGACTCGAACCCACAACCATTCGATTGTGAAACGAGCAACTTGCCCCTAGACTAATCGTCCCCGAAAGGGGGTAGTGTAATGCTCTATGTGAATGGATTATTCAGTTATCAAAAAGTAGCAGATGGGGTAAAAATGTGTCTGTGCAGTCCATTTGGCCTGATGTTGCTGTGGGAAAAGGCAACAGCAATAAACTGAGGATAGGAGCTTTGTATCGATCAGGAACCCTGCCATATTTTCAGCAACTGGAGCTTGATAAGGTGATTTGCGAGGAAATCAGTAGAAACTTTCAGAGGAAATTCCTTATTCTTGGTGAATAAGGATATTAAAATGTTGGTGTTGGCTCCCCATCATGCAAAATGTTCAGGAAATGCCTTGAAGAGGCCCTATTCTTACACCAGTTTGTAACGGAACCTACCAGGCAGGGCTCATTCTTAGACATTGTCTCCTCGGATTTAAGTGACTTGGTTCAAGACTTGACTGTAGGGGAAATTCTGGGAAGAGTTACCAAAACATAGTTAGATTCAAGGCACATGCAGTGGGATATATTAAGGATAATTTAGTAGAGGTTCCTAATTTCAACAGAGCAGACTTTGACTGCATGGGAGCGGCTTTCTTTTTTCCCCTTTTTTTCCTAATGTCGACCCCTGTTTCGTATGCAGTAGCCTATCCTATTTGGCTACACGCACTGTTACAGGCTCGATTGCTATTGGGCTTTCCCATCGCCAACTATTCAAAAGTTAGGACAGCCAGCTTAGGAATGCCTCAGGATGCCAATATACATGTCATTACTCTCCACACCTACAGTTCACTATAACTATTTGCATCTTTTTATTTGTCTTTTTTTGCAGATAGGCCACCACCAGTTATTAGTAGAAGTAGCCCCAGGAGCACCTCAGCTAGGTAGCAAGCTAGTAACGCCAAGGCACTCCTGGGGCCACAAAGTGAAAAGTGTTATGAGGGGAAAAGTGTACATACATGTGCACTATCACACAAATCTGTGTGACAGTGTCTCAGCATATCCACACACATGAAACATGTATACCTAAACTTACTTCACATACATAAATACATGCACTCACACATACATACAAATATATATACATACACATATACTAGCATGTACATACATAAGTATACACTGATCTGCATCCATGCACATCCATTCACAAACATGCACACAGTAGCACACAGCTGAAATCACATGCAATTAATCATATAGGTACAAATGCATCATCGCATATGCATTTATTTGTTTGTCCAGCTTTACTCATACATACGTATCATACATATCAACCTACATATATCTTCTCCTTTTTGTAATGGGAAATTGTTAATTTGACTAACCATTTAGCTTGAGATGCATAAGTCAATAAAATATGTTCTGATAACTATTTTTATATCTTCTTTCTTAATAGGTACATGATTACAGGAGGGAAATTTTGTACCAATGATAGTATTCCAAGTTCTTGGTGCTATAAATGATATGGAATGAAGTCTATAGGTTTTTGATGAAAAAGGTACATGGAAATGTTCAGCATGCCTCAAGTTACTTGGTGATGAGTATTTGAACATATTCATTACAGTGATTGGTAATGTTTGATTAAGAAATCTGTGAAATAGTAGTATGTTCTGTTCTTGTACAATATGAGGGAACTTCAATATGTTATATTTGACAAATAGTTCATTTGTAAGATATGAATAGTGCTGATTATCTATGATTCGTAACGCCTTTTTTTTGTATTTTAACAATTCTGTCTAATGGTGTTGGAAAATTGTTTCCCAATATTAATGCACAATAATTGAAATATGGAAGAATCAAAGTATTATATAAATATTTCATTTCACGACTTGTGATAAAGAATTTTGCTCTTCCCATTATTCCAAGATTTCTGCTAGTTTTTGCAGCAACATATGCTATGTGAAATTTCCATGTTAATTTTTAATCAACTATTACTCCAAGATATGTGATTTGCTGTTTCCTATGAACTATTTGAGAATGTATTGCTATATTTAAGTCAGCACAAGGCATACTGGAGTAAATTTGGTAGTTTGTTCTGTTGACATTCAGTGATAATCTATTGGCCTGAAACCATTCAGTCATTCCTGATGCATTGGCATTGACTTTAAATTGTAATTCCTCAATATTCGTAGCTTTGACCATGACAGCAGCATCATGAGCAAATAAATAGAATATAGTGACATAAGATGGGAGCGGCTTTAAGTGACATAAGATGGGAAGAAGCATTCTCCAATATAAATGCCTGTGAAATATGGAAGAAGTTCAAATCTTCCTTGACGGAAATTCAGAAGACATGTCTCCCAAAAATCAAAGGCGCAAAAGAAGGGTAGGAGAGCCAGCATGGCTTACACCAGACTTGATAAAAGGGATTAATGCTATGAAAGCTGTATTTAGAGTGTTAAAGGAAGCTTCAAATATCGTAAATCTAAGGAGTTCTAGCTTACCAAAAAGCTAGAGACTCTGAAGCAAAATAAAATAGCAGTAAAGCGAGCAAAAAAATTGGATTTGACTAGGAACTGTAATTGGGACAGCAAAAAGTTATTTAGCTTCTACAAGCTAAGTAAAGTTTCTAGCGCATTTGGTCCACTGGAAGTAAATGGGACTAAATTGGGTGATGATGGTGAGATGGCTGAGGAGCTGAGCAAGCAGTTTAAATCAGTATTGGACGATATGACTAATCTTCCAACCGTACACCACAGGTCAGTGACATGTCATCGGACCGTGCAGCCAGGGAGCCATCGTCACCATCGCGAGCGGCGACTCGACGGACCAGCTGGCGCGTGCTGCGCGCGCAGCAGTCGCCGGGTGATCAGGCTGGCCGCTGACAGGCGTCGCCGGCAGCTGACCGACAGCTGGCTTGCCAGGCATGACCAGCTGCGGACTATCGAGCCGCCGGTCCGCCCACTGTGCCGGAGCCGTCACGGCCATAGCCGCCCGCCGTACAGGTCTGTGCCGGAGCCGTCACGGCCATAGCCGCCCGCCGTACAGGTCTGTGGCGGGCGTCACGGCCATAGCCGCCCGCCGTACAGGTCTGTGGCGGGCGTCACGGCCATAGCCGCCCGCCGTACAGGTCTGTGGCGGGCGTCACGGCCATAGCCGCCCGCCGTACAGGTCTGTGGTAGGCGTCACGGCCATAGCCGCCCGCCGTACAGGTCTGTGGCGGGCGTCAGTCACGCGGTCGGCGGTCCAGTCGAGCTCACACAATCTGCGACTGGAGCGTGTCGTGGTGACGATAGTGAACTTTATAGTGCGCAAATTTCATGACCTTTGGTCAATATCTTCAAAGCCAAATGAGGTTAAAATAGCAAAATTTTCTGGTTTTGGGTGGCTTGGCTTGTCATTGTTATGGATGGCTGTGATTGTGTTTAAATGCTCAAAAATTGGCATTAGTGATGTTATGGACGTTACTAATGATGCAATGCAGATGCCAGATTCGCCATTTGACCTCAGCTCACCTATATAAGAGCACTTTATCAGGTCATTACCTGCTCCAGTTGCCGGAACCGGGCTGCCCACCCGACTGGTCCGTTGGGCAGCTCGGTACAATCGGCTTCGCAAAGAAAGGAGTGAAATACATGAATAAAGCATGGAAACGCTTAGGCACACAATGACAAGCAGTCGATTTGCGGATGTGTAGGGAGTAACATTCAAAGTGACATCAATCACATGACAGTCATTTCCATCTTTGACAACATTCCAGTTGCGTGAGACGAAATGTACGACCCTCAATATACCAGGAGGTGCTGAGTTTACATCAAAAGTAACGTTAGGGATTATTCTATATTACTCAACGTTTCGGCCAGGAGCCATCGTCAGGAGTGATATAAAAATGGCAGGGTTAACAATTGAAGAAAAAAAACGCGGGAGAAAAGCGTGCAAAAATGCACGTGAATGACAGAAAAAGCATCCTCATTGGTGCAGACACTTCAAGAACCTCCTTCAAGAACCTTCAAGAACCTATTTTTGGACGCTTTTTCAACGCGTTTTTTTCGATTGCTAACCCTGCCATTTTTTTATATCACTTCTGACGATAGCCCCTGGCCGAAACGTTGAGTAATATAGCATAATCCTTCACGTTACTTTTGATATAAACTCAGCACCTCCTGGTATATTGAGGGTCGTACATTTCGTCTCACGCAATGTCTAAAACCCTGGAGCACTTAAAAGCCATTCTTCGTTGTATTAAACAACATTCCAGTTGACCAAGTTTGGTTCCATTAGCCTGTCATGAACTTGACCTGATTTGACCTCGGTGACCTAACATGACTTTTAAATTATATGGCATAACAATATGCATAAAAAGCCGCTAGCGTTTTCAAGAACATTTCCCCTTTGCCAATATACGGGGAGCGCACCAGCGCCGATTTTTCGTGGTCTGGCGCTGCGAATTTTTTGTTTACTTTAAAGGCCCCCAACTTGAAAGGTTTTCTGGCGATTTTCATTTTTCTTACTTCAAGCAATGCGCCAGTCATTTCTAAGCAGGTACGAAAAACATGGCGCATATCGGCCGGTACAATATGGAGTTATGTATGAAAAATCGGAGGGGGAGGGCGGATTTCGCCCTTCACCTCTCCAGGGCGTGTGTTAGCCTGTCATGAACTTGACCCGACTTGACCTCGGTTACCTGACATGACTTTGAAACAATGTAGCATAACAATATACGCCAATCAAGTCGCTAGTTTTGCCAAGAACACTTCCTTTTTGCCAATATACGGGAAGCGCATCAGCGCCGATATTTGTGGTCTGGGACTGATAATTTTTCTTTTTACTTTAACGACCCCTAACACGAAACATTTTCAGTCTATTTTCATTTTTCTTACTCATTTCTAAGCCGGCACACAATTGCTTATATCGGACGGTAAAATCTGGAGTTATCTACGAAAAACCTGAGGGTGGACGGATTTCGACCCACCCACCCCTCCAGGCCGCGTTTTAAACCACATGAGATCATGCTATCAAAACACCGCCGACAAAGGCAACTTAGATGTGCCCTTGTGCGGCTGTTGCAGCCTGAATCCTGCGTGTGAGGAGTCCGTCTTCTGAATTTCGGAACTTTACCGTCCGATGGCGTCATATAATAGTGCAAGCAAAGGGTCCTGGCGAAGTCTACCTACTTCAGTCTCCACCACATGCTTAAATATAAGTGCTTGATTCACGAACCCAAAAGAGCACGGATTCTTTTCTTCTTTCCTCCCCCAGACAAATCTGTTGTCTCGATTCCGTTCACATGCACGCACGAACAAATATATTGACATGCATACACTGTTAATAATCCACTCCATAAAGTGTGTATGATAATATTTCTCACTTGACTTGCTGCTATCTAGGCCTTCTTCATTTACTGTTTGGCTATGTCTATGGCAAAAATATAGCAGAAGCATTGTAGGCAGCACTCAAATCAGTTGGAATGCACTGCACGCCCATGCAACCACTCGTAGTAATAGCTTAGCTATCCACGGATGGCGTCGGACGTCAGTACATTAGCTAAATTGCTGTCACTGGAAATCAATGTTACCTAGGAGTGCCGACGGACGTCCTTGGGCCGCCCTGCGGTGAACTTAGCATGTGGCGCAAATGTTCACTTCGCAGTGTCATCCGCGATGATGGTGAGCCGATTTGCACTCAATGAACACCGTACTGACCTCACACACAACCGTGCATGGTCTCTCCAACTTCCCGTAGACTGCATGCTACTGCACGCGGCGGCTGGCTGGAGAGGCGTTGAGGGATACTTCCTCCTCGTCCACACGGTTAAGGTTCGTCGGCGCTTTTCGAGAGGAGTGGACAGACCCCCTGGAAAAAATCCAGTACCGGCTGTGTGGAGGGTCCCGGCCACGGCGGCCTGGGCGGTGTCCGCGCGAGCTGCAGACTCCCGAGCGGCTCCAGGCTGCACCGTGTCGGGCTGGGTATCTGACAATGCGCACCTCGCTGCTCGCTGTTGGGTTGGATATTCCGCCATGTGCGCCTCGTTCCGCTCCCTTTCTCTGCACAGCGCGACTGGTCATAGGTCTGTTCCAGCAACCTCATTCGGAATAGGCTGAGTGAGCGTCCAATTCCTCTACCGGTCGTTCCGGTGCCTCATCCGGAATAGGCTTACCCTCATCCAACCTCCACCGGATTAGGAAAATCTAACCCGGCCCGTCGTCGGTTGAGGAAGCGCAAACTCGGAATACGACAAACATGCCGCAGCAGTAGCGTTCAGAATTGAATAGTTTTCTAACCCGTCTCTTCTGTCAGATCGTCACACCCCGTCACGAGGGAAAGGGGTCGATAGAGACCACCTCTAATCTCCAAAATAAGCGTAGCACGAAAACGAAATAGGTGTCATCGGAAAGCGCTCGACGAGTAGAGACAGACACCCCCCTCCCAAAGTTTTTCCACAAAGAAAGTGACGTAACTGGGGCCCTAGAGTTTCACGACTTACATTATGTTTGTGACTCTGGGAATTCATTTTCAGGGAGATTTGAAGAAGAAAAATATTTAGAAGCAGAAAAGAATAGCGAAATCGACCAAGTCCATACAATTTTTGACCACGAAAAAAATGACATTTCAAAATTTTGAGTTTCCAAGTTTTCATTTATTTTGCTTTTCTAATTTTACCGAAAAACGTTGTTCAAAATCAACTTACCCTAATACAAAATGTTTACTTTAGCCAGAATCTTCGATTTGAACTCTAATAGGCAAATATGCAAAATTAAAAAGTAACCAAAAACGGGGAAAATGGAAAATTCCTCATTTGCGCTTTGTTGCATCCCTAAAGATAAGCAAACGCCGAAAGTTTCATTGCAATATCTTTAACCGTTAAAGCGTGACGACTGGTTGAACGTTTTTGGAGGTGACCTCACTTGACCTTAACTAATTCGTTGACCCCGGATAACCGGACTTCAAAATTTTGACGCAACGTCCGAAATTGATGTCGGAAAAGGCATGCCACATTTCGGCGCGCTGCCGCGCGCCGTTCTTCCATTATCCGCGGAGAAGCTTCGGGGGGGGTCGTGAACGACCCTCCTTCGAGACGGCGCGGGTTCACCTGACAGGCCAGGAGCAAAGTCATTAGGTTGTATAAGTTGCACTTTCTTTGTTTTATAACTCTTTGTTTTGGGGAAGAAATCCAAGAGACATAGGACATGTGATGGATATGAGGAGTCACCCACGTTGTATTTCACAAACTACATGACTTTGTCTCCTGTGTACTTCTGGATCATCCGTCCAAGTGGAAATTGGAGATGGGCGCTTTAAATTCGATTGGTAATTTGTAGATTCAGACATACATGCCAATTTGCATGCCTTTGAGGGGGCATGCTTACTGTTGTGCACCCATGCTTTTCTTTGCATCCATATACGTACCAGTGGCTCCTTCATCATGCACGATGGAGGAGCTCCGTTTGCCCTCCACATGGGAAGGTGGCTTCCTTCTGACACACGGGCTTTGAATATTTATGATTTTTGGAGGGCAAGGTAATGGCCAGGTAAAAATGGATTGGAGGGCACACTCCAAATGACCAATTATAGCAGGAAAAATTGGTGCGGGGGAAGCCAACATTAATTGGCACTTGCACACTCAAAAATGTATATAGCAACACTCCTGCTCGAACGGACAGCCCGTCAAGCACATACACCGTACCACTCGAATGCCCCTCGCTAAGCGGTCTTTCGTCCCGAGGTGCCCCCTCAGAGTAAAAGACGATCATTCGGTATGCTCCGGTGCAGTCCCATTTCCCTGCTTTAATGAATATTGCACTGAACGAGAGCGTCGGGGAACTACCGCAACGCCGCCTTTCTGAAGAAATGATTCCCCTCTAGACGAGTACCTGCCTACCCAGCGTTTGAAAATGTCTGGATCCCCCCGCCCCTGAAAAATATGTTTTTGGAGCTCATGAAGCAACACAAGCCATCGTCATCCATTGTGCGTCAGCTTCCCGGTCGCAGTCATGATAAAAAACAGCGTTTTTATTCAACAGCGTGCTTTATTCATTCTCTAATAGCTGCTACACAATGGGATTCATCGGGCTTTCACAACAGCAAGTAAGTATAGAAATGATTAAGCAGATTATGAGCACTTTTACGTGCAAGATCGGAACAAGCGACCGAGAATGTCACCGATTTGCACATATGCGCCAAATAACACTACGATCATATCACCGCCAACAGCTGATTAAGGGACAAAACTCTATCGGTCGTTCCGGCGCCTGGACCTGGAAGAGCTCTTCTGGCCGAAGCTCACCCTACTCCGGATGAGGTCGCCGGAACAGGCCCTATGCTAGGCTGCACTGCCACCCGGCGCCGTCGGGCACTGGGTAGGTCGGGCGAGCTGGCCTTGCCGGGCTAGATGTGGGCTTGGTCTTACCGGGCTATAATTGGGCTTGGCCGGTATCACGCTGGTCGCTCTGCCGAGTTCATTTCTTCTATTTATCAGACGTTGTGTAGATGTGTGCCACCAGATGAAAGCAGGGTCGCCCTTACAACGTACGTTCTGATGACTACTTCAGTGACGTACACCTGGTGCGAGAAAGAGGTAAAGCGGTTCCGTGCTGAAAGCCAGAACAATCATGTGTATACTGTGTACATAATAGTAATACTTATACCCAAAGATGTCCACGATGAAGGAACATGAAAGCGTAAATTGCTCAATGGGTATGCTGTCATGCGTTAGTAATGCCAATTAGACTTGCATTAACCGGATTGATCAGTTAAAGCTAAAAATGAGCAAGTCAATGTCGCTTTCACGTGTAGAAATTCACGTTACCAGGCATACGCGGCCGGTTGGTGTGGCTTACATCTACAACTAATGCGGTGTCGCGGGAAACCGTGTACGCCAGGCAAATGGAAATGGAGCGTCTCTATAGGCCAGCAGAGTTGATGCATGGCATTAATGGCATGGTGCAATTGTACTCTGCGAAACCAAAGTGAATGTTGGCCCATTTCTAACATACATCAAGTGCATCATTTGCTTTGCACGCAAAATCGCAATGCGTCGTGCTTTTGCATCGCCACAGTCCATTGTCTGGAATGAGCATGCTGATAATTCAGAGCAACGTATGTTGCTCAAAGGTGCGTTTGTGAATTTAAATGTGTACACTTCATACACCAGAAACTTAGTGCTACCCTTTGTGCCGATATTGCTACCATACATTTATGCTAGACCTTAACGGTGAACAATTTTTGCCGCCAAAATTGTCACGCACAGATTTATGCCCACCATAAAGCATTCAGACACAATAATTTGAAAAACCTCTCGTTGCAAAATCCAGAACCATCACCGGGACCGAACTTCACCAGCGATATTGGTTGACAAATCGGCTACACTGTATGCGTGCACAACTGGGCAACGATGAGAGAGAGACAGCTCATTACGGCAAGCAAAGCGAACAAGTCAGACGTACAGCTAAGCACATCACACGTAAACCCAAACATGCGCTGCTTATCGGCCGGTGAAATCTTTTTTAACGGGAAAATCCATTTAATGGCACACTTTGCGCGTGATGTTCGAAATCTTGGTCACGCGCCCGATCTGTTCAAAAGCCAAACACTTCTCAACCGATGACGTAACTCACTTCTTGTAGGAGACCCACTTGAGCTCCTTCGGGCTCTGATCTACAAATCGGATCCGCTCGCATCGTTGAAGTTGCGGTGGGTTGAATAATGTGGTACTATTTGTAGGCCAGGGCAGGCTGCAGGGGCGGATCTAGGAATTATCATGGGGTACATGTTCGGAGGGGTACCACTTTGCTTCCCGAGGGGCTCATCTGGCTGAATAATTCGTGCATTCGAGCCTTCCCATAGGGGCTTCATCTCTTTTTGCATGGGGCTCCTCTGGCTGAAAAAAAAATCGCGGGCATTCGGGCCTTGCCGGAGAAACGCCTTTTCCTCTTAGAGGGGTGCTTCTGGCTGACAAAAAAGATAAGTGGAGCTCCCGAGCTTTCCCAGAGGGGCGCACTTTCTCGGCCGAAGGGGCACCGCGCGTGACGGGGTGCACATAATGGTCATGTGTCACGGGGGCACATGACCATTATGCGCTCCCCTGCATCCGCCCCTGGCAGGTTTCAAAATGCAGCATTACTCACAAACATAGCTGAAGATAACACAGAAGATGCTATATAGCCTGACAATATCTTCCTCTGTGTACATGGCATTCGGGAATTATTGATGGCGCGATAACTCTACACAACGTAATTAACGCAATTAGGGTACTAAATGGTTTAAAAAATAAGTGTTGGAGATATTTCATGACATCAGATAGGGGAAGAAATACAAGTATCTAGTTTCTCTATTTTCAATAGCCCAGTTTATAGCTGTTTCCGGCGATTATCTCAGGTCCAAACCACCTTTGATGCTACAGGTACTAAATCGCTTTATACATGGTGCATACACCAGGCATTGTTCGTTTCTCCACCGATATTGGCGCCATTACCACCATTACCACCATGTCATTACCGCCTCAGTTAGTAAGCGTGAAACTTATCGATCTGTATACCACCTGCTGGGTTTCCGTCACGTTCGCTTACCCATAGAAAGTGGAGGGATTTTTTCGTGTTTAATTTCTTGTCTGGGGTATGCCAATGTCCGAATAAAGTCCTAACTTGTGTTGCCTTCTGCCGTGCCCGCAAGCCTCCTTGAGTGTCACCCACCACAAGCGAAGCTACCTATTCACGAATGTAAACAGCCACCTGGTGAACGTTGGCGGGATGAGATGGCAAGTTCCACTGGAGTTGGCCATCGGAGCGAGCCAGCGCGCCCCACAGCCACTTGGGCCCGTCGCCGTTGAAGGAGAGCAGAGTGACATGGTGGACGGGCGTGTACAGCAGCGACAGCACCAGGTACGTGCTGAGCTCGCCGACCAGCAGGTTGGTCGTGCCGACGCCGGTTCGGATGCTGTCGCTGAGCACCGGCTCGTCTCGCGGTACGCTGTAGAGCAGCGCCACCTCTGAGCCATGGTCGCGGACCATCTCCACACGCAGCTGGTAGGTAGGCTGGTCGCCGGCGAGGCGGATCAGCTCGGCGAGGTGCAGGATCGAGTGCGGCGCCGTGGCGCTGTCCAGCCGCCCGTTGTAGTCGAGCACGGTGGCGCTGTCGAAGTGGAAGCCGCGTTGGTTGAGGAACAGCCGGGTGAAGCCGGCGTAGTCGGCGTGCATGCGGCAGGCGAGCGCCAGTGGCTGGCCGTCCAGCCAGCCGTGCAGGCGCGTCGGCCGCTCGCCGAACCGGGCGCCGGCGCCGAACGTCTCGTAGACGGTGCGGCAGGTGACCGTGTCGAGGCGTGTGCAGATGCGGCCACGGCAGGTGTCGCCGGCCACCTGGCAGTCGGCGTCGCGTCGGCAGAACTGGTGGTGCCCAGAGACGTTCGGCATCACGAAATACTGCCACTTGTCGGCCGGCATCAGGCTGGTGTAGCTGGCCACGCTGCTGTACAGCCGGCACGCCTGCTCGACATGACTGAAGCTGAAGCTGGCGCAGCCCGGCACGTGGTGGCAGAGCGCGCAGCACAAGCAACTGCTGCATCTGTTCGGGTCGATGAACGTCAATCTCTTGATCTCCTGGCCGAGGTCAAGGACGCCGGTGGCCCAGGCGGACTCCATGCACGCCTGTGAGGTGCATAGCGACGCGAGAATTAGCCATGCGATCGTCGGGCTCATCCTGGCAGCGGAACGCAAGTCTTCGTGGCAGATCGTTTCGACCTGACTCCTTGACCCCGGCGTCTCGCCAGCCGTCGATGTCGACTTGCCGTCAGAGCGTTGACTGATATGCAGGGCTTGCAGGATGCGTCTTCTTCTCAGTGCGACGGCGAAACACCTACTGACCTGCCCCGGGCCGTCGTCTCCTCAGTGCGCCGGCGAAACACCTACTGACCTGCCCCGGGCCGTCGTCTCCTCAGTGCGCCGGCGAAACACCTACTGACCTGCCCCGGGCTGTCGTCGCCTCAGCGCGCCGGCGAAACACCTACTGACCTGCCCCGGGCCGTCGTCGCCTCAGTGCGCCGGCGAAACACCTACTGACCTGCCCCGGGCCGTCGTCGCCTCAGTGCGCCGGCGAAACACCTACTGACCTGCCCCGGGCCGTCGTCGCCTCAGTGCGCCGGCGAAACACCTACTGACCTGCCCCGGGCCGTCGACGCCTCAGCGCGCCGGCGGAGCACCTACTGACCTGCCGCGGATCGCTACGGTCCGGCTGATAGCGCGGCCCGCCTGTCGTCCCGGAGACGGCACAAAACACGGAGCTGCAGCGGTCGAACAGCACCTCTGACGCCAGTCGTTTCAGACGGTGGAAGAACATCCAACCAGACAGGACGCCAACCCGTTGTGAAGCCATTTTCCAGCGTCTGGCTGCAGTCACGGTGAAGTGAAGATACGGGTTATCATGACTAACTAGCCCTTCTACTGTGCAGAGCCTGTGGCACGGTTTCCAGTGCACCCCCGCCCGTCCTGGCCGCACGTGGTAAGCGACACTACATTCTAGTGTCGCAGAACTGAAGTGTTGGGGGTGCTGTCGGTTACGGGTAAGGCGTCAGCTGTCATGAACATGCCAGAGGGACAGGCGATGTCTATCGATCACGAAGGGGGATACTTGAGTGCATCCACAACGTGGCAGCCGACAAGGCCACAGTAGAGGAAGGACCGCGGTTTCAGAGTTGGGACGCGTGGACAGCTGGCTTTTTCAGGTCAGACTAAGGTCTCGCGTACAGGCATGGGTTTATAGGTAGGGGTCGACTATTTTGTTTTCAATGTATTGCAAACACCTGTTTTCGCCCGATTCACTGCGTGCGACTGCTTTGCCATATTTCCAGCTTTTCGTAGATTGAGCTGCTAACCGGTCCAGCTGGGCTGTCGGTGGGGCCCAAGCCGCAAAAGGATCCCTTACCTGATGGACAGGGTACAAGCGTTTGAAAAGGGCCTTCCGGCTCGTCGAGAAAGACCCTGTGTCGTCAAAGAGGGTCCATGAAATGGCGGAGGTGGTCCTAGTTGACGAAGAGGACCTTTGGCTGTCAGAAAAGGTCCTTTGGCCGACGGATGTAGCCCAAGTAGCACAAGGCCCTTGTCCTGGTGGAGGGGCCCAAGCTGTTGAAATATGGCCTCCGGTCTGACAGAAAAGGCTCTGGATTATTGATACGCGCACGTCCGGGGGGCAGGTATCTGCCCCCTGTGGTTCTTCCTAACTTGCCGCCATACTATTCGGGCTAGCAAGGCCAAACCTAGCATGGCTGATCTCTCGTCTTTTCCGCATATCCTCATACATTTTTAACCATGGGTCATCTCAGGTCAGGTCACCAGGTCAGGCGAAGTGACCCAACGTCCCTCGAAATTCTAGATGGCATAACTTCCACAATACTTCCCACATAACTTCCACAATAGGGCTATGGTAAAATATATAAATGTTTCCTGGTTGCATATTTCCTCTCGGAATGACCCCTCAACGGTTGTGGCGTATAGTTGGAAGCTATGCTCAATATTACCGCTGACATTTTTGCTTAGTGACCTGACCAAGGTCATCTGAGATCACCTGAGATCACTAGCACATTTCTGCGCATTATATCGCACCGCATTGAGCTAGAAGGCTGAAATTACCGTCATTGCGCTTGTATCGCCATGACGTGTCGATTGATACATTGCATGCCCTCCTTAGGCTACTTGATGACATTGACCTGAGGTCATAGTTTCAGTTGACCTGACCTTAAATCACATGGCCTATTGTCGATAGCACATTTCAAGGAATGTCGAATAACGTTCGCCGTTTGTTTCTATCTCTTACAGGTCCTGAGATATGTGTCAATATCTGAGAGTTCCACCCGATCTGGTCGAATTTGGCCTATGATGACCCAGTGGCCTAATTATTGACCTGAGCGAAAAAAATGACCGAAACACTTTCGATAGAGCCTATCACCAGCTATCCAACGCCGCTTTCCGTTTATCGCTAGCTAACATAGTTCCTAGAGATTTTAGGGGGCAGACATCTCCCCCCCCACCCGGACATGCGAAGTCGGCTCGGACCGCCGGATGTGCGAGTGTTAAGGAGGGGCTCTGCCTTGACGGAAAGAACCCCGGCCCTTGGAGAGGCCCTAGCTGCCTCACCCACTAGCAGCCCGCCGCCGACGACCATAACCCTCACACGTCCGATGTTCCGCGCCAACTTTGCCCGGCCTGGGAGGGGGTAGGCTACCTACCCATCCTGACGGACATAACGGCATAAGATAGAATGGGTGATTCTAAGAAAGAATTGGGTCAGTTAATTTTTTATCCGAGGTCAACATAGAGGTCATATCAGGTCAAACAAAGGACAAAATTTTAGCGCGGGCACTAAGACCTCCAGAACTATCGTGCACAATTATTATTCCACTGCACGGCCAAAACTGATTTATAGATCAGTTTAGTCTTTGACCTATGATGATCTGAAGTGACAGTTCAAAATTTGATAAACCTCAGGCAAATAACACTAGTTTATCATATTATCACAAACGTTATCGGTACTGTATAGGTCACTGACCTAGAATGACCTTCAACTGACATTCGCCACACCAAAGATGTATCCAATGCATGATACTAACCATTTTATAGCTTTTGTAAGACATTTGTCATGTGATTTCAAGGGTCAAAGCGAATTTTCAGGTGAAGTCGGTTGGCGAACTATGATGACCTTGTTAGGGTCATGATGGTTAGGTACGCTTCAAAGTGTGCAAAGGTTGTTGAAAACGATATGTAATATTTTAACCCGTCCCGTCTCGGGGGGGTCTTCAACCGCCCCCTCAGGTTTTTCGCGGATAGCGCACGAACGGCGCGAGGCAGCGCGCCCAAATTTGACATACCTCTTTCCACATCAATTTGACATGCTGATTCAAAATATTTATGTCAGGTCATCCAGGGTCAACGAGTTAATCAAGGTCAAGTGTGGTCACCTCCAAAAACGTTTAACCAGTTGTCACGCTTGAACGGATACAGATATTTTAATGAAACTTTCAGCGTTTGCTTATCTTTACGGATGCAACAAAATGCACGATTGGGATTTTTCATTTTTTTCGTTTTTGACTACATATAACTTTTGCGTATTTGCCAAATTGCAGTTAAAATGCAGGATTCTGGCTAAAGTAAGCATTCCTTATTAGGGAAAGTTGACTTCCAACAACGTTTCTCGGTCTGTTCTACCAATTGGAAAATTAAAATTAAAGAAAATTGAGGAACTCAAAATTTTGAAATTTCAATAAAAAAACAATTTGTATTTTTGAGGTCCCAAAAATATTATAGCCCTGGTCGATTTCGTTGTCCTTTTCCCATTCCAAATAAATTTGGCTTTATCTCGTATATCCCCAAAATGAACTCCCCAGAGTCAAAAAACATAATGTAAGCCGTGAAAAGTCGTGGAAATCTAGCCACCCTGGTGACGTCACTTTTGGGGGAAAGCTGTTTTGGAGGGTGGATCCGGACCCTACTCGTCGAACGTTTTCCGATGACGCCTCTTTCGTTTTCGTGCGACGCTTAGTTTGGATTTTAGAGGGGGTCTTCAACCCTCCCCTCCCCGGGACGGGGTGGGAGGATCTGACCGGAAAGACGGCGCGGGGTAATCGATCGCGTACCTATATTGTCACAGTAGATGACATTTTCCAGTTTGGTCCGCCATGCTGCAACTAAAAGCGTTGTATTTATCTGATCTGACATGACCTTGGCCTGATAATTTTGGGATGGCAAATTTGTGTAGCATCAGGTGCTGTAAATTTCAGAGGTCTAGTGCGGACCGTTTTTGGCCAGGGCACAAAACGTCGTGGGGCGTAGGTCCACCCACCCGGCCGTGCGAGGGTTAACATGGGAGACGTAGCAGCTGCAAGGGGGTCATCCAGGGGGCCCCCGACAAGCATCAGATGGCTCCAATGGCTGTTCCGGGGCCCCTGACCCAAATCAATGTTCATCATGAGCTCCTATGCCTGTTCAGGGCCCCCTCGTGTGTCAAAGAAGATAAATCAGGGGAAAATATGACTGCCTGGGCCAATCAGCCAATCAGCCATTGGCCAATGAGCAGCCCTTTGTGGGGGGGCATCGGAATAGAATTGACCGGCCCCAGACGACACCCAGGCATACACGGTTGAAGGGGAGGGACAGGTGCTGTCCTTTGTTTTCTGCAGGCCCTCCTGACACTCCGCTTCCCTCAGTTGGTCGGCACAGGTTAGCTGGTCACGAGCTTCATGGTTCCATACGGCGGCCCAAGGGATGACGCCTACTAGAGAAGGTGTCCCCAGCTGGCACCGGAGTAACTTTTCCAAACGACGTGTGGTAGAAGGCCGATACAGCCACGTTTCCTCATCCAGTATGCTTTTTCGATGGGGTGTCCGTCGCATCTCCTAGCTACAATTATTTCTCCGATCGTCCGATAGATGTCACTGGTATCGGTCGGTGGTCGCAAACATCAAAGTGCCGCCCGAGAGTTTCCGATCCGTTTGCTGTTATCCATGCTTTCACTATGGTTTTATTTTTGGGCATAGGTTTCCAAAATAAATTGTTCACGGACTCGACTCGAGTCGCGAGTATGTAACTCGACCTCAAGTGCGGCCACGGCTGAACCATCTCGGTGACGCTGAATTACGCGGAGAGTCATGAGGATGTTACAAGCCTAGACCAACTCTCGTGTGCAGCATTGTTTCAGCTAAATTTGCATATTTATGAATAGGAAAGGAATTGCTCAGCAGCAGTCACACTTTTCCAATCGACATGTTGTGTCACGGGGTGCCAAGGGTCGGTAGCTTTACCTCCATCTTCCTAACCCGTGATGCTGTCAAAGTGAGGACGTTCACTTCGGAACCCTCCTCTCCTCTGCCTTGGTGGCTTCCTTTTGCGTCTTGAGGGCCTCTTCTTGCATTTTCGTCTCTCGTCCGTTCATTCGTCATTCGTCTTGTTCCACCCCCTACGTTAGCATACCCATTGATTTAGATATATGTATATATATATATATATAATATTGTAACGACTGACATAGCCTGTAGCGTCGACTACCCCACGTTCCAGTGGTGTATCGCCAAGGGTCGTGGTGGTGTCTTCACTGATCAACTTAAGTGAGAAAATGTGCATCACTTTCAACATCATTCTTTGCCCAGTTTTGATTTCGTAGTACGCATATGATTCCCCCATCAATGCACTGTCAAACGGTACCGCAATGCCGAATTAACAGCGCCGAGAGGGGCCGTCTCGTGTCGGCTGTTTACGGACTCGTGAACCGTCGAGGCTGTGAATACCATCTCGCCGTCACGACCAGAGGCCGACGGGCAGCCGAGCGGCACGGGCCGCCGGTCGGAACACTGCAGCAGCAGCAGCAGCCAAGCTGGCGCGTGCCGACTTTCGTTTTCGAGCCAGCTGCACGTGGCGTAGCCTCGTCCGCCGGCCGGCCGTACCTCGTCTGCCGACCGCCAGCGAGCGTGTCGCCGCCCCGTCGCGCGGCCAGCGGGCGTGACCCGAGGTCACGGGGTGTGACCCGGCGGCCAGTACGGGTGGGGGGGGCTCGTTACCGAGCCGTCACTTGGCGAAGTGAGAGCGGTGTCACCGGTCTGGGCTCGATGACGCGCCCAAGGAGTTGCGAACACCGGAATACTTGTCTGCAGTGACGATGTGTGTGACGTCTTTGTGTGGATTGGTGGTGGAAGGGATTCCAGTCAGGTAAGGCATGCCACCAAACAATTTTGTTGCAACTGCTCTAAAGTTCTGAAAGCATAGCTAGTTTTAGCTGCTCTGGAGCTTGTAATCGCGTGTCAGTTGATTACACTATAGGTTTCAGTGTGGGAGATCTGTCAGCTCCTACTTTCGGAAGTAAAGCTGTGGCCATATTTCCTGTATGTACTGCATCTTGTCACTTGCTTAATCCGACCGCAGCTCTCTATAAGCTTGTCCACGCTTACGGATCGTGGCAGAACAAGCCATGGATACACATCCTTCACAATAAATATCTCGTTCTGAGTTATAGCTTGTTAGCAGGTTAATTTTCATCTGCACTGCTTGGAGAAGAATGCCAGTGGCACCCAGAAAGAAGAGTTCTGTTCGATGAGGTACTCTGGCATTCGTACGTAAAATGGCATCCGGAATTGCTAACAAGGAGCCGTCAATAAGTGTGTTCAGAGTTGATAACTAATCATACACAATTTCATCCAATTAGAAGAAGCAGACATCCGCCTTGGTCAAAAAGAAAGCTCCAACACGCCGTGGCAGTATTCTCAAATATTGGCAAAGTTTATGATATAATTTATAAATCTGCATTACCCTTAACTATTAATCACAAATCCAGAATAAGTGTTTTACTACCTCAATTTATGTCCATGCATTACATCTACAGCATTTGGAGCCGATCGTCACACATTGTTGTGACTGCATAAAAGTTAGGCCTTTCCATCATCGAACATGGATCAGTATTTCATGTCGGTGACAGCATATCATTTTTGAAGATGGGACAATTTGCCAAACAAATTTATTCCGATAGCCCTCGGTGCAATGCCCACCTCTTCCATCATTTTTAAAACAAAGCAAAGCACAAATCCCTCCATTAGATATTAAACGAATGCAGCATACTCTTAGGTATGCCTGCCATTCATTAAAAGGGAAAGCAATTTCACATCTCAACGGGCTGCTCCGTTCAATTCCAAATTACTGTCGATAAAAATGATGGATGGATGTGTGGAAAAATGGGCGTCAAAACGCCAAAGCATCCCCTCCCCTGTTAGGTGAATGTTAACCTGCCAATCGGTGCTCAGGTATCCAGCAACTGACACGAGGACTGAAGTTGGGGAAAAAGTCAAGACGTCTTCGCAACAATTTCATCTAAGCGGGTGCATCACGACCGTACATGCCCACGATCTGATTGCCATTTTTTGCCAGCGAGGGCTAGCCTCGAGCGTGTCTCGCACTGTCCAGCATATCGTGCGAATAAAGCTCATATAAATGACTAGAATATTGTCCGGTATATTTCAGGCCGGTATGTTGTCCAACATTAGGTGACGTTTTGTTACCGCGCTTTAATTCTCCGGTCTCTGTCTCTGTCTCTGTCTCTGTCTCTGTCTCTGTCTCTGTGTCTGTCCCCGTCCCCGTCCCCGTCCCCATCCCCGTCCCCTCTCTCTCTCGCTCTCTCTCTCTCTCTTTCTCTCTCTCTCTTTCTCTCTCTCTTTCACTCTCACTCTCACTCTCACTCTCTCTCTGGAAGCTCTGCAAATAGTTCCGTACAAACATGGGATATTCCTCTCCACAGTATGTACATATTCTGCGCATGTCTGCCTTGCAAGAAGTGTACATGACTCAGAATTCTCCAGGAAATAAGCCAGTCTATGTCAGGGATCCTGAGAGAACAAATTGTGCCACAATTGGCATGGTTTAGTATGTGCCAATCATGAAAGCTCAAGAGCCATCAAATTAACACACCACAAAATGTAGGCATCCCTGTATTATAAGTCATCAGAACACATGACACAAATATGCTGGTGCCATGATTGTATAACATCACATGGGCTCTACGATCCGATCAGGCACGGGAAACTGCAAGCGACGTTTCCGCAGTCTTGCTCCATCATTTAATTTTGCTCTAAATATTCTCCGGACTTCGCTCTCCGACAAGGTAAGCTTGCAATAAAAGAAAACTGAAAAGGAGCACATATGTTTAGAAGTAAATTTTGCAAGGGTAAATTCTTTCAAAAATGCATTTAAAAAACATTCCATTGATACAAACGTGTGAAGAAAACGGCATCGGTACTTGCAAACGCCATTCGTATAAATAAGTATCGTGTAGCCGCCGAATGCAAAATAAGCATTATCATCAAGTCACCACTCGAGCAATTTCAACACTTAAGAAGCAACTTAAGCTGCATTCCAGAATCCTTTGTACATTATTGTTATTAGGGTTTAGGGGGCATCAACTCTATCGATTGCACGGGACAAGCTCGCAATTGAACGATCCCATACATTCAAGCCCGTGGCCGCCTGCCCCATATAAACGGCCACAAGTTGGCTGCAGGCTGGCGATGCCCAGCTATCTAGCCTCATCAATGTTTGCGGTTGTGCTCATTGACCTCTATATATAATTAGACGGCCGACTCGCCGCTCGTTCTGCGTCCCATTTCGGCCGGTCCCGGCTGGAGCAGCGGTACATGGGTAAAAGATCCAGCACGCCGCCCGCTCCCATTTTGGCCCTGAATGAAATGTGAAAATAAAAAGTTGTGGATATATTTTCATAAAAAGTAGTGCAAAATGAGGCTGGATACATGATGAGCAGATAGAAACGGCGAAACATCTCGTAAAATATTGCAATTGTGTTTTGGGGTCTAGCTTCTATCATCGTTTTGCTAACTTTGTGCCGCATTCGGCATGTGTACCCCATGGAATCGAGACCCCAGGTACCCGATAAACGCTAGCGAAGTAACGCTGAGTGTGTTTTTAGTTGACAGTAATCCTGCGTGTGCACCATATATCCTAATCAGTGTCGGATCCAGGAATTGTCATGAGAAAGGGATATTTGTCTGGGGTGCCATTTCTTCGGTGCACCCTGCGAAAACACCTGAAGGTGCGCCTTCGGCGAAAAGATCAGTTTAGCGGGGAAGAGGGCGTGCACTTAAGCACAATGAAGGGGTGTTTCTGGCTGAAAAATATGAAGGGGGGCGCTCGGGCCTTCCAGGAGGGGCGCAGGTTCCAAACTCCATGGGGAAATGTCCCTGAATCCGCCGACCATCCCTGAATCCGCACGACCATCCTGCAGGGTACGGGTTTGCGCTCAGACAGGGGTGTTGCTTTATATACTTTCGAGGGGACAAGTGGCACATCAATGTTGGCTTTGCTCCAGCCAAAAATTTCAGGCTTTAACATGGGATCATAGGTAGTGTGTCCCCAAATCAAACCGGGCCTGCCCATTGCCTTCATGTATTTTGCCCTCCCTCCCCCGCCCGAATAATTTTCAGAAATCAGCATCCGTCCTCTCAGGACCTCTTTCTCTGGCTCGACAGATATCAATGCATTTTTTGTAGCGACAGGCCTGGATCGCTGAACATGATTCGGAGAGTGTCCTGGTCTCTGACCCCTGTAACAATCCTGTCACGGAATTGTTCATCGGTGCAGTGAAGGGGAAAATCGCAAAATTTAGTGGCTTCCTTCAGCGCAATAAGGTAATCGTCAAAGCGCTCGCTGTTCGCTCGCTAGCGCAGGTAGAAGTCCCGGCGGTCCAGAATCACTGACCGCTGGCGCCGCAAATGCCGCTCCACGGCTGTGATGATCGTTGCGATATCGCTGTCGCCGCCCACACTGAGGATATGCGTGGCAATGCGTGTCCAGTCCTAGTCCAGAAGAGCGAAGAGCACCGCCCGATGCTCCTTCCTGCCTCAACATGGCGTACATACCAGCCAACATTGCATACCCATCAAACTTCAGCCGTCATGCAGCGAGCTCCCGGAGGCTGGCCACTGACTTTTTGGCACCAGTGCGATTTTCATGGGCCCAACCCCATTTCACGTTGAGGTTCCCAACGTGAGTTTCAGGGCGCGACATTTTGTGGTCCAGTAATATTTTCAGAGGCCACGGTTGTACGTTTGGAGCCCCAGGGTCGTTTTTAAGGGCCCAGGAGCGACTTTTTGGTGGTCCCAACGTGATTTGCGGTGGCCTCGATGCTATTTCGGAGCCCAGGGTCATTTTCAGATGGGTGGAGAATACGAGACTCTTAGAGCCTTTAATGCCATTTTAGGGGTCCCGATGCGATTTTTCGTGGACCGGTAAGATTTTGAGGGTTCCTTGCGCAATGGTTACTTGCCACCAGAGGCGCAGCGAGGGGATGGCAGGGTTCCCCCTCCTTAGCACACAAAAAATACACGCGATCAAATTATACATTTCAAACAGGTGCCATGAGGCGAGGCGAAAGCCATACATTTTCGCCACGCCTCGTGTGCCGGAACCTTTCTCTTTTTCATCACATTTTTGTGTGTCACCTCAGCCACCTAGGACAATCCTGGCGGCGCCACTGATCGTCACGTAGGCTCATGGATAAAAAATAAACAAAAACGTTTCACGATGACGATAACAAAACAAACAAAACAAAAATGTTCGAAGCCAACTTACTCTAATAGAAAATGCTTACTTTAGCCAGAATCTTCGATTTGAACTATAATAGGCAAATACACAAAATTAATAATTAGTCAAAAATGACAAATAGCATTCGTCTCGTACGTTTTGTTGCATCCTTAAAGATAAGCAAACGCCGAAATTTCATGAAAATATCTTTGTCCGTTAATGCGTGACGACTGGTTGAACTTTCTTTGGAGGTGTTCTCACTTTACCTAGACTAACTGGTTGACCCTAGATGACCTGACTTCAATAGTTTGACACAACATGCCAAATTCATTTGGGAAAAGGTATGCTGAATTTCGGCGCGCTGCCGTGCGCTGTTTTTTTACCTGTCCGTGCCAAAAAAAACTGGGGGGGGGGGCCGTTGAAGACACACCCCCTCCCACCGGAGACGACGCGGTTTAAGTTCTGCCTTCTTCACTTGTAGCTATGTTTCTCCGTTTTTTTAGCTTCACAATATTTACTCTGAGCAAAGCACAACTTACCACTGACAACAATATGTACTCCGACACATCCTTGTTCAAAGAAAAAAATATCCTGCGGAAACTTCCTCCCGGTGCGACAAGCCACGCCGCATGGTGATTCGACATCCGTGTGCATCCACGGCTGCGGAGAGAGAGAGGGGGGAGAGAGAGAAAGAGACAGACAGACAGACAGAGAGAGAGAGAGAGAGAGAGGGAGGGAGAGAGAAAGAGAGAGAAAGAGAGAGACGGGGACAGAGATAAAGACAGAGACAGAGACAGAGACAAAGACAGAGACAGAGACAAAGACAGAGACAGAGACAGAGACAGAGACAGAGACAGAGACAGAGACAGAGACAGAGACAGACGGGGAGAGTGAGAGATAGAAAGATAGAGAGAGGGAGAGGGAGAGGGAGAGGGAGAGGGAGAGAGAGAGGGAGATGGAGAGGGAGAGGGAGAAGGAGATGGAGAGGGAGAGGGAGAGGGGGAGGGGAAAGGGAGAGAAGAGGGGAGAGAGTGAGAGAGAGGGAGAAAACAGTTGCGGTCCACCTGATAGTTGAAAGTTTATTGGCATACGTACTTCGGCCTCCTGAGGCCATTTCGTGCTGTGGAAAAAAGAATGAAAATTATACCGCTATGAAAATCAGTGGACATGTTTCACGTAATGGGTATTTCGTATGTTGTAAAACGTATGTTGTATTTCGTATACAACACTGAAGTATTTTGCTCATATGAGATATATTCCTACCTAATTGAATGATTTCAGTCTTCAATTAAAAAACCTCCTCGTGGTGATGACGTCCGAAATGGGGTTCCTCGAAGCGGCCAATCCAGAGACGCTCAGTGAAGTCTGGATCGGGTATTTCTTTGCGACGTTTTTCAACAGAGTCGCGTCATGGAGAACAAGGTGAGTGTTGTGGTTGTGGCACTAAGCTGAACGATTTTCAAGAAAATATGAAGCTCGAAATGGTAAATAATCTATTATGGTGGCAATACAACAGATAACATTTTTCTTTATTCATACACCATGGACCTTTCTTCACTGAAGTATGAAGGTTTCCTTGCAGAGTCCTACCAATTCTTTGCATACTGAGCTATTGAAGTTTGCGGGTGCCATTTTTAGACTTCCAAGAGTGGTTAGCTTAGGAAAGCCATAAGTAAGTGGCCTGCAATATATGTTTTTTTTATTCCATTGGTATTTTTTAATGGCCACTAAGAACTTCCACCACAGCAGCTACAGGGAAGCAATCCTGCACCCCATTTTCATGTTCAGGATATGACACACCACTACAAAATAATTATCGTTTAACCCGCGCCGTCTTTCCGGTCAAATCCTCCCACCCTGTCTCGGGGGGGGGGGGGGCGGTTGAAGACTCCCCTCTAAAATCCAAACTAAGCATCGCACGAAAACGAAAACGGTGTCATGGGAAAACACTCGGCGATTAGGATCCGGGTCCACCCTCCAAAACAATTTCCCAAAAATGTGACGTCACCAGGGGGGCTAGATTTTCACGACTTTTCACGACTTTACATTATGTTTTTGACTCTGGGGAGTTAATTTTGGGGATATATGACGAAAAAAAAGTATTTGGAATGAGAAAAGGACAGCGAAATCGACCAGTGCTATATTTTTTGGGCCCCCAAAATAAAAATGTAATTATTTGGAAATTTCAAAATTTTGAATTATCAAGTATTCTTTAATTTTCCTTTTCCGATGGGTAGAGCAGGCCGAGAAACGTTGTTGGAAGCCTCTTGCCCTAATAAAAATGCTTACTTTAGCCAGAATCCTCTATTTGAACTGCAATTTGGCAAATACGCAAAATTTATATTTAGTCAAAAACGAAAAAGAAGAAGAAAAATTCCACTCGTCAAGCAAATGTTGAAAGTTTCATTAAAATATCTGCATCCGTGAAAGCATGACGACTGGTTGAACTTTTTTGGAGGTGACCTCACTTGACCTTGACTACCTCGTTGACCCTAGATGACCCGTCCTAAAAATTTTGAATCAGCATGTCAAATTGATGTGGAAAAAGGTGTGCCAAATTTGGGCGCGCTGCCGCGCGCCATTCGTTCGCTATCCGCGAAAAAATCTGGGGAGGGGGGCGGTTGAAGACCCCCCGAGACGGGACGGGTTAAAGTTCATCTTTGCAAATCTTTTGAGGATCTTTATCCAAGGGAACTATTTTAATATGGATAGCTTGTTCATTTTTGTTTTCAGTAAACAGTACGATTACGGGTTTGGCCATACAGGAGCAGCAGTAGAGCTATTTGTTGCATGTCTTAGGTGTTTAGAACCCCTCCCCCTCTTCCCCTAGGTGGGGATGTAGGTGAAATGTATGCATACATTGATAATATTTTGGCAGACGTCAAAACTCTAATCATCATTGTGATGGAACAGATTGAGTATGATGCCTCATACAAATGCTGCCATGCTTTGCTGATGTCAATGGAGATATCACGAGAAGGTACCTTGCTCAAATGGCAAATTAAATGTATCCATTGGCCATAGCCTATGGCTTTTAGATGAGGCACAGGCTTTCAGGTTCCTTCTGTTGGCGCATGGAATGCAAGGCATGTTGTGGAATTTTAATGGGCTATATTGCAAGATATAAATTGTGCTGGTGTAGCTGTTAATACAATAAATTATCAATGGGTGTAGGAAGACATGGCACCCTCCACAGGTGTAGAGCCAGACTGCACAGCATGACACACTGTTTGACGAAGCACACCAGCCTCAGAAAATCCGCACCCAAACGCACCATGTCAAAGATTGGCATCAAGGAGATGAAGTACATGCACCTAATGGAATATAGCTTGAGGTAAGGAAATCAAGAGGCTTTGGGCAAGTGCCTTTTCTACATTACCACGGTGATCAGAGGACCATTTCGGTGCGCAGCATCGCTCCACAGCTTCGTCGTCTTGTCTGAACTCGGAGGACCGATGAATATCGTGTCTGGCTTCCTAAAAGTTGTATTTTTACACCTAGGCACAAAGCAATTATAAAAGCGGCGTTTTCTGCGATCTATTGTCACCTGCGGTGGGACGCTATTTAAGCTAAAGCAGCCACGATCAGTTCAAACTCGGCGGCATCATATGCGCCAAATGTAACGACCAGCATTCGACCTTCGCTACCGACAACAAACGTAATGTCACACGTATTTTGACCAATCACAAAGCGAGGCATTCTGATGCGATTTTTTAACTATCGAAGCGCTTTAAAGACGTTTTAAAAATAAATGAACGCCAAAATCGTGTTTATAATTAAAAATCACTAGAGAATCTTGGAAAAGAAATATGGTTTGTCCTGACATGAAGCATGCCCATTTTTATGCCCTTGCATAAGTTGGTTTGTCGGAAAAAGATGAAAAGTAATTTGATTAGAAAAGGGTGTTTATCTCCCAGTAGCGTGGGTAAAGAAAATGGAATGTTGTGTGTTGGGCAGTAGTCGGTAGGTGTTTTCGAGGGTCATGGTATTGTTGACAGACAGTATATGTGTGACTGTAAGATAGGTGCTGCATGATGAGCATGAAGGTCGAAGTGAAGCCGTGTAAGTACGTTGATGAGTAAGAAAAGTATGGCCAATACGTAAACGTGATGGTACTTTTTCTTCGAGACTGTTTTTAAATGATATGATGTGGTTCGGTTGTCGACGCCAGATTTGATGACTCGTAACTGTGCATAGATTATGTTGTGTCCAATTTTGAGTTTAAAAATTTCTACCGCTCTGTTGTATTGGTGATTTAATGTCTTCTAAATGTTGTGAAACGTCTGTGATGTCTTGGAGGTGCAATGATGCTTTTGCTAGTGCGTCGGCTTCTTCACTTCCTGGGATGCCATAGTTGAGGCAGTGGGCAGGCCTGGAGCAGGTAGAATCAGGATAGGGTGGTTCGCCGCACTTCGGGTAGCGGGCTGGCTGGCGGCAAGACTTACTGCCATAGCCTTTGGTTATTGGTTTTACGACACATCGACCGTTGAGGAATGTAGCGTCGCCAATCTCTCACGCCGATTGGTCGCAGGCGAAGAGTAGCGACAGGTGAGACTCGAACCCACAACCTTTCGATTGTGAGACCAGCAACTTACGCCTACGCTACTAGTCCCCTTATTGCCATAGCCGAAGCGCTGGCAACTAAAACAGCCGAGAGGATTGGGGATACGACTGGAACTTCGTTTCAAAAATAGCCGGCGAAGAGGGTCTTAGAAAGAGTGGTAGAGTTGGAAGTCCCGTTTCTGGTCGTCTTTAAAGGATGTAATGCGGCGTACGTGGGTCCCCCCCCCCTCCGGGCTGAGCTTTGCCCGAATATCTTCTTCAGACATGAAGTGGAGTTCCGACGCGAAGACGGTGTCCTTGGTGGTGTTGCGTCTTGAATGGACGGCGAAACAGTGTGGGCGGCGCCATTAGCCATGAATGTGCATAAAGTGTGTCGTGAACCAACCAATAAACAAACGTCTTGAATGGAGAGTGATGGTAGCGAATTTTGCACAAAATGTGGTGGTACGGAGAATGACTTTGGTCTGGGATCGGGTTTGGTTTTTTATGATGAGGGTTCCGTTGACAGGGGCTCCGATGCCGGGATTGGTGGTCTGGGATCGGGTTTGGATTTTATGACGAGGGTTTCCTTGGTTGGGGCTCCGATGTCGGGATTGGCTAAGGAACAGCTGGCGAGGTGTTGTTTGGTCGGACAGAGAACGTTGATACGATGGAACGAAACAGTTTCCTCGACAGGCTTGACAACTATGTAAGAGCCAGCGCTGTCGAGGTAGGGTTCGATGGGCTGGATAGGTTCAAGTTGGGAGGGCGTGGACTTGTTCGAGTGTGGGTGAGCGGCGTGGAGAGTGATTGTTTGGATTGCGAGGCGGGGTCGTGGTCTAGGGACGAGCAGGGGTCGGCAAGGCGCAAAAGGTTTCCATGGCGTCATCATGGGGAATCGTCCGGCGTGGATCATCAACGGTTGGATTTAGTGATGGAATATCAGAAGCCAATTCCGTGTTCCTGCGATGGTCGTCAGATGTGGTCAGAGGAGGAAATCCTGGCGAGCTGGGGTCATTATCCTTCTTCCTCTTTTTCTCCATCACGGGGAAAACCCTACCCAACGAAATCCAAGTAAACACGAAGAACAAAGGAAACGGAAATTCGCGACGATATAAACGAGTAGGGCGACGGGTCACCCCACTAGAAAATGAAAAATAAAGAACTGCGGCAACGGGCAGTCAGCCGCGCCAAAATTTGCCTGGCGGAGTAATCAGTGGGCTCTGGTGATCTGCGAGCGTACAGCACTGAATACTTCTTGATGCGTCCACTTGATGTGATTTCTATTAGTGGTGGTAGTGTGCAGTCCTCCACATAATCTCTGCTTGTGGTTGTCGAGTGTCCGATTCTCTACAATTTGCGCCAGGTACCAGCCTGTCCATTTGTCTCGCCCGTCCGGAGACACTAATGACGTCCCACACTACCGCCGTAAGCCTGTACCACCGTCCGGAGACACTAATGACGTCCCACACTGCCGCCGTAAGCCCATCGGCTGTACCATCGTCCGGAGACACTAATGACGTCCCACACTACCGCCGTAAGCCCATCGGCTGTACCATCGTCCGGAGACACTAATGACGTCCCACACTACCGCCGTACGCCCATCGGCTGTACCACCGTCCGGAGACACTAATGACGTCCCACACTACCGCCGTAAGCCCATCGGCTGTACCACCGTCCGGAGACACTAATGACGTCCCACACTACCGCCGTAAGCCTGTACCACCGTCCGGAGACACTAATGACGTCCCACACTGCCGCCGTAAGCCCATCGGCTGTACCATCGTCCGGAGACACTAATGACGTCCCACACTGCCGCCGTAAGCCCATCGGCTGTACCACCGTCCGGAGACACTAATGACGTCCCACACTGCCGCCGTAAGCCCGTCGGCTTACTCCCACACTACCGTAAGCCCGTCGGCCCTACCATCTACACGGTCCCATCGGCTGTACCACGTCCGGAGACACTAATGACGTCCCACACTACCGCCGTAAGCCCGTCGGCCCTACCACCTACAGTGGTCCCTTGTCCCTAATGACGACCCACGCTGCCGCCGTAAGCCCATCGGCTGTACATACCACCTACAGGTGCATTTTACACGTTGTTTTTCATTTTTAAGTATAGTTAGCGATGTTTGCCCACACATCAAATTTAATTACTATGTGCAATCCATTGCCCAGACCACCTGCAATCGTACAATTAACATGTGGTTTCGTGGCATTCGTGGGAAAATAAGACACGCCGCACTGAAGTGTCTAATACGAGTCCCGCAATCAGGGTCCGGTAATGATGAGAAAAACAACCAGTTTTGATTGACAGTCCGTGCGCTGCTGTGTTCAAAGCCCGGCTGCGGCTTCCCAGCATCGTGGCCGTGTGCCACTCGCCGCTTAATTGATCAGTGAAGCCTAATACAGTTGTCATTTTTATTTCAGGCAGTGAAGTATCTTTTGGACTGCGGACAGCGAACTCTTGCACGAGATGGATTCAACCCACGAAAAAGCACCAGCAATTCAGCCGACTGAAAGCGTCGGTCAGGCTTAGGGAATCGTGCGCGGGCAACGCAGGCCTGATGCACTACGTGGTGTCATACCGAACTGCAGTCGAGCACGCGCGCGCGCACCACCCCCGACGATGACGGTCGCCGTGCGACTGACGGTGCTGGCCGCGCTGCTGGTGCTGGTGCTGGTGCTGGTGCTGTCGATTCCGGTGCCAGTACGCGCCGGATGCGGCTGGGCGCGCCGTGCTGACTTCTACCGGCGCCGCTACCGAGGCCGACCCCTCCGCGGCCCGATTCCGCCGAGCGCCTCCGGCGCGCTGCAGACCACGGATGACGTCACACCTGCGGAGCCGCAGACGTCACGTGGCGTCACGCCGCGACTGCCGGGCGGCACTAGGATGACGTCACCGCCGTCCAAGCCTCAGGCGTCCGCCGTCGCCTCCTCTGTGGCGGGCTCGCCCGCTGACCTGACCCCTGACCCGACCGCTGATCCGACCGCTGACACGACCGCTGACATGACCGCTGACATGATCGCTGATCCGACCGCTGATCCGACCGCTGACCTGACCGCTGACCCGATCACTGACCTGACCGCAGAGGCCGATCCGAGTCAGCGCGGACCCGTGGAACCTCCCCAGCCCCCAGTGATGACCGACCAGCTTCGGCCAGCTGGGAACCGGACATACCAGCTGACCAAGTGGGCCTCAGGTCATCCTGCACGGGATCGTGTGGTCGGCAACGAGATCGACGGCGAGGTGTGGTCGACAAATGTCAGAGCAGACGCCAGGTGGCACCTTCACAAATTCATCCGTGAGTATTTGGGGCGCACAAGAACAATGCACATAGCATATAAAATTCCACGAATGTCACTTGAAGGTAGAACAATTTTTATGTTCGCCGTCTCAGTTGCAGATGTGAATCAGACTAGCAACTGAACTGACAAAACGCTCACTATAGTATCACGGTCACCGACTGTGGCCGAAGAATGTAACCTGACGCCTGACCTGACCTGGCCTCTCAGCGCTGCAGCTGTTGACGCTGGTGCGGTTCCCCAACACTGCGTGCGGCTCGGAGGAGGCTGGCGGCCGCGGCGTCTGTCTACTGGAGGACCAGTGCACCGCCCGGGGCGGTGTCGTCAGTCAGAGCTGCGCCGCTGGGTACGGGGTCTGCTGCGTCCGTGAGTACCCTCACATCCACACACCGCCTCCCGCGCCGCTGGGTACGGGGTCTGCTGCGTCCGTGAGTACCCTTACATCCACACATTCCTCCCGCGCCGCTGGGTCTGGGTAGGCTGCGTCCGTGAGTACCGCCACACACCGCCTCCCGCGCCGCTGGGTCTGGGTTTGCTGCGTCCGTGAGTACCCCACATCCAAACACCCCTCCCGTCCCGCTGGGTGTGGGGTCTGCTGCGTCTGTGAGTACCCCAGCACCATTCCATACTGATGCGCCCGTGAGTACTGCTCACCCCACACCCCTTCCGTGCTGCTGGGTACGCTGGGTACTGGAATCGCTGAACTATCGCCGATAGCCATACATGAACAGCTAGCACAAGTGATCATACCCTTAAGTTGTGTACATAATTAGTGACTCTGTCTAACAGTGCGAACGATCACGCTTGCGAATGCCTTATTTTGCGGACAGTATAGTTCGACCAATATAATGTAAAGCTACCGATGCTTGTTTTTCCGAGTCCGAAAATCATGTTAAGCCTCAGTGGTCAAGCTAAGGTGTATTTGTGATTAAAAACACATCTCCATATGACCCATTTATAGTTGTTTCATAACCGTCATATTTACCTTTGGGTTTATCAATACCCATAACGATTAAAATTAAAGGAGTGTCGCAACACACTTCGTTCATGTTGTGTATCGCAATTAGTAGATAAGTAGCGTATCAATGTTCACACGATACATCCGCTTTTACAGACTTGAGACTAGCAGCCCTCGTTCGTCATGTGAAAAGAGTTCGTTCCTTGCATGGGGGCATGCAAGTAGAATGAGTCTAAAGTCAGAAAGGGGCCATCTTCCTTTGGGGGATTATCCCCACAGGAAAATGACTGTGTGGGTTGTGTCCACCACATGCCGCACTTGGGCTCCAACGTTGAATTTAGCGAGGAAGTGGTGAGGTCGGAGTTAACCAACAAACTCCGCTTATCATATGCGGAAGAAGAAGTATGCTGGTAAATGCGAAGTAAAGAACATGCTCCCTCTGTGAAAACCGTAGTAGAAGTCATGTTTTGCGCACTGTATCTGCCGCGGTATATACGGATCATTATCGTATATACGGTAATGATCCGTATATACGATCAAACCATAGCATATTCCGTGCTTATCTCCTCAGTGCTGTTTTCCAGGTTTCCGTTCACATGAATGTTACCATATACCTTCGAATATTTCCGCCAAACATATACATTATGCATTGTAGTCATATACATTGACCTTCGTCAAACGACACACCTAACGACACTAGGCATGACCACTTCCGCCATGAATAACCGATGCACATGGGTCAACAGCTCAGGACTTGGAACGTCGTAAAAGAGCAGTTACCGGTATTGGGTAGTTACCGGTTACCGGTAACGATGCCAGTAGATCGTTGACAAAAAAAATATACCGGACCATCATCGGTCAGCCTGAACCTGGTTAGGCCGCCTGTGTGAGCTTCTATCGCATGCACTCTAACGAACTCGCTCGCCGCCTTCCCCCCAGGAAAAGTGGAGACGTGATTTGTATGGGGAGAGGAGCAATTTCCCCGGCAGGGCGTCACTGACTGACAAGTTGTTAGTGACGGTGCTGCGCACATAGAGCTCCCTGTGTGGAAGCCATTTAGAATCAGAGCGGCGCCTTCGACTGGCAATTCTAAAGAGGTGCATTCAAACATCATGTAGGGAGGCCATTTTCCCAGTCAAAGGGGCTCCTCTCCAGTCAGAGGGAACCACCGAAGGTCGAAGGGTGTGAGAGGGTGGGTGGCTAGTCCTCCCCTTCTAAAACCACATGCCTGGAGGTATTAATGACATCGAATCATGTCCTGACCTCGAAGTACTGTATTGATTTATTGATTGTACTCATAATTGTATTGATGACCTCAGATCACATCCTGGATGTATTGGTGAACTCGAAGCACATCCTGAAGGTATTAATGACATCGAATCACATCGTGAATGTATTGATGACCTCGAGACACATGTTGGAGGCATCGATGACCTCGGGGAACATACTGGTGGTATTGATGACTTCGGAAAACATAGTGGAGGTATTGATGACCTCAGAGAACATACTGGAGGTAATGATGACCTCGGAACACGTCCTGGCGGAGTGCTTGTTCCGACAGCTGGGAAGGAGTGTAGGCAATGAGCCCAGCATCTGTCCGCAAACTCCACGCGCCACACATATCCAACATCAGCGCGTTTCGCTTTCTACACTCACCACTGCATGCACTACTGAATCGACAACAAGACAGGTTCATTCATATTGTCCAGTACAATGCAGCTACGGATCCAGAAGGTCATGGGTTCTTGCCTCCTGGTCCCAAAGAGATCCAAGCTAGCCTTTGAACACTTCGTGTTTCAACATAGACCATGACGAATCACGACACCAATTGGAGTGGGGCTCCAGGGAGACTCCGGAGACCGGTAACGGGCTCCTGTCGACGTGAAGGAGCCGTCGATGGGCAAATGGAGTCCTCGGGTGATGGAGAGGGTCTCGGGCCGGTGATGAGGGCCCTCAAGTCGACGGAGAGTGTACCCGAGCAGACGTTGAGGGTCCCTGGTTAGGTCAGCGTGAAGGCCCTCTAGGCCAATGGAATGGCCCCACGGAGCGGATGAACCGAAAGTGAGGGTCCCTAATCGGCGTGCAAGTTAGGGATGACACCAGACCGTCTCACATCGGCCGTAAGCCGATGTGAGACGGTCCCTTCCATCCAGTGTACACTTAGACGAAGGCTGAATTCTGGCCGGGTAGCCTAGGGGTAAGTTGCTCGTCTCACAATCAAAAGGTTGTGAGTTCGAGTCTCATCTGTCGCTACTCTTCGCCCGCGAGCAATCGGCGTGACAGATTTGCGACGCTACATAACCCAACGGTCGATGTGTCGTAAAACCAATAACCAACCAACCAACCAACCAACGAAGGCTGAATTGATCGCTTCATGAATCAGTGCATTTTCCCAGTATAGCCCAAGGTTAAGTGTCTAGATGGGAAACTGGGAAGTTTATAAAGATGTTCCGGTATCATATCAGTTCTTCTTGGAACAAAATGTTAATGCTTCAAGAGTTACTTGATCTGTATCTTGCACAATGGCCGATACATATACATATATATACATATATATATATATATATATATATATATATATATATATATATATATATATATATATATATATATTTGTCGGGTATTACGAAAAATAAAGATAACGTTACTCGGTCATCCTATTATGACCCATGGTAGAACATGAAGAAAAAGCTATGATTTGAGCTTTATGCTATATTGGCCTACCAATCGCCTTTTTGTGTCCCTAACAACATACTTTGGAAACTGGTGTTCAAGCCTGATTCCAACCGCAGCCGACTCTATACTGTTTTTACCCCAAATTGCTTGAACATTACTCAAAACATAAGCAGCACCTGCCTGCCACATACGTCACTTTCCGTCATTACCCCAGTTCGCCCGCTCGCGGAGTCCGTCAAGGTATGGTGGTCGGCGTGTCTGGACGGACACCGCTGCAGGCGGACGATGCAGACCCGGATGAAAGAGGATGCAACAGACGTGAGCAGCTAACTGTGGCTGCCGCGCAGGGCCGCTCGAAAGCGAGACCGGGTCTATCGTTGTCGCGGTGCGTGCAAAATGCATCCACCGTGATGCGGTGCGAGTGCAGTACATCGGCAAGCAATGACCTTGCATGCGGTAAATGGTGTTAATTTTCTGTACTCTTTCAGTGGATGTATTTTCAGACCAAGTTTCGCGTGGTGTCGCTACTTCAGTGACGCTTCTGTTGTGAATTGTAAAGTTGATGTTGCCAAATGCGAAGAAGGAGAGTGAGTGGGAGGTATAGATACAGATATAAAGGTAAATATATACATAGAGAGATAGAGAGAGGGGGCATGAAGAGGGCGGGAGGAAGGGAGAGAAGGAAGGAGGGATAGAGGGAAGGGAGGGAGGGAATGAGGAGGAGGGAGTATGAAAGAGAAAGAAAAAGATAGAGCTAGAGAGAAAGAGGGGTGGATACAGATAGATGGGCAAAACAAGCGCCGACTTCATCGGCGAACAACTGTCATTGATTTGGCTGTTAAGGCCGATATTCATTAGATGATATCATAAATCGCTTGGTTTTCTGTCTAGGTAGCCTTTAAGTGAGTAACGATAAGACATTAAAAATACTGCACGCGAAATATGGAATAGTGTTTTTGCTGCGCTACGACATTAACGGCAAGGCTCCTCGGTATAAGCACACATATTCCCGTCCAACTCGGTGCTTAGCTCCTGTGGCATTAGCACACAGGTTCTCGTCCAACTCGGTGCTTAATTCCTGTGGTGCCAGCATACTGATTCCGTCAGTCTTGATAATTGATTCCTGTAGTGTTAGCACATGGTCTTCCGCACATCTCAGTACTTGAGTCCTGCCTTCCATGCATCGCTACTCTAACGCTCTCATCTTCCAGTTTTGCGACATGAGATGGGATCATCCCGTTGGTTATGCGTCTTGGCTGAGGCTTTCATGACTGGAAGGTAGCTCGACAGACAGACAGACAGACAGACAGACAGACAGACAGACAGACAGACAGACAGAGGGGGAAGGAGGGAGGGAGGGAGGGAGGGAGGGAGGGAGGGAGGGAGAGAGTCCAAATGGTCCAGTGGTACCGCTGCTAGTGATTTTAAGTAGGCGCCTACCTATATGCTTAACAATAGCAGTGCTGTTGTGCCGCCGTCCGGCTGGTCGGTTGAGAGGCGACGTCACGCACTGCGGTGTATTGAGCACGGAGTCCTTGAGCACACTGCCCGTCTCATTCCCTCGACACAACCCACGTAATACCCTCGAGGGCGTACAATGTAACGTAGAGGCCAATCACGAGCGAGGGCCGAGGTTGGTCACATGGCGTCACCTAGCGCCCGCGGCACTAGGGTGCGGGCAGCGGTAAGGCTATGTCGCCAAGCACAGGCTGTGCGCTCACAGCATCTCCCCTCCCCTCCTAGGAAATGCTGGCGAAGAAGTCCTAGACGTGGTCGTAGTCCAGCCTAACCGAACACGCCGAGGTACTCAGCCTCGAGACTCTGTCAGCGGAGATGGCGTCGACGTGTTCGACGACTCTTGCTTAGGCTGGAGTGATTGATAGATGAAACTACGGTTTCTTTACACAACTCGGCCACTGGGCAGTTTGGCCAGGTAGTCTATGTGGTGTCCAACGCCGACAATGTTGCCTACCCTGTCCCAACGTTTGCTTGCCGGGTCTTGCAGTCGAACATGCACCCCTATTTTGAGTGGCATCAGGGCATGCACAGATGCGTTGTAGCGTTGTTGCATCTGATGAAAAGTATTCGCAGCCCTGGAGTCACATTCCTCAGCTTGTCGCTGCCACTAGGCATAAAACGTGCTGCGATGAGCTGGGACGCAGGATCGGATGGGATGGCCGAATATAACCTGCGCTGGTGACCGACCGTCAGCTCGAGGCATGTTCCGCAGCTCCAGAAGTACACGGTAGAGTATCTCATCGTCGATAGAGCCGTTGGATGTAATCTTGGAAACTAAATGCTTCGTCGCCTTCACAGCGGCTTCAGTATGGCCATTTGACTGAGGGTAGTATGGGGTAGACATTACATGCCGCACACCCTGGCGCATAAGGAAGGCGGCGACCTCCCGGCTCTTGCATTGCGGCCCTCCGTCTATCCGCAGCCTGACGGGAACTCCCAGACCGACGAAAACCTCTCGGAGGGCTTTGATGATTTGTCGGCTTGTGGTGTCCCCACGAGGAAACTGGAAGACTACTGGCCAACCGGATAGTCTGTCCACGTAGACAAGGAACTCTCTGCCAGCGTGCGAGAAGGTGACTCACCATCGGTTCTCGCGGCAGGCTGGGACGGCGTTCCTGACAGGTACTGCAGTTGCCGACAGTGCTCACGATGTCGCTGTCGATGGCGGGCCACCAGGTGGTTTAACGGGCCCGTCGTGTGGTGCGCTCGATCCCTCGATGGGCATCGTGAAGCGCATTCAGGGTGTGCTTCTGAGAAGCCATCGGAATAAGGATACGGCCACCCTTCATGACCAGAACATCGTGAGAAGAAAGTTCATGACAAGCATTCCAAAATGGAAGTAGAGGATGAGGCAGCTGCTCCTTGGCAGAGGGAAGGCCCTTGGTGATGGCAGTGAGCAGAAGCTGGTAACTGTCATCGCAATGTGCAGTCTCCCTAAGATCATCAAGGCAAGGATCTGGTAGATGAGCCAGCGTCTGCCGCGTTGAAACCTCGCTGATGGTGACGATCGATGCCAGGTGGACGTGGCTTTCCAATCTGAATGAGCTGGCTGCCCTTCCTAGTCGGCTCATTAACAGGAGCCCGGGAGATTGCGTCTGGGATGGCATGGCACTTTCCTTTTGTCCAGACAGTTTTAGAAAGTGGTCTTCTCTTTCAGTCTCTGGAGACGTGAATTTTCAACGGCAACCATGGTGTAGTCGTTGAAGATCGGTTTCAGTGGCCGATGATCTATGACAACTCGGAAGTGCTGCATTCCTTGCAGGAAGATATGGCATTTCTTTAGAGCCTATACGAGTGCCAGTTAGTTAGTTATTTGAGTTTAAGGGCGCTTCGACCAAAACGTGATCATTTAGCGCCCACTATACGAGTGCCAGAGGCTCCAGCTCCACCATCGCATAACGCAGTTCTGCATCGGAGAGGAATCTGGAACCACATTGCACCTGCGGCCAGCGATCGCCATGCTGCTGTTGCAAGGCGTATCCAAGACTTTTAACCTTCCAACTTGACAGCGATCTTCGGGGCTTTCAAGCTGCGCTGGGGACTGCTAACGAAGGTTTGAGGAACGGATGCTTGGCCAGGCTGATAAAGCTGTCTGCTGCGAGATCGCCGAAATGAGTCAACATCCGAGTGAAACTGTTGGGACGAGCATTTCTTTCGGCAAACTACGGCGAACTGCCCTTTGCTACCGCAAAAGAAGAATGCCTGGGCTTAAGCAGGGCACGCGCCTCTCCGGTGGGCAGCCAAGCTGCAGCGGCTGCATGGTGTACCTGTGCATCCTCTGTGTTGGTCTTGACGGTAGAAGACGCTGTAGACGTCGTGGCCTTTGTTGATGACAGCTTGTAGGACCTCGTTGTTTGCTCGATAAGCTTCCTCAGAACGACAAACATCGATGGCCTGCATCAATGACGGGAACGGGCGAAGGGCTAAAAGCTTGCGCCGTGTCTCTTGGTCGTGAAGTCCATACATGACCCGGGTGGTGAGGCACTGATCTACGCATGAAGAACAAGGTTCAGCTTCGTCAGCTAGTTCTTTGATTGAAACGAAGAAGGAGTCAAAGGGCTCACCCTCCTCTTGCTGTGGCTCCTCAAACTTCACTCTGCCGATGGCGACGTTGCACTGCAGGCGAAGGTGCTGCTCAATTTTATCATATGTGGACTGGACCATTTCAGTCTCTTCGTTGATGCAGACCGCGTGCCGACACGTTGCAAGCATGTATTCAGTGAAACAAGACCGCAAGTAGGCCAACTGATCTTCACAACAGAAGGTGGCCAGCTGACAAAGCCTGTGGTAGTCGTCCCATGATGACCTCCATACTCGGAAGCTACATCAACTGACAGACGCGGTAAGCTTACTTGGTGGCGTCACTGAAGGGCGTCTTGTGGTGTTGGTCGACGGCAAAGCCTCTGCTCGAGACGCTGCTTCTGCCAACGCCGCTGCGGGAACTGGTGCGACATCAGGCCTCGATGGTACTGCTAGAGCTCCTGGCTCTACAGCGTCGGTATCAGCAGACATTAACAGCAGAGCGTGCTGGGTTTGGGACCCAGTCGCTTCCGATGCCGGAGTCTGGGATAGCGCTTGAATATGCTGACACTGATCTCGCAACTCCGTTCGGAACAGATCCATATCCCGTTGGCGTCGTTCTTGCTGCTGCTGCAGCTGGAGCTGAAGCCCATCCATCAACTTGTGCAATCATGGCGGTGTGGATTCGCCCTCTGTGTCGTCCATCCTGCAGCTTGAGCGTGGATTTTAGGCCATGCCGAGACGTCGCATCATAATCTAGCAGCATAATCTATTGAGCACGGAGTCCTCGAGCACACTGCCCGTTTCATTCCGTCGACACAACCCACGTAATGCCCTCGATGGCGTACAATGTAACGTAGCGGCCAATCACGAGCGAGGGCCGAGGTTGGTCACATGGCGACACCTAGCGCCCGCGGCACTGGGGTGCGGGCAGCGGTTAGGCTATGTCGCCAAGCACAGGCTATGCGCTCACAGCAAGTGCGAACAGCGTACCTCGAAACAGGAAAACGCTGGTACGGTGCTAACAACGATAATATGCAACAACTAATAAATTAGCAATTATTTCTGTGATTATATTTCATTAGTTTTTATCTGACAAGCATTTTAGTAGCACGCAAACTATACTAAATTAACCTAGCGACGCTGCCGAGCGCCATCTTCTTGTTAGGCGAGTCCCGTTGGAGCTCCAGGTTTCCGGATAAGTCGTTGCAGAACAGGGCAGTACTCTAGTTTAAGCTGTGGATAGATGTTTAGCAATTACTTCTGTGATTATATTTCATTAGTTTTTATGTGATAAGCATTTTCGTAGCACGCAAGCTGTACTATATTAACCTAGCGACGCTGCCGTGCGCCATCTTCGTGTTAGGCGAGGCCTCGTGGCTTTAGGCGTGTTCTCGACGCTTCGATTTCTGTAGTAGGAAATATTACAAGTGTTTAGATTTCATAAGTACATTAGACAACATTCATACTATCCTAACATACTTTTTTGTTTTGTTTATTTATTGTTGTACATAGTGTTTTTGATGTTGCAGTTTAAGATAGAGTTTTATTGGTAGTAAGTTGGGGGTATTCATAAGTGCTGTGTGACTGTTCATTTTTCTGTCTAGCCATAAGTGATATCAAAAGGGATATTCATATAGTTGTCTACCTGTGTGGAAGACAATTAGATTAGACATTTTTTTTACAATAAAAAAAAAACAATTGTTTAATAGTCTCTGCTTTTCTTGAGGTACTCAGATAATTAACTGACAGTATAGGAGGTAGCGATTTATAGTGAATGATAGTTGGCTTTTTGTCGGTTGTTTAGCGAGTTAATTTTAATCTAAATCTAGGCATAAGCTGCAGCGTTTAGGATGGTTTCGACCAGGATGCAGGCACTAGAGGAAGAGATTAGGACCCTTAAGGCAGAGCTTTCCAAGCTCAAGGCTGCCCTTGTTGCACAGGGTAGGCAAGATAAAGCAACAAGGGGTCACTCCGTAGCAGTGACATCATATGCCCAGGTGGTCGCAGGCCACCAGGTAGCTGAGGCTTCCCCTACTGTGAAGGTGGCTGGGATCTCTCGAGAGGGGAGTGTTAATAGTGAACAGAGGAGGGGCAGTTCTGGTAGGTCACAGGAGGGGAAGTGGCATGAGGTCAGGGGGTGGAGGATTTGGAGACGCGAACCTAAGGAAAGAGTCAATGAGTGGCAGGTGGCAGGTGGTAGGAGCGGAAGGAAGTCTAGCCGAACGGCCCAGCGGGCAGGCATATTAACATCAATTATGTTCCAGGCATTGGATGACTGTCCCCAGGATAGTAGTAGTAAGGAGTCAGTGCTGGTCCTAGGAGACTCTCGTGTGCGACATTTAGAGCGGGTATTTTGTAAAGGTAGGAGAGACAGGAGGTGCATCACCAGGCCTGGTGCCAAGGTGAAGGACCTGGTACCTGTGGTGGCACAGGTCACCAGTGATCACCAGTTTAATACAGTCATAGTGCATGTAGGGGTAAATAACATAGGTCCTGCTATGAGTGAGGAGCTTCTGCGGGAGTACAGGGCCCTTCTGGCCACCCTGAAGGGTACCAATAGAGTCACTGTAACAACAATTTTGCCTAGGGCTAGAGCCTCCCCTGAATGGAGCTCTAGGGCACTGACAGCTAACGCCAGGGTAGGAAAGCTCTGCCATGAGCTAGGTTTTACATTTGTAGATGAGTGGAGCAGGTTTTACGCATCGTGGGACCTCTATCAGAGGGATGGCCTGCACTTCTCTGAGAAGGGGGTCCATGTGTTAGGCAAAGTGTACGAGCATGTCCTTCAAGGAAACTAGGAAATGGGGTGGGGAGGGATGAAATTGCATTGCCAACTCAGGAATATTCCAATAGTGTCAGCCAAGGCAATAGAACCTCAAAGTCTGCAAATAGGGACAGCAGCAGTTCAAGGGGACAGAGTGATAGTTCATCTAGTGATAAAAGAACTCCTCAGTATGAAAAAGCCAAAGGTGGTTATGGAGCATTTGTTAAATGTATGATGTTTAATGCTCAGAGTATCCGTTCCAAATTTGATGAGTTCAAGTGTTGTGTTGCTGAGGAGGAACCAGATTTTGTTTGCATTATGGAGGCATGGGTCAGTGAAGGGTATTTTGGAGATAATTTACAGGACTATGAGATCCAGGGATACAATATGTTTTCGTGCAATAGGGGTCCAGCAATGAAAGGGGGTGGTGTAATGCTCTATATGAATGGCTTATTCAGTTCTCAAAAAGTAGCAGGTGGGGATAAAAATGTGTCTGTGGAGTCCATTTGGCTTGATGTCACTGTGGGAAAAGGCAA